>VXBP01008811.1:1512279-1646771 GCA_013400115.1 Rhinopomastus cyanomelas
GCAGACCTCATTACCTGTCCAGCTTCTTGTTAGTGAGAAGTTTATAAGCTGGAGATCCATTGCTGTCGCAGTGTGCCACTAGGACTTGGGTTTCAGTTTGGTTGTTGGCTTGAAATTGAACTGAAAGAGAAGATGGAACAATAATTGGGTTTGTGCAAATGAAATGATTGTGATTTTGTTTTTTTACTGGTGTGTCCAAAGGGCCAGGGAGGGATGTTCTGCCTTGTGGTGGTTTGGTTTCTCATCATTTGGTCGTTAGGTAGTCAAAAGGAGTGGGTGCTGGTGGATTGGACCAGATTATAGAATCATTAGGGATTGAAGGGACCTCGAAAGAACATCCAGTCCAATCTTTCCAGATGATCTTTCGAGGTCCCTTCCAATCCCTAATGTTCTGTGACTCTGATATTCTTTCGGCAAGATTCAGAAACGGAAAAAAAAGGGGGGGGGAAGTTAACTTAATATGAAAAAAACACCGCAAAAGTAGTGCAGCAGCATTTTTTCCAGTGAGCTTGGCAGTCTTTGCTGAGTTTTGCACTCCGCAGCCATTAGCAGGCTGGTCAATGCATTGCTTTATGAGGCAATTATTTCAGCATACTCTATTCAAAATACACATTAGAACTTAACCTTCTGAATCCTGAAGTAGCATTTTTATCGCCCAACATTAGTGAAGAGTTGGAGTCAGCAATTTCTCCTTTCTTTTTATGATCTGGTATCATTAATAAAGCATCGGGCTGGTAGCTTCTTACAATTCTCCGGGATAATTTGCGACACAAAAGGTGCTACCGCGCCACAGTTGGCTGTTGACTTATTCGATAGCGGGGGGAAACCTAGAAATAGTGTAAAATACAAAGGACTACATGGAGGAGGGGGAAGAAGAGCTCCTAAAACAAATGTGGGACTGATATCCAGCACATTAGGCCTTTGCTCTTGGATATGCATAAATAGAAATGGGAAGCTAATATGGAATTTCTAATTAGGGTCACATACTAATGAACTCCCTCTTCATGTTGGTTTTATGCCGCTTCAGAAATTTTTTATCATATGCTTAAAAATTTATGGCTAGAAACATTAATGAAAATGAAGCATGAATTGGAAATTGTGCTGTTATGGAGATGAGTGTGGCCGTGGCCAATCTGATTTCTGAGGAGGGAGCCTTTTATTGCCATTTTTTCTGAGGAATGATACAAAGGAAATTAATGACTAGACATATTCTTTGCCCTGGCTTGGCTGGCGTTATTATATTTAAAGTTATAAAAGCTGGGTTTAATAAAATTTTAAATTAATTATAAGGGGAAGTTTAATCATAATTGGGAAGTCTTCTGTAAGAATAAAACCTGTATAAATCAGCAGAAGTGTGAAATTTATCAAGTTCATACATTTCTGGGTGTGTGTGGGTATAGAAAACACAGGTTTACTTATCAACACCATCACCCTTGTGTAATGAGTAAAATCCTACTACAGGAGTAGTGAATGTTTTTACTGACGTTGCTGTTAAAATATCCCTCCTTTTCTTGCTCTTTTACAACACAATTCTTCCTGAGGTTTGTGGATGAATGTTTGGATATAAATTTCCCAGGACCTGGCATTTTGTCTCAGGTGTCTTACAAAAATCAATCGGGCTTGCTATCTAAAATGTCAGCCCCCCCCCAATACTACCTGTTGTGTTGTTTCTTTCGGTTCCCCCTAAAATTATCTTGCAATCTTGTAGGAAATATATTGAAAACATCTGGTAGCCTGTCTCGTTGGAATTGCCTTTGGAAATAGTCCTGTAACTTTTGACAGCTTGGCTTTACAAGGATATTGATTTCACTGTGGCTTTATCATGGAAAACTGATGAATGGTCAAAAGCTGCGAGTGATGTAAAACCTGGGTTTATAGGGTTTTTTATATGAAAAGCATGTCATAAAATCAAGTGGGTTTATAAAACACAGGAAGGTGTGTGCCCCCCTGAAAACATTAGGGTTAACAAAGAGCTCTGCAGCGTTTTCATGTCGGGGATTACTTGGCCCAGGGACACTAAAAGCGTTTCGGGCTGGCTAGGGATGGACCGAGAGAGGAGAATGTATGTGACAAAAACATGCTGTTAATAATTCTGTGGTGTCTGTGAGAGTGTGAGCTGGCTTAGAGGGCTGCTTTACAAATTCACAAGCAGTTCCTCTTGAAATAGGCTCTGAGCCGCGCTCGGAAACCAATATGGGAGAAATGCTGTTTCCTTAGTCGAGTAGCAAGGAGAAGTAGACGGCAGGGACACAAATAATTGAGGAGCCATGTAACGTGGGAAGCAGGAGCTGTAGCTTGGATGGAGAAATATCTGTTCTGTGGAACTGAGCAACTGAATAGGAAGAATTAGGAACAACACTGGCCATCTGTACTGCTCTGGCTGCAGTAAAAGGAAGGAAAATATAGGAAACTAAATTGATTTCTTTCTGGAGGAAGTAATTACTTCAGTGGTCAATTAAATAGAAACACAATGAGATGGTGTTGAAGTAGCAGCACTTGTGTCAGTCCTGCAGAGCGGTGCGTTGCTGTGGGTATAGAATCCCCCAAGGGCTCGACGTGAGCGTGAATCTGCAGTTGGGCCCCGTTCTGTGGGGGAGGTGGTTGCAGGGAACTTTCTGGATCCCTCTGAAAATGAATACCATAATACAATTTCTGTTTTAAAAAGGGAAGGGAAACAGTGAGTAGGTCTTCCATCTCTTTGCGTGGTGGCAACTCCGCATTCGCGTTGAGTTGGATGGACCCTACACAAGGGGGTTCCGCCAATCCTATTCCGTGCAGAGACTGTGGAGAAGGTTCTCACAACGTAACACCAGGCTCTCGTGAGAAGGAAGGGATGTTAATACATCTGAACAGAACAGTTCTGGTATTCTCCCTTCCAGCCTTCTCACTAGGCTGTAAGTTTACTTCTCTGCCCCATGTTAGGAACTCCAGCCCTTCTTTTAATTAATGCAGTTACGATACTGCTGGCTCTGACTCTATTTCAGCATTGCTTCAGCCCTTCTGGTCTCCTTTAAGAACTTGTCACTTATAATTTCAACAAATTATTTTTAAACTTTGGGAATCTGAGACAGTTATGAACGTTCCAGTATAAAAGCTAGAGTTGATGTAAAAACATTACAGCGCATCACTTGATGAGGTAACTTAATAGGGTCACTACTCAGTAGCTACTCTTAATGGCTTCTACACACTGGTTTATTAAATCAAATGGCAGCTATAAAAACTAAGGAGTTGGAGGGAAAATTAGACGTAAAGGGGTTGAAAAAACAAATATCTTGCAAAATCTTACAAGTCATTCTGAGGTTTATTTTGCGTGGTCTAAGGTTGTTAGTAGGATAAATAATGGCCAAGCTTTAAGTTGGTAACATAAAAGTATAGGTAAAAAAAAATAGTGCAGCTTTAAAACAGTCATTTGCTGTACATCCAGTTATTAGTCAACACATCTCACAGCATAACTGATGCTATTTGACACTGTGCAAACCACAAAATTAGACTGAACTTTGCTCTCAAGCCAAAAACCAGCAAGGGATGTTGGCAACTCAGGAGATGCTGTGTGGGAGACCAGCAGTAAATCAAGGCGGGCACATGGTGATGGTCCAAAACCAGCGCGCATGGTTGTGATGAATGACCCAGCTCCTTCTCGCTTTATTGTGTTCTTCAGATGCACTGTAATTGTGATTCTGCAGCAGGAGGCAGCTGTCCTGGATGCAAGTAGAAAACGTACCTTTGAGACACCCTAGTGTCCTCTTTGAGTGTCATTTGAATTTTCCTTGGTTATTCTCTCGGCATGTGACAGAGCTGTAAGAGAGAGGTGGTCCTCTTTTGTTAGAGAACAAGCTAACCAACATTTATTGGGGTGGAGAATGAAGACTTAGCTCTAAGTAGACACCAGCACTACATGGCACAGTCATGATTATAGGCTCCACAGTCTCTAGAGTATAATTTTTTCCCCCTGAGTCATCTAGCTATGAAGTAAGACAGGTGTTCGAGTCAAATTGGTTTGAGTTGCTTATGATTTCTGTTAGTTGAGACCAATGGGTTAAAATGTGTTGAGTTTTTAAAAGGAATTTGTCTCTCTTCCTTCTGAACTTAAAGGCTGGATATCTGAAAAGTTTTCCAGGAATGAGCAGTTTGGGCTGAAAATCAGAGTCACAGAACATTAGGAATTGGAAAGGACCTCGAGAGGTAGAATCATAGAATTGTTGGGGATTGGGAGGGACCTCTAAAGATCGTCTAGTCCAATCCCCCTGCAGGATCACCTGGACCAAGTCCATTTCTAACCTAAGGGCAGTGGTGTATTGCTGCCTTCTTAGTAACTAGCACAGCATACATAGAGCTCAGTAGTCACATAAATACATAAATCTTGAAATAGAACAGCTGGTTGGCTAAACAAATGTGGTGCTTGGTTGCAACACGTCCAGAGTGTTTCAGCATGAGCTGAGCTACCCTCCTACAAGCTTAACAGCACCATGTGCTATGTTCCTTGTTCTTTTTGTCTAATTCAAAGTCAAGCTACTGTGCCACAGCGATAGATCTTTTTATTATTTCTTTTCGAGGCTCTTTAAATAATGAATTTTCACAGTACACGCCGTAAAATGAATTGGCAGATTTTGTGACTGATTGGACTGTAAATCTGAAATGAGACTCACTTCGTCACAGTTTCACTTCTTCCTGCCAACTGTTCCAATGCCTCAGGTGCCAGAATGGATTAGAAAACCCTGTGGGAAAGGATGGCAGTTCTGCTGATGATGGGGAAAATGCAACACACTCTTTTTTTTTTTCCCCTCTGTGCTTTTAACTGAACACGGTGAGCACAGTGTGAAGCTCCACATTTTACAGTCTTAGCCCGGGTCATAAGAAGATTCTATTACAATGCATCAGTTACCTTTATGTTTATAATCAGACCTCATGTTATCAGGTTCTCTCCTGCAGGTATTTAACCCTGTTCTCAAGCGTTTCTTTTTGTTGTACCTTGAGGTGGGAAACATAACCGAGCAGCACGCAGCTACGGCTAAAAATTCCAGTGGCAGGATGCCTTTAAAATGCCATTTTTTGAGACGGTGATGCCAGCACAGTTTTACACGAGTAGTCACATTTTTAAAAAATCTTGCCTTTTGTTAGTCATAAAAGGAGTTTATGCTCCCAAAGACATTGTAGGGAACAACTGTCGATAAAATCTAAGCGAGCAGCAGGAGGCGGTTGGCGGTGGCTCTTTTTCACTCGTGTAGTCTTGGGACGTAACGGGGGTAATAAGCTTCAGGTAATAACAGAAACTACCAGCAATTTTGTTAGGCTTCCAATTTGCCCCTAAAGTTCTCTTTAACAAACAAAGTTTGGTTCATTCTGGAAGAACTCGGAGCAAACCAGCCTTTTTCGTGAACCCAACATCAGCTCCAGGGTGAGATTCTCAGTTTTCAAGAGCAGTGAAGAGCGGTTTTACTGCACGTTGCTGGATTAAGTGGAGCCTGTTTAATCTTCCTGTCCTAGCCTGAATAAGACTGACAAAATCCCTAAGCCCAGGAAAACCACAGAATCTGCTTTTCTGGAGGTAGTACAGGCCTGGCATTGATGCCATGCAAAAATCTAACCCACCCAATTGAGCTTCTTTTCATTTTGCTGGACTGGATCGTGATCACGCTACTGCCCACACAGCCTGAGTTTATCCTTGTGATTCTGGTGGCTTTCGGGTGAGTCCAGTCCCTGGTTGACAGACTCTTTCCACAAATCAGGCTCTTAAATGAGTCACTCTCTGTGACCGAGTATTGGAGCAGCCATGTCAGCTGAGAAGAATCACAGCAGCACAAGGCACCTGAGTTTCTCCATAGCTGGGTCACTGTTCCATTTGATTGGGGAGCCCTGTCCCTTATAAATCTTGTGCTCTCTGTGTGTGCTCGCTCAGTTCCATGGTTCCACTGAAGCAGGTGTAACAAGCTTGTTCATAAAGGGCTGAATTTGATGCCTTGTTTGCTCTGTAAGCTTGATGTTACTTAGCAGCTTGAGCAGGAGCATGGTGACAATTAATAAGACCTGTATATGTTAAATAATATATAAATCTCAAAGATATTGATCTTGAGAGTAAAAGTAGGATCTATTCTGTATTAAATGTATATTTTGCACATATATATATACACATTTGATTATCGAGTTTTAATTTAAAAAATAGAATATGAACTCCTTAGAGGAAAAGGCATCATGCCCGAGCCACCAACCTACTGCATCCCTTGGTCCAACCTGTAGCAAGGCTGAAGGTTTATTGCCACAGGCACATGCACACCCTACATGTGGATGTTAATAGACACGTGAGCACATCATGATCTCTTTCAGTGTAACTTGGTCAGTCATGATCTCTGCCTGCTAGGTTGCCCTCCATGAGGTGATTTTCCTCTCTTGTGGAAAACGTAACGTCTCTAGTAATGCTGTCATCACATTGGCTAATTGCCAGACAAAGCACTGATTAGGCTAATACTTAAACCAGTAGTTTATGTTGTCTGAATTATATAGATCAAAAGTTAAACCTGAGATCTTTTGAACAAAGGACTAATAAGGGGCAATGGGTGCAAGCTGGAATGTAGGAGGCTCCATATAAATATCAGAAGGAACTTCTTCCCTGTGAGGGTGAAAGAGCACTGGAACAGGCTGCCCAGGGGGGTTGTGGAGTCTCTTTCTCTGGAGATGTGTTCCTGTGTGACTTGGTCTAGACGATCCTGCTGTGGAAGGGGGATTGGACTGGATGATCTTGGAAGGTCCCTTCCAATCCCTGATACTCTGTGAAGATCTGCCTTGTTTTTTCTCCTTTACCTTTTGATTGATTGTAGCTGCTCTGTGTGATTGATTGAAGCCAATAATTTAGAATCTGACAGAACAATATGTTACAGAAAGGTGAGAAGAACCTAACATGATACAAATGATCCTGCTGGAACAGTTGGTGGTTTGAGTGTATTAGAACTCTTCACTTTCCATCTTCCCCAAAGTCTCAGCACTGTGAATAAATTCATTGTTTTGGGTTTCCAGCACTGGAGAGGGGAGCCTGGATCATTTCAGGAGTTTAAGAATAGGAAATAAGGAGGAAAAAAGAAAAGGTGTAAATATCAAGAAAATGTAGAGCAGAGACAAATAAGTGATAAGTGCAGAATGATGCCTTAGTCTTTATTTTCTGAGAAGACCAAGACAGGATCTTAACAGTGTTTGTAAATATCTAAGGGGTGGCTGTCAAGAGGAATGAGTCAGTCTCTTTTTGGTGGTGCCTAGTAATAGGACAAGGAAGAACAGGAATAACTTCAACTCCATATGTGAATATGATCAAATAGAAGGTTCCACCTTAACGTGGAGAAACTACTGTGAGGGTGATGGAGCCATGGAACAGGTTACCCAGGGGGGTTGTGGAGTCCCCTTCTCTGAAGGCATTTAAAACCCACCTGGATGTGTTCCTGTGTGACTTGGTCTGGGTGATCCTGCTGTGGCAGGGGAATTGGACTAGATGATCTTTCGAGGTCCCTTCCAATCCCTAATGTTCTGTGATTCTTGAAATAAGCCATGGCTTTGTGAAGGTAGGAAATTTGTGTTTCTGTCCATGAGACCCATGGAAAGAGGTTGGACTGTTGATGGAGAGGGAAGACTCACAATTGCATTTGCAGCAGCAGTCTTAGAAGTTGTGAGTAGAGAGAAACAGCCAACCTGGAGGAGAATGTTGCTTGTAAAATGGAGTGAAGGGTCAGGTGAGTGTTTAAGTTCTCAGAATGGATCTAAGTGCTAGACTGTAGACATGTTACACGGGAAAAATCTGGAGGTTGTGCCAGGAGTTTGAGAGGATAACTTTATGGGAAGCTGGAAAAAGAGAGCCTGGAAGCCGGTAGGCAGTAGGGAAGAATAAGGTGCTGTTTTGAACTTGAAGCAGTGTTTGGTATCAGTGAGGAGATTTGACAATGACAAGGTAAGATTTAGTGCAAGTATGTAAATTAGAGATGACCCTGTGAGTCACCTGAAAATGTCTTAGTGGGTGATAAATGGCCCAAGGTAAGATGTGTAGGGAAAAGAGCGGGAAAGCAAGGACGGGCACCTCTTGGAGCGCCTAAAAACGCTGACGGTAGGCAAGGAGATGACACAGCTAATGAGAAATGGTAATTACATGAGGAATTATGATCAGCTGTCTGCTCTAGAAAGCAGTTTACAGATTAGATGAGTATGAACATGAAGAACTAGCTTTTAGCCTTGGCTTAGAAAAACATCCATTAGAAGGCTTTGCCAATCACATTTCCTTAAACAGATGGACTGCGAGGGAGAACAGAACGGGAACTGTCAAAGGGAAAGTCCGTGCCACGATTGTAAACACTGCAAGCAGGGAGAGGGTGTTGTGCCATGGAAATGCAACAGCAGGATTTTGGATCTTTGTCTTCAGCTGGGACAAAGCGTGAAGGAGCGGAGCGAGTGATTGTGGGGAGGCACAAAGAAAGGAAACTAATGCCGTAAAGTGGAAGGGGGATGATCTTGCAAGAAATAGCAGAAGAGGCTTTAAGTCTTTTGGGGAGGGAAAAGGCTTTCTGGATATAAGAAGAGGAGAACAGGGAAGGTTTTAAGCAGCAGTAAAATTCCAAAGCTCCAATCTGTGATTTAAGCCTCAGGATAGATATCACTGCACTGCCTTGCACCGTGAGACCGCCAAGACGGTTTAGAACAAGTCTGTGCTTCTCCGTGCTGCATTTGCAGCTTGGACAGGAGCCACGTTAATGAGGAGGAGAGGTTCTACTTTTACCTTTGTGGAAGAATGTATCTTGCTTAAATATGCAAAATAAGCATGCTGCTTTAGAACACTAAATAGTAAAGATACTGGAAGGAAGGCTAAACCCAGACTTTCCCAGAGATGAAGTGGACGTGTTAGCCAGGTTGTGTGATTGTGAGGGAAATAATCACAGAACAACAGGGATTGGAAAGGAGCTCAAAATATATAGTCCAATCCTGCTGATCACAGCAGGATCACCTAGATGAAGTTGCACAGGAACACATCCAGGTGGGTTTTAAATGTCTCCAGACAAGGAAACTCCACCTCCACTCCAACCTGTTCCAGTGCTCTGTCACCCTCACGGGGAAGAAGTTCCTTCTCGCATTCATATGGAACCTCCCATGTTCCAGCTGACACCCACTGCCCCTTGTCCTATCACTAGATGACATTGAGAAGAGCCTGGCTCCATCCTTCTGATACCCACCCCTATGCTGCTCTCCAACAGGTCAGTCCCCAACCTCTACAGGTACCTTGGCTTGTTCTGGCCCAGATGCAAGAAGACTGACTGTGTTATAGTTCATTAAATTTCTCTCTGCCCGGCTCTCCAGACTGTCCAGGTCCCATTGAATGGCAGCACAGCCTGCTGGGGTGTCAGCCACTCCTCCCTCCCAGCTCTGTGTCATCAGCCAACTTGCTGACAGTGCTCTCTTATCCCTCATCAGTGTCATTAATGAATAGATGGAATAGTACTGGCTCCAGTACAGACCCTTGGGGGACTCCACTAGATACAGGCCTCCATCTTGACTCTGTCCAACTGACCACTACTCTCTGGCTTCTCTCCTGCAGTCAGTTGATGGTCCACCTCACTACCCAATTGTCCAGACCACTCTGCCTCAGTTTGGCTGCCAGGATGCTGTGGGAGATGGTGTCAAATGCTTTACTGAAGTCAAGATAGACCATATCCACTGCTCTAATAGTAGCTGTGATGCTGAGGATGCCTTAACGGCCACGAATTCAAACTAATATCTAGAAACAAGCAAGTTCTGGACAGTTCCCACAAAATTTGAGTAATATTCTCCACCTTTTTTCATAGACCAAATGAATAGAATAAAATGATCCAGTAGGACAAAACCTCATTGCCTTCAGTAGTCTGAGATTTATCTCTCATAGCTTCCTACTTCCTTGTTTTAAGGACAAAGCTATTAGTTTTTCCTAGATGAGGCATTCCAGGGCCTTGTTGCTTTCTAGAACCTTATTCTCCTAGTTTTCCTTCATTGGCTTTTAATAACACTTGCAATAACTTAGATTGCAGGTGTAACTTCATCTGAGCCTTCCAGCTATTCCAATCACCGTTAGTATGTAGTTGTTAGAGAAGAGGGATGTTATTGTTTTGCCTGATTATAGTTGGAAGAGAAGATAATGTAATGAAAATGAAATAGGGGTTCATGGAACTCTGCTTTTTGCAGTATTCTTGCTATTATTTCCCCTCATACTTGGACTATCATGTTCCACTTGAGCGTGGGTTTCTTTTATTACTCGCTTATTTTATGACTGAAGTTTACTGACCACCTATCTTGGAAAAGAAATGTCATCACTCGTATTCCAACCTACTGAAATAGTCCAGCACAATGATGCCTGACAGTTAATAGCTCAAAGTCCTTGACTTCTCAGGAGTCTTTTTCTTGCTTTTTCTAGGACAATTTTTTTAGGGAATAAGTGCTCTCACTTATACTGAGCAACTTTCATACTAGCAGTGACCTCCTAAAATAAAACCAAAAGAGCTAAGTAAATACTCGTAAGGCAGGTATCATGGAGTCCAAATGATCCGTATGATTTTGGCTAGTTGCCTTTGCTGGTGTGGTGGCTAGCATTTCATTTTAAAAGCCCCGAAGTATCCAGAATGGTGGAAGGAAGAATATTCTCTTGTGGTACAGGGTCTGCGTCGAGGTGAAGCAGGTTATGTCTAAAATAAGGACAGCTTCCCAGAAGGTACATGTCCTGTAGCCTCCAGCTCCTTGTGGCTCTTTGCCATCTCTTGCTAGAAGCAAGAAATAATTTAGTCCTTTTTCTGCCATCCTTGCTTTAGCTAATTATTTTTATCCCAAATGAATGAAGAAGGCTGAGAAAATGAAGTTGAGAGACACAAAGTGGGGGCCAACAAGAATCTGAATTAGTTTTATTTTTATTTTTTTGAAGGAAGGTTGTGACTTTCAAAGCTATTAGTGCTGCTTGGAATGGAAAATAAGGAAGATCTGTGTTAATACAGACTGCGTGAGTTTCCAAAAGATGTTTGGTCAAGTCCCTCGTGGAAAGCTGTAAAGAATCCTTGCAGCCTTGTGATGACGTAGAAGGTCCTCATGTAGACAAAAATACTGGTTAATGATGAATAGGAGAAAACAATCAGTAGTCAGTGTTCATAGAATTATTCAGGTTGGAAAAGACTCTAAGATCATCAAGTCCAATCATCAACTCTACAAGTTCACCCCTGGGGTGCAATGGAAGACTCACAAAGTTAATGGAAAAGAAATCTGTTGGGGAATATTAAACGTAAAAGTGTACGAAGCAGGTTTAAAATCCATTAAATATTGGATGCTGGGAAAGCATTTGGGGACATCCCAGAAATCTAAAACTAGGAATGGTTCAAAGAGAAGAAATGGGAAAAGTTTCCTTTAAGTGGCAGAGCTGTCTTGGTTGGTAGTCCAGTGATTATGAAATGGCTACTTGGTGGGCGGGTGGGAATGGGGAATTAATAAAATAGGCAGCTGGAGTTGTCCTAAAAGCTATGTTAAAAAAAAAAAAAACCAAACTAATTATTTTTGATCTGCATCTCCCTGCCTTAGTCATTTACCTACCCAGCCTGCAGTAACAGCTCCAGGAATTAGTAATAACCTAATTATCATCATTAAGCAGGTGCATCCAGCCTGCTTTTGCTTGTTGTTGTGTTGTTTTGTTTGCAAATCCTCACCCAGAACTGCAATATATGAGAGGTGGTCAGCAATTAGTTACACCTAGAAACGTACCAGGCCAAAAAAAAAGGGACTATCTTTGGAATAATTATCTGTTTGCAATGCCGAGTCAGCAGTTTCTGGAGACTTTTTAAAATGAGATTATAAAAGATGAAACAGAAAAGCTTACTTCAGCTTTTAGCAGAGATGCAGGCAATTTCAGACTCTTCCTTCTCCCTGGGGAGAGTTTGAGGATATGTCTTGTGAATTAAAGTCTAACAAAAGTATTTGTTGGATGATCATGTAGATTTTCCTAATAACATCTCAATTTCTGGAATGGTTGGTTTCAGATCTCAGGGGGGTGAGGTTAAGACAGTGTATTTTCATGTTGACAGTCTTTGCTGGTTTCCTTTTTACAGCAGGTGTCTTTGGATAAGAGGCTTTTTTTTTTCCTTGAATTCTTCCACATTTTCTCGAGGATCTTTTGAGGTCCCTTCCAATCCCTGATGGTTCTATGGTTTTTGGAAAATCTGAGAAATGAGAGGGCTGCTTGGGTATTAATGTGGAGCATGCAGACTGGAATCACATCAGTAGGGACCCCTTTAAGCACTCTGAAGGAATACGGTCTGCCTGGAGCTAACTCTGCTTTCAGTGACTTCTGCAAGAAATGCAAGTCCTCAAGTTAAAAATTTTTCAGACTCACCCAGGGGAAAACAAATTGGCCTCCTAAACAGAAGGATATTTCTTCCCACACCCCAAACCATCTCAGAATTGGAAAGAGGGCAGATGAGCTGGAACATAGGAGGTTCCACATCAATATGAGAAGGAACCTCCCAGTGAGGGTGATGGAGCACTGGAACAGGCTGCCCAGGGTGGTTGTGGAGTCTCCTTCTCTGGAGATGTTTAAGACCTGCCTGGATGTGTTCCTGTGTGACTTGGTCTAAGTGATCCTGCTGTGTCAGGGGGATTGGACTGGATGATCTTTCAAGGTCCCTTCCAATCTCTAATGATTCTATGGTTCCATGTGTTTTAGCTCATGTTGCTTTGAACACAGAATCATCTAGGTTGTGGAAGTCCATTAGCCCCACTGCCCCAAGCCCACTGCTAAACCTGGTCCCTAAGCTTGGGATCTACACTCAAATTAATCTGAATTTAATCTGTGTTTCTATCCAATCCTAGTAGGATTACAGAGAGCACCTATGACAATAACAATCACAAAATTGTTTGGTGTTAATAGATGAGTGAGGAATCAATTGTGTATTTCAAACAAAGTCCCAAAACCCCCAAACCAGTGAGTTTTAATTGGAATCACCAGTAGCTCCCTGTTGGCTCCACTTGATACTCTAAGAAACTCGAGCAGAAGGCAGTTGTGGAGCTGAAAGATAAAAATCATCTGGTTAAATGTTTCTGAAAGGGAAATTCAGTCCAAACTGAATTTCTGGGACATGGCTTGAAGGTTGTGTGCTGGTCACCAGTATAAATGGCAGCAGTTCAGATTTTCTGCTTCAAGTAGAAAGCTAGGGCAACCTGCAAGTTAACCTTGTGAACTGGGAGGGTTATTGGTGATCAAACAACTAGGTGTGCTTTCTCCTTTTCTGTGAGTGTGCTGGAACTGCAGTTGATGTCACCAATTAACACTTAACAGTAGCTTCAGGTCAAAGTGAGAAGATGTGTTTTGAAGGAATGAAGGTTCTTGTGAAACACTTGAAGTGTTTTTTGTGTTTTGTTTTTTTTCCCCTAGAGTTTACTGGCCTCTCTGCAGTGCAGAGAGATGGTCTGTTGGTACTTAACTGTCTTTTCCTGCAGTTGAGAACATTTCTGCGTGCGCTGTGACTGTTAGATTATAGGACACAGGAGAACCTGTAAAGCAAAGGAGCCTTTCCCAGCCCATTTAGAGATTAAAGCAATAGCTATTACTCTTAAAAAAACCTCCCCATCAAACCCAAAAAAGTGAAGTAAAAATGAAAAAGGAATAAGTATTTAATAAATGTTTATCAATAAATGTTAAAAAACCGAAATGAATCATTGGGAGTTTGAATTAACGAATTGGAATTAATAAGAAGCATCCCAGGACATGGCAGAGGCTGGTGCCCACCTGAAAGCTCTGTGCAGTCTTGCCCACCACTTTCTTCTTGCAGCTCTTGTGGCCTTCCCAGTGGCTGCACTAGCCATGACCACACCCCGCAAGCAACAGTCCTCATCAGGCTTTCACAGAAAAGAAATCACATAGACAATGCAGCAATGATCAAAATTAGTTTGTTAATCAGAAAATTATAAGTGATGCTAATTTTAAAGTAGACAAAAAGGCTTCCTAGTGAATTGAGTACTTTAAAAACTAAACACATATAAAATACGCTCAAGTTTTGCTTGTCTGATAAATTGCTTTTTGCTGTTGCAGCGAAATTATCCAATTAAGTTTTGGATGGCTTTTTTGTTTTATGTTAGCCTGCCGCATCAGTAATGTGTGGGTACCAATTTCAGTCATCTCGCTGTCACAGATGTAATTTTGATTGCAGATGGAAATGGTGTGGTGCACATGTTGATAACTTGCTAATGCTCTGCACGCTCGGGGTTCATGAAGTGTTTAACACGCCTGTTTTGTTGATGTTGGTCCCCAGTTTCACAGAATCACAGAACATAAGGGTTTGAAGGGACATGAAAAGATCATACAGCCCAATCCCCCTGCCACAGCAGGATCACCTAGACCAGGTCACACAGGAACATGTCCAGGCAGGTTTTAAATGCCTTCAGAGGCATTTTGAAGGAGACTCAACAAACCCCTGGGCAGCCCCTTCCAGTGCTCCATCACCCTCACTGGGAAGAACTTCCTTCTCACATTCATATGGAACCTCCTATGTTCCATCTTACACCATTGCCCCCGTCCTATCACTAGATGACGTTGAGAAGAGCCTGGCTCCATCCTCCTGACAGCCACCCTTCACATATTTAGACATTAATGAGGTCACCCCTCAGACTTCTCCACGCTACAGAGACCCAGCTCCCTCAGCTTTTCCTCATAAGGGAGGTGCTACACCTCCTTCATCATCCTCCTCGTTGCTCTGTGATGGACTCCCTCCAGCAGCTCCACATCCCTCTTGAACTGAGGGTCCCAGAACTGGACACAATACTCCAGATGTGATCTCACTAGGGCAGAGTACAGAGGGAGAAGAACCTCTCACGATCTGCTAACCACCCCTGGATGCTGTTGGCCCTCTTGGCCACAAGAGCACACTACTGGCTCATGGTCATCCTGCTGTCCACCAGGACCCCCAGGTCTCTTTCCCCTATGCTGCTCTCCAACAGGTCAGTTCCTAACCTCTGCTGGTACCTGGGGTTGTTCTTGCCCAGATGCAAGACTCTACACTTACCCTTGATACAGTTCATTCAATTTCTCTCCTCCCAGCTCTCCAGCCCATCCAGGTCTCACTGAGTGGCAGCACAGCCTGCTGGGGTGTCTGCAGCACCAGCCAGCTATTTCTTAGTGGTGTTAACAACATGATGTGTGTATTTGCTTACAAATAACAGGTACCATGGTGTAGTCTTAAAAATGAAACACAGCCTAATTTCTGTTGCCTTTTTATAGCTGCCTTCTGCCAGAAATAGCTCTTTTCATCCTGGTTTACTTTTCTCTGCAGACAAACCCAAATCTTAGCAATTCAGTAACAGGAGGATGCACAAGTGAGATGATAGAAGTTTTTATATGATGACATAGTTGTGGTTATTGGTTAATTTATGTGATTGTCATATAGTTACAAGTTGAACATAAGATATAGTCATAAAATCATCAGGGATTGGAAGGGACCTCGAAAGATCATCTAGTCCAATCCCCCTGACACAGCAGGATCATCTAGACCAAGTCACACAGGAACACATCCAGGGGGGTTTTAAATGTCTCCAGAGAAGGAGACTCCACGACCTCCCTGGGCAGCCCCTTCCAGTGCTCTGTCACCCTCACTGGGAAGAAGTTCCTTCTTATATTAATGTGGAACCTCCTATGTTCCAGCTCATACCTAATGCCCCTCGTCCTATCACTAGATGACACTGAGCAGAGCCTGGCTCCATCCTCCTGACACCCACCCTTTGAAGTCCCTATCTGTAAAGGAGACCACTCATTACACCTCATTAATGTCTCTTTCTGATCCTAATGTCTCTCTCTGCAGAGAGGCACGAGGGACACTGGAACAAACAGAAAGCTGGAGCTTAATGGTTGGGGCTGTGTTCAGCCTCCCCAGCGACATGCAGCACTTAGCTGTTGGTGTGCAGTGGGTAACATATGGAGTGTTTCCCCTTCCAATCCCATTTACGTGCGGTTTGGCTGCAGCCCAGAGCTGTGGACACCCAGAGTGGAGCTGCCATGAATCAGCCACCGCTGACTGGAAGTGCCGGATTGCCGCAGGTGGTAGCCCGAGCGTTTCGGGATGCTTGCAGAGCAGCGCCCGCCCCTTCCCAGCAAATCTCCCGGGGGCTGAATTAATGTCCTTCATATCGTATTGATTGTAGCCAATAAGTGCCTCAATGATTCGGTGCGAGGCAGAGGGATTATGGAGAGAGGAGGGAAGAGGCAGCTTGAAGGAAATACGCGGTTTAATTACAGGATGAATTCCGCAGGACTGCCTCCCCCCGGGAGTTTAACAAAGAGGCTTAAGTGCACTTAGCTCCTCTTGACGTCTGTGGAAGTGCGATCTGCCTGTGAGGAGGGGATCGCGGCAAGTGGGCTCCGGGTGTTGTCGGGATCAGGGAGCCACGGGCAACTGCTGCTCTGCCGGCAAAATCAGACAAAAGAAAAGCCAACACGTGTGGGTTTTGGTGAAGCTGGGACAATTGCCGTCTCCACTTCTGTTCCAGCAATGCTGGCGCTGTGTTTAGAGAGGTGTTGAGTAAATACTGAAAACAGAGCTGAAACAGGAGCAATGAAATGTACGTTGGTGGTGCTGCCGTTAGTGGGAAGTGGGTCTGTTCCTTGAGAGAGAGGAGTCTGGGTTTATACCTCCTTTGTTCTTCTGAGGTGTGTTATGAAACCCAGCGTCTCTCAGGTAAACAGCGGAGACGACACAAAACCCAGGGAACACAAAAGCCGGAGGTTCAGTTTAAATTCTCTGGGAAGACAAGCGTGGTGAAGAGCGATGCTGTGTGTTTGTTCCTTTTGATTACATCTATATTTCAGGAAGAAGTATAGATTCCTTAATGCTTTCTGCTGCCTTCTGTGGTGTTCATACCGTACCTCCGCAAAAGCAGACCTGGCAACACCTCTGCAGTCCTACAAGACCCAAGTTTCGTTGCACTGTGTGAAAGCCGTGTTCTCCCCCGCTCAGAGCGTTTAGGTGAATTACTTCATCAATTACCTGTAGGTCGTTTCCCTTGGAGAAGTGATAAGCATTGATCTGGGGAGGTAGGAGCAGAAGGGTCAGTCTGTGTCCCCCATCATCTGAGCTGCACTTGTGGGGGTTCTCTTTGTGCATACACTGAAACACCCACAGAATCAGGCCCCGGGGGAGAGGGCTGCTTCTTTTACATAAAAACACTTGCAGGTTCTTCTGCTTGCAATATTCACTTCCTCTAATTTCCACAGGCAATTTGGAAGCAGAAATAGGTGCTTAATGTGTTCTACTGTAAAAGGCAATTTAGGATTTATGGCTATCGGAAGGTTTTAATGCTGGTTTTGTTTACAAATACAGGAATCAGGGATAGATTTTCAGTGTGTGTTGTTTTGCAGCATTTTCTTGGAAACGGCTGTTTGAATCCACATCCATCTGAATTCCTGCTGCACTCCTCTGTTTTACTGATTTCTCAAAAACCACAGCTATGTCAAACGGGCAAGTACCTGACAAAGATGATAAATCACAGCAGAGCTAAACACTTAGTGTTTGGGCTGGGTTTTTTTTCCTGTCATATTCCTGGAAACATATGTGGAAATACAGTTCCAGAAGTGACAGACAAATGCATTTATATAGAGAGGGGAAGGCTCTTGAGTGTTCACACCCTGTTTTTAAAGACCACCTTTATTTTTCTCACAGAACATTAGGGATTGGATGGGACCTCAAAAGATCACCCAGTCCAATCCCCCTGCCACAGCAGGATCACCCAGACCAAGTTGCACAGGAACACATCCAAGTGGGTTTGAATGTCTCCAGAGGAGGAGACTCCACTTCCCCAATGGGCAGCCTGTTCCAGTGCTCTGTCACCCTCACTGGGAAGAAGTTCCTTCTCATATTGATGTGGAACCTCCTGTGTTCCAGCTCATACCTAATGCCCCTCATCCTATCACTAAATGACACTGAGCAGAGGCTGGCTCCACCCTCCTGACACCCACCCTTCACATATAGACATTAGTGAGGTCACCCCTCAGTTTCCTTCCTTCTCCAAGCTAAGGATGCCCAGCTCCCTCAGCCTTTATCTCCATAAGGGAGATGTTCCACCTCCTTCATCATCCTCATTGCTCTACACTGGACTCCCTCCAGCACTTCAAGAAGGAGTGAAGTGAGGGGCCCAGAACTTGACACAATACTCCAGATGTGGTCTCACTAGTGCAGAGTAGAGGGGGAGAAGAACCTCTCTTGATCTGCTAACCATGAAACCAGAGATTTGCATGTCTGGATTATGAAGAGGGTTTGTCCTCTCATTCTTCTCCCTGAGGTTTTTATGAAGTGTAGTTGCTCTCTGCAAGTACTCAGAGATCTGTGTGTTACCATTAGCCCTAGTTTCTTCCAAAACCAATTAGTTAAGAAACCCAGAAGATGATGTTTGGAAGTCTAACGAGGCTGCAACAGGCTGCTCCAGTCTCAAACCCAAAACATTTTCAGTATAAATGTTTCCTGCTATCGACCAAGTCCTTTGGGGACTATTTAGAGGTAAGAAAAAGAAAAGATAGAGAATTTCCTTCCTGAAAATATTAAAAATAAAGGATAAGACGCTTGGAGGAAGCGCCTCACTGTAGAGGTACCGCTTCTTATAGCAGAGATGTGTTTTCCTCTAACTGTGGGCTTCTGGTTAACAGCTAAAATGTTTTGGCAGTTAAAAGATAACAAAATGATTTGGGATCGCTCGCCTGTGTCCATTGAAATATAATGAGATGTAAGTGAAAAGCCACGATGTCTGAGATATAAAACAGCTCTTTGCAAACGCACCATCGGTGTTACTTGAGCTTCAGGAGTGTTTTTGTTTGTCCTCTTGTTTTGCTCAGCTTCCTGAGACTGAGAATCATGAAATCACAGAATCATTAGGGATTGGAAGGGACCTCGAAAGATCATCCAGTCCAATCCCCCTGACACAGCAGGATCACCCAGACCAAGAAGCGGCACAACTTTCTGTGTGTGGTGTGAATCTTGTGCTAATAGGGTTAAAAAAGGATGGTAACGTTTTAGCCCTTGATGCTATAAATACTCTGTAGTCTTAATGAAATAAAATAGCCTCTTTTTTTCTGTAGAACCACCCTACATATTAATTTTCACATGAACATCATGTGTCAGATGTTAAAGCAACTTCAAAACAACTGTGGTGTAGTGTGTGCTCGTCTGAGCCCAATGTTAGGATTCGCTCAGATCCCGCAGCCATAATTAGACACCTAAATATAACGGCCTGGTTTTTGTCGAAGACGTGAGCGCGTTTCCGTGCAGCGACTCGCTCGGGTCTGCTGTGCTCTGCATTTTGGAAAAGCAGGCTGTAGATGTAGGTAGCCTAAATATAGATTCGTGAACTAATGTAAACCTTAAATAGACCTTAAGAAGTTACTGGGCGTGTTTCTGCATTTCTGTTGTTCTTGAAGGAGAAGAATGATGACTCCTGCCTGGGAGACGGACTTCTTGTGAGGGACTCTGTACGAGGGACTCTACTGATAGGAAAAAGATGTTGGGTTTAAGCTAAAGAAGGGGAGGTTGAGATGAGATCTGCTGAACAAATTCCTCCCTGCGAGGGTGCTGAGGCCCTGGAACAGGCTGCCCAGGGAGGTTGTGGCTGCTCCATCTCTGGATGTGTTCAAGGGCATATTGGATGGGGCTCTGGGCAAGCTGGTCTGGTGAGAGGTGAGACTGCTCCTGGCAGAGGGCTGACACAGAGTCATCTCTGAGGTCCCTTCCAGCCTAAACCGTTCTGTGATCATTGTCTGACTGGCAGCCGCACTTGATGGGGAAAGGACAGTTCCTTGTTTTTAGGAGTCTGTTACCGTCCAGCGCCGCGTTGCGTTCTCCCAGCTTCAGGCACAAGCTCTGCCTTTTCTGTTCCAAAGTTGCTAGAAACATAATGGGAGATGGTGTCGGCAGAGCGCTCTCAGTAGAACTGAATTATGCATGGCCAACCCAAGCCGCCCGCTCTCTCCAAAGCCAGCGCGGTTAAGGAAATACATTACTTGCTTTGAATAAAACATACTTTGTATTTAACAGAGCACTTACAACTGTAGAGCAGTGTGTTTCTCTTTCCTCTGTTCTCAGTAGTATTTCCAGGGCTTGCCAGAAAACCCTTGTCAGCGGTTGTATTGCTTTTCTAATTGGAAGAACTTTGTTCTGGCTTTACTTACTGGTGGCTTTGTAGTTGCAGCTCTAGATTGTTCAGTGCAGGAAAAGGTATTTAAAAGTGTGGTCTGACTGGCACAACGTCGCAGCGTAATTGTCATTGCTAATACCTGGAAACTGTCACCAGGACTTGTATCGGCACCCAGATGAGACAGAGTGATGAGGAAAAGCAATTATTCCTCGTTTAATGAGGGTCTGCTGCGTGACGTGCAAACCACTAGAGAAAACCCAAACTCCAGGCTGAATTTATTCATTATATTTCTCTTTACCCTATACCCAAGTGTCAGTTCATTCATGTTCTTAGATTGAAAGTTGGCATTTTTTATTAATTGAGGCTTTTTGTAGTGTACGTCAGGCCGTGATGTGCAGGAATTAAATGGAGCTCTGATGCTACACCAGCATTAATGTTGCTCCTTTCAGGATCTGGGTTGTTTCCTTTGGATTTTGGGAGCTTTTTATTGTTCTGGGTTTTGGTTCTTTGGTTGTTGTTTTGCTGTTGGGATTTTTTTTTTAATACCGTGTCTATAAATATTTGAAGGGTGGGTGTCAGGAGGATGGAGCCAGGTTCTACTCAATGTCATCTAGTGATAAGATGAGGGGCAATGGATGTAAACTGGAACACAGGACATTCCACATCAATATGAGAAGGAACCTCTTCCCAGTGAGAGTGACAGAGCACTGGAACAGGCTGCCCAGGGAGGTCGTGGAGTCTCCTTCTCTGGAGACATTTAAAACCCACCTGGATGTGTTCCTGTGCCACTTGGTCTGGGTGATCCTGCTGTGGCAGGGGGATGGGACTAGATGATCTTTTGAGGTCCCTTTCAATCCCTAATGATTCTATGATGCTATTCACATTTTGGTGGACATTAGAAAATCCCCAACCAAACTACAGGTCTGGATCTGGGTATGTGCTGAAGTAACCAGAGAAAAGAGTTACTTAAAAATATTCAGAGCTTGTATAGACTTGTACTCTTGTATTTAAGTGAAAATACTCAGAACTGGTACTTTTGTATTTAGGTGGTGCTTAATTATAAAAGGACAGGAATTCAGTGTTATTCTCCATAGAGAAAATGTTCCAACATGGATAATTATGCTTGTGAGGCAGGGTCCTAGTAGAGAGTGACCACTCAAAAGCGATTACTGCAGCTCACTGTTTTACCCGCTGTCCCATGATTTCAGTGTGGGGAAAGAGATTGTCCTACAAAGTTTATATCTAAGCTTATATCACACAAAATTACAGAACATTAGGGATTGGAAGGGATCTGGAAAGATCATCTAGTCCACTCCCCCTGCCACAGCAGGATCACCTAGACCAAGTTGCACAGGAACGCATCCAGTCAGGTTTTAAATGCTGCAAGAGAAGGAGACTCCACGACCTCCCTGGGCAGTTCCAGTGCTCTAAATCTATAAGAGGGTGAATCTAAGATAAGGGTAAATCTACCCTTTGGAAGACCAGTAAGTTTTAATATAAATGAATAATTATTCATACAAATATCTCTAATTCATATAAATATCACATTGTTAGCAAAATATTAACAATCAATTGGTTAACATAATTCCAGACATCATGACCATGTCAGCAAGGAATGAAAATAGCTGCAGTCCTATGAAATCTCTGCCTTTTATTTGAAGGGCAGCGCATCAAACCGTGGTGTTCAGTAATCAGGCTGGCTGCTACTCAGCCAGCCAAGACTGGCATCTATATATTTATTTATTTATTTATTTTACTTTCTTTCCAATGATGAATTTAGTGACTTAACTTGCTCTGGTTTTGGGGTTTTTTTCTGGTGACATGAGTAATTAATAAATACTTTGTGGTTTGAGCATCAAGGTGAGGGAGCAGAAGTATCTCAATGGGAAAAAAAACAAACCCAAAACCAAAATAAACCCCCCCCCCCCGAAGAAAATCTGTAGCCAGAATGACAAATCCTTAGGCACAACTATAAAACACACAGATCAGTAGCACAGAGCCATAAGAATATATTGACTGTGGCCCAAACTCATCAGAAGATTGATCAATCCCGCTGACTTGCATTAATTGTGAAATAGAAAGAACGATGCGATCAATGGTGGGCATGAAAGTGCAGCGGTAACGATGCCACATCTAGCTAATCCAATAATGGAGAACCTGATGTATAGCATATTGGAATTCCACTCTTTGGGCCCCTGTCACCGTAAAGTATATCCTGCAATTATGGGGAAAAATGGAGCAGGCAGCACTCGAGGCAGCCTAATCGGCCGGTGCCGCAGCGGTTTTCCTGATTAAACACTCGGTTAAGTGGCACTCAAACACAGCAGCTGGGCTGCATTAGTGAAGATCATCCCGGAATTAATGTGGAACTTTGTGTTTCCATCAAAGCAAATGATGAATATTAAGATGTGTGCGAGAGATCTAGTGAACTGGGAGCGTTTTAACAATTCATAAACTGGCCTCGCTTACTCGCTGTTGGCTGTGAGGAGAAAGGACCGAGTGCTGAAGAATGGAGGGCCACCAGCTTCTCCTGATGAAAATCAAATAGGCTTCATCCAGGCTTGCAGATGTGATGGAGGGAATGATACTATACTTGGAGAAATCGGGTTCAGTGAACTTCAGCAAATGTTTGCCTGTGGTCACTGGTTTTCGTTGTGTTGATTGGAGGAGGGTGGGTTTTGACAACTCTCACATGTAACAACAGATGGGGCAAGAGAAGATGGCCTCAAGCTGCACTAGGGGAAGTGTAGGTGGGGCATTAGGGAAAAACTTCTTCCTGGAAAGGGCCATCAGGCAATTGTCACCCTCATAAGAACGGAAAGATTTTTAGTTCCTCAAAGTGTTGACTTTTCTATAATTAATTTCATAATGACACTTCATTTTTATTGTTTTGACCTGCATGAGCCCACCTGCTGTCATTTTGACCCGACTTTGTTGTTGGCTGGACCATTTGTGTTAAGACATGGGTTTGTGTGGAGGATGCTGGAGAAGGGCTTTTTAAAAGAGCCTGCAGTGATAGGACAAGAGGCAATGGTCTGAAACTGAAAGAGGGGGGATTAGGCTGGATCTTAGGAAGATGTTCTTCACAATGAGGGGGCTGAGGCACTGGAACAGGGTTGCCCAAGAATGTTGTGGATACCCTGTCCCTGACGTGCTCAAGGCCAGGGTTGGGTGGAGCTCTGGGCAACCTGGTCAAGATCCCTTTGAACCTAAACCCTTCTATGATTCTACTACAGGCCAGGCACCTCTTTCTGCATAAGGAACACGTACATGCTCCTCAGTCTCCCTGGGGCTCAGTGATCTGGGGAGCTTGATCCTTTCTACTGTGCTGGGAAGGGAAGATTTAGAGGAACAGCAGAGTCAAGACTCTGCTTCGTTCACCTTATTCCTGGTCGCCAGTGTTTCTCAATTATTCTTTCTCTGGCTTTGTGAGATGATAAATGACTGGTCTCAGAGCTGCTCAACATTCAGGGAGAACAAGGACCGTTCTACGCGTGGGTTTGAGCAATTCCAGGAAGGGAAATGGATGGCTGCCAAGCTACCAAGGAAGCGCCTAAACTGATCTGTAGATCATCTGCTTTCCCTTCTGGAAATAACAGTGGCTGCTTTAATTCCAGCATCGGATGGCTATTTTTATTTCAGCTGTATAAATTTACCGCTTTTTAGATGAAAATGTTTGCGAATAAATCCGTCTGAGGTTTTGACACTGCAGAGTTCTTGAAACTATTCATAGAACCTGGCACCACTTCTACATGCAGAAGTGGAGGGCTTTTTTCTTGAACCACATCAGTTTGCTGTTCCTGGTGTGCTTCCTTTAAGGAGGTGGCCAAGGCAGAGAACCTTGGGGCCGATTATTGAAGCAAATAGCAAACAATGAGTCGCATTTCTGTGTGTGCAAGTGTGCTGGCTACGCTGGCTATGACAGATCAGGAGCTCTGTGCATCTTGCTTAAGCACACTTGGTTTGGAGCCATTTGCTTCAGAAGTTGGATGGGTTGTGTAATCACAGAATCATGGAGTTACTGAAGTTGGAACAGACCTACAAGATCATCAAGTCCTACCATTAACCCAGCTGTCCCAACCGTAAACTCTGTCCATAATCTCCAGATCTCCACGACTGTGAAACACATCCAGGGATGGTGCAAACCCACCTGGATATGTTCCTGTGTGACTTCATCTAGGTGCTCCTGCTCTGGCAGGGGGATTGGACTAGATGATCTTTCACGGTCCCTTCCACTCCCTAATGATTCTGTGATTCAGCCCCCTCCCTGGGCAGCCTGTTCCAAGGCCTGATGACTGTTGTGTTTTGTTTGTGACATTAAGCTGGAGGAACGCACCAACTTTCATCATCCTTCAGTTTTAAAAGAGATAGCAAGTCCCTCACAACATCAGTTGTCAACCTGTCACTGCACAGAGAGAAGCTTGAGCTAAGCAGTCCTGCAAAGAGCAGGACAAATGATTGTGAGTTGCTGTCCATGAAAACTTTGCTTGTGCTTGTCAGCTGGTAATTTTTTTCCTCTCTGTCAGTAGAGCTCCTGCAAGATGAAAGGGCAGGTTTGGAATCAACTTTTCTCATTGGTCATCAATGCTACATCCCTTTCCAGAAAGAATTTTTTCCTAATGTCCAACCTAAACTTCTCCTGGTGCAGCTTGAGGTCATTTCCTCTTGTCCTCAATCTTCTTCCTTGTGAAGAGAGACCCATTTCCCCCTCTCTACGCCTTTCTGTCACGTATTTGCAGACAGCAGGAAGATCTCCCCTCAGCCTCCTCCTCTCCAGGCTGACCAGCCCCAGCTCCTCAGTCTCTCATCGTGATCAGTCATTGTCCAGGCATCTCCATGCAGTGCCACAGTGCAGATGCAGCCAACACTTTTAAGACTTCAGCTCACATCTTCGATTTCCTCTTCAGGGCAGTGCAATTTTCTCGGTACCGTGGGGAAACTATCAGCCAGTGTTTGCACAGGGCTTTTCTTCTTCCCCTCTGAGGCTGATTATACCTGTGGGGAATAGAGGACAAAAGAAACAAGATGCCTCACAGGGTTACGGTGGGAATGCAGGGACGAAACTGAGGAGAGGATTTTTGCTAAAACTTCTAAATATTTAAAGTGTTTGTTTTCGATATAAAAATGTAATTAAAAAGTAGATTAATATGTGATTAATAAGTCCTGAAATTGCTTTCAGGCAGCTTAAAGGAGCTGATAGCAGACTCTTTTCTTTCTTACTCTGGAAGACAAAAACAGACTTGATATTCTTCAGATTTTTGTGTTTACAAATACTGTGGGATACAGGAGAAAGTAAGGGAGGCGTCAAAGTTTGATGTGACTAACGTCCCACCGCAGCAGCGTTCGGCAGCCTCCATTTCTGTGAGGAACACCTGCTGAGGTGTATATTCCCTAAACACGTGGTTTTATTGCTTGAGGTGGTGTTAGGTTTACACCTCCCATCAGAAAAGTAATAATAAAAGGAGTTCACACTCTGTGATGGTAAATAATTGCTGTGGAACAAACCCTTGCCTTCCCAGGGTCTTTGTTCGCTTCTCTTCTTCTTGCCGCTAGGGAATTACTTTAATACATGAAAACTGTATTCAAGTGACGTGCCAGCAGTAAATGAGATCTACGAGACCTTATTTCTTTCCAGGACAATTAATTTCAAGACAGCCTATGCTGAAGAAAGTACTGAGCAGCGTGCTTTATAATTGCTGGAACGCTGTGCGTGCAACGTTAGACTGGAAAATTTGGGTTTCTTTTCAGACTTTGAGCAATCCCAGTAGGTTTACAAGCTGCTATGAATAATTCCATGCAGTTGAAGTGAGAGTTCAGCTCTTTCCTCCCCCACTTTTTGCCTGCTGCAGTTATTTAAGGCAAAAAGTCAAAACATCCTGACATTAAGGAAAACAAAGATGCTTTCTGTTAGGTCATCCATCACCACTTCAGTCTTAAAGGTTCCAGCCTAACTCAACAGGCTGAGTACAGTGGTGCTGGGTTTTCTCTTTCAAACAAGTTGCTAGATGACACCAGTTGTCTCTGAAGTGAACAACACAGTGTCGTCCTGACAGAGCAACTGATGCAAATGATTAAGCTACCAACAGCAAAGACAACTAATGTCATCAAATTGGTGTGAAGCTGCACCAGGGGACGGTTAGGTTGGGTATTAGGAAGCTCTTCCTCTTGTAAAGGGTGATCAGACGCTGGAATGGACTACCCAGGGTGACTGTAGAGTCACCACCTTTGGAGGTGTTTCAGGACAGACTGATTGTGGCCCTTAGTGCCCTGATCTGGATGATGGGGTGATGTTAGGTCCTGGTCTGAGCTCAGAGGGCTTTGCCAGCCTCAATGATTCTGTGATCCTGTAGACCATTCCTTAATGATGGAAGGGGTTTATCTGTGCTACCCCAAGTCCTGTGCTAGATGCCATCTTTACTTTGGGGTTTTGGTTATTTTAAATATTTTACGTGTAGCTAAAGCTCAGTGCATAGCAGACAGGACTGGAGAAGGCAAGAAACAAACTCAGAAAAGGCTTCTTCCATGAGGGATTGGAAGGGACCTTGAAAGATCATCTGGTCCAATCCACCTGCCAGAGCAGGATCACCTAGACCAAGGAAAGAGCATCCAAATACAGAAATCAGTGAGCTAACTGAGACAGCCTACCAATGGTGGACTCTACAGGGATCAGGGATCATCATCTAGGTATTGAAAGCAGAACATTTCCTTTTCTTCCCTCCTCCTCCAATTGACCACATTTGCTTCTTAAATACAGACTCCTGAAAGCAAGAAAAGAAAGGGCTGGTTTGGGGTTGATTGTTGGGTTGTTTGTTGGTGACAGATTTTCAGAGCAATAATAGTCATTGACATTTCCTTCACTTATTCTGACAACGTGCTTTGGGATTTTTGACAGCGTGGTCTGAGTGACATCTACGTCAGGGCACCATTGGGAGGGGCTGTTGACTGGCAGTCCGACTTTCTTTGCTGTCTAAAGCAGAATTGCTCTCACATTGCATCTTCAGTCGTGGTTCTTAACCTCCTTATGTGTTGTGTATTTATGGGGTTTCTGTGCTCTTTATTCCTGCTGTGGGATGGCCTTAGGACTGAATGTAGGTGGTTATGGCATCTTTATTTTCCACCAGTGTTGTGTATCGTAATACTGTACTACAACGTGGATGTGACTGTTTTAGTGGTGGTCTTGGGGCAAGCTTTGAGCTTTTGGTTTTTCAGGAAAGCAATTTACTACTCTGGGGAAGGTTCATTCTGTGTCAGCCTAGTCAGAGCTGAAGGTTTCTAGTTTAGGACTAGCTGACACCCAAAGACAGGTAGGAAGCAGAGTTTCCAGCGTGCCTGGCAAGTCATATGTTCCTCATCGTCTTAAAACAACAGGGTAAAAATGGTCTTTTGCTTTTTGGGCACCCCGAGGGCTAAAATGCAGTGAGAATGAACTGCATTATTCCTTTTTATTCTTAGAAAATAATTCCAGGCTTGAGAGAGACTTCACAGAGCCTAGTAATGAAGAACAGCTCTTTCCCTGTTGTCCGGGCCCCAGGCATTCAGCACTTCTGAGGCTGGAACACGACATGTGCAACGAGAACGTATGAGATCTTTAAGGGTTTTCTTTTCTGTTGCAGCCCAGATAAGTGGTGAGCTTCTTCCCTTCCCAGAAAGAAGACATCACAGAGAGATGTCTTATGTAATTGGTTCAGAACTAACACAACCCAAAGTGAGTCTCATTCTCCTTCCCCACTTTGTTTCATAGAGGCAGATATTGAGACGATGCTGACACAGCTAGTTAAAATGCAGAGGAACCCATTCCTTGCTGAATTTCATGTCTCACTCAATCTGTTTCCCATTAATGTTATTAATGGGTGTGGATGTCTACCCTCCACCCCTGTTTTGCTTAGGCTTTTGACTTGCTTTGTGGAAAAACACAATTCCAATCTTATTTTTCTTCCTGAAGACAGATGGTGGCAACTCCATTCTCCTTAGATAAAAAAAAGAAAACAGCTGGTAAGGGGCAAGGCAGGGGGATTGGGCTAGCAGATCTTTGGAGGTCCCTTCCAATCGCTAATGATTCTATGATTCTGTGAAGGCAGGGCTGGGCCAGCAGTGCGTGGCTGTTCCCAGTGTTATAAAATCTCCCTTGGTTTCTTAGAGGAGCTGGGATGCAGTTACCTCCCCCCTACCAGTAACCGTAAATAAAAGCAAAACTAAATCACAAATAAACTAAATTTATGGCAAAGTGTAGATGGAGTCCCTTTCCGTGCTGGCTTGCATATTCAAATGCTGGCTGAAGAAAAAAAAGTTATTGCAGTCTACTAACTATAAAATACTGAGAGGAAATAAAATCAATGTTGGCCCAAATCTTAGAATGCAAAGCACATGCACACGCTGTCAAATATGGTCAGATACTGCTTACTCAGGAGACTTGGCTCTAGGAATCAAACAGAACTGAACCACTACAAGAAAATATTCAGGAAATTAAAAAAAATAATAATTACCTGTTTAATAGATGCCTCCAAATTGCTGTTTTTTGTTAAGATCAAGACACAGTTTTCTAAATTCCCTTCAGGTCAAAAGAATTCCCACTACTGAGATTTATCTGACATGGACAGATGAAAGGTGGTTGTTTGGTTGTTTTCCTCCTTTGCAGTGTTTTTACTCACAAATCTCCAGGCTGCTAAATATACCCACCTGAACTGCAGTGTTTCCTGAGCCAAGTGAAAGGCTTTGGAATAAAACCCCAAGACATCCCTGGGGAATGTGGAGTCTGGCTTTACTCAGTCAGGGCTGCTGTATAGTCACTTTAACCAAATATTGAACCTTACTAGGGTGCAGAGCACCCACTGAGCAGGAAGTGTGATTCTCTTGCCAGTCTGCCTCTCTAACCCATCATTCCTGGGCACAACTGTCAAAGGAAGATTCCAGAAGGAGGCTTCCTCTTTTTTAACTTAGATGGTTTTGTCTTCATCTAGAATCAGACAGAAGTACTCTGATAGCTGGGATTGAGGAGAAAGGGCTGGAAGCTAAGGAAAATGTGTGGAGAAGTCTAGTCTTTCAAGAAAGACTTTGGTCTCCATTTAGAATTAAAATAATTATTTTTTATTTAAGAACCTTTTTAAAAAATGGAGAAAATTTTACCTTGTGATTGCTTTAGAGCCGCAGAAGTTTTGACTTGGGGTCTAACATGAGCCATTGGTGTTGGTGCTCAGCAGCTGTCGCTTCTGGGTGCCTAAGTCATAAAATCACAGAATCATCAAGGTTGGAAAAGACCTTCAAGATCATCAAGTCCCTACAATCCCCAACCACTAATGCATCTCCTGAAACATCTGGCTGCCCAGCTGTTGAACATCTCCAGGGACGGTGCCTCCATGGAAAAAGTCTTTCTCACCTTGTCCATGTCCAGCTCTAGGTGTGTGACGGACTTTTAGTTCCCTGTTTGGTCACTTAATTGAAGATTTTTGCTCCTTCGTGGCTCTTAACCGAAGCTACTGCTGTACATCACCTGGTCTTGGTTTGGTCTGTTCTCCTCAGCGTTAGGAAGCAACACGCTGTTCTCATTCCGTGTTCCCCTGTGGGTAGTGGTTTCTGGCCTTTCTGGACTAATTCTTGAACTTTAGAAGGTTGGAGTCACTGATGTCATGCAGCAGATTTAAGGTAAAGGCTCTCTTTTAATTAGAGGCACTTAGTTCCTACAGAATTCATTTCTTTATCTGGTGATGGGTGTTAGATTATTCATGATGGGCAACACATTGCAATTGAGTTGGGTGAATGTTCTTGAGCAAAAGTCTCTTTGGTGAAAATTCTAAAGCAAAAGTATCCCTTTGGCAATGATTCAGTTATTATTTTTCATAGAATCCTTAGGGATTGGAAGGGACCTCGAAAGATCATCCAGTCCAATCCCCCTGCCACAGCAGGATCACCTAGACCAAGTCACACAGGATCACACCCAGGCAGGTCTTAAACTTCTCCAGAGGAGGAGACTCCACAACCCCCCTGGGCAGCCCCTTCCAGTGCAGGCACTTACCTGTTTGAGGTACACTAGGAATTTTTATTTAAATCAGCAACAACCTCATCTCCTAACAGAGACATAAAAGACCTGAACTCAAGTCTCCAGATGCAATTAGAAACCAAAGCTATTCCTGTGTTATGCTGGGAAACCAGCGGAGTAGCCTCACGTGGAGAAGCATTCCCTGCCCTTTTAATTGCTGCTTATTCTGTCTCACTAAGTGAGGTAATTGATGTTTTACTCTCGGAATTGATCGCGTGTTTCAGGTAGTTAGCAGCTGAGAATGGCTTTTACATCATAACACTCTAAAAATCAATTTGTCTCAAACTAATCCCAAGTCTGGAAATTTGTGAAGCCCAAAAAATACCCAGATTGAAAATAGTGAGTTTGTTTGGGTCTCGCATGCTCTGGGCTAGGTGGTGACTATTCTTGTTTAACCACACAGAGCATCATGACACTGGTGCTGCGTTTTTACATCCCCCCGTCCTCCTTTCCCCCCAAGGAGCTTTGAGCAGCCCCACACGGTTTCTGTGTGAAACATTGATTGTTCTTTTTTGGGGGAAAACATTGTTCAGTAGGAAACAGGAAAGGAATCGCTTCTTAGCAGACTGGTGAAGGAGGTGGTGATGTGGTTTTCAGTTTGAACATCTTGGCAATGTGGATCCTCTTGCAGTTGTGGAACTTCCTCAGGGCTTTGGTTTTCCTTTGCTTTTTGATGGTGGATGCAAATACCATTTCTGTGAGGAATCATAGAATCAGATGACATCTGCAGGCCAAAACAACATTGGGCAGTTTGGCCTATTTATCTTGCTGTAGAATTGACAGAAAGATGCTTTTATGATACCTGTTTGGGTGTAAAAGCCAAGAATGTGTGGAGTGAGGCAGGGGCTGGCTGCTTCTCTCTAGGGACTAGTGATAGGACCAGAGGAATGGGAGGCCAGGTTGTGCCAGGGGAAGGTCAGAACTTCTTCTCAGAAAGAGTTGAGAGGCTTTGGAACAGGGATGGAGGATGGAGGCACCGTCCCTGGAGATGTTCAACAACTGGGCAGCCAAAGTGTTTCAGGAGATGCATTAGTGGTTGGGGGTTGTAGGGACTGTGATTCTATGATTTCATGTGTAAAAGCTACACACGTTGGAAAGTGAATGGAAACTAGTGAGTGAAAGGAGAAACTGCTTGAGGCTAGGACTGCCCTGTTGAATGCTCAGGCTGGACCACCACCCGTGGGCATTACTCTGTGTAAATGAGGAGGAAAAGCACCTTTTGAATTGTGCAGGCTATGTATTATAATAATCATGGATATTATTACATGGTGTGGAAATTGGGCATTAATATAGTAAATTGACTTATATTGTGCTGCTATTGAAATATTTGTCTGTGTTTATATATGTAGGAAGGAAAGATGCTTCCCACACCCTTTGTCTCAATCTCCCTTATCTACAGATCTGTAGATGGGTATGTGGAATCACAGAATCATAGGGTTGAAAGGAACCTCAAAAGGTCATCTAGTCTAACACTACAACAAACAGGGACATCTCTAACTAGAACAGATTTCCCAGAGCTTGCCCCATCCAACCTGACCTCGAATGGCTCCAGAGATGAGGTCTCCACCACCAATCTTGGCAACCTGCTCCAGGGATCCACCATCCTTAGATTCAAGAGCTTTTTCCTCATGACCAACCTAAATCTACCCTTTTCCAGCTTAAAGCCATCACCCTTCATCCTGTTGTTCCCCACCCTTGTGAACATTCTTCTTCAGCCTTCTGATAGGAAGACTGGAAGGTCTTCCAGAGACTGGAAGGTCGCTATAAGGAGGCTTTTCAGGCTAAACAACTCTCTCGGCCTGTTTTCATAAGAGAGGGCCTATAGCTCTCTGATAATTTTTGTGGCCTCCTCTGGACTCACTCCAACGGGTGCTGGTCCTTCTTGTCTTGGGGGCTCCAGAACTGGACGCAGGTTCTCCAGGCAATGGCTCACCAGGGCAGAGTAGAGAGGCAGAATATGTAAGAAAACTTGTAGATGGAACTCTCTGTCCTTGATGACTTCAGTCTGGGTTAAGATACAGCAGCAAGGTGAAGATATGTATAGCTATATGAAGAAGAGGTTACACTGATTGTAGAAAGGAGCTGGTATGTAGATCTTTCATGTGTATATATAGTACAAGGCTTGCACTCCTCTTCCAAAGGGACAGGATTTCAGGTCACAGTTTACTTCACCTCGGGGAAGGAAGCTCATCACAGAGTTTTTGGGAGCTACTGAGAGCAGCACTTCCGTGCATAAGGATCGGATGCAATGCACCATTAGAATTATTTCAAAAGGTGTAGCTACAATAGCATTTTGAAGCTACAATTTCAAGCTTGTTATCATGGAGGTCATTGAAGAAACATGACATTTAGTTTGCAAAATGAGCCCGGGTGGGCAGGCACGTGCTCACCACATACACACAAGTTTAAACGCTTCCTGTCTCTGTTCTATTTTTAGGACACTAAGGCCATTGCTGTGGTCCCATTAAAAGGTGAAGGGAGAAGTTTGACTTTGTCCGCACCTGATTTTTTACCAATGATTGTTCATTTTTTTTATTACCAGAAAAGCCACGAACATTTTAAATGAGACTTACTCGTTCAAGGTAACCTCACCACTTCTGAGCGAGAAGAATGTTCTGCCCTAATGGCTGCTCTTCTATGACAGTCTCTAAATGTCTTTCATTTTTAAGTGTCGAGGTTTCTCTTTGGAAAGGTTTAGAAAGTCTGGGGAGAAAGCGTTTCGTTGTGGCAAGCTGGAGCGCTGCCACTAAAAATATATTGCTAATTAAAGTTTATTGACAGTCTCTGTAATGTGTTCTTAGGAGTGGAAGCACCAAGTGGTTGCTGAACACCAGGCACTGCATCTTATGTCGTTAGTTAAGCTCTTTAGGAGGGAAGGGGAAGGTACTCTGCCCATCCTTCCCCTGTGCAGTTACTGGTTGTGAGTGTTGTGCAGAGTAAAGCCCTCCTAGGGTACCAGTGCTGCAGAGAGAATAAACTTTGGGTTTCTCTCACTTCTTCTCTTAGGTGATGGACAAGCTGAGCTAAGTTTCAAGCCCTAATAGTTCGAGGTCTCTTCCAATCCCTAATGAGTCTATGATTCTAAGTATACAGGCAATTCAGCAACAAAAGGTTTTTACTTTGTATGAGTATCAACAGGTTCACCATGAGCTTGTGTAGTGCCTCTAAGAGCCTGTGTTCTGCCCGCTTGTACAACCCACAGTTCTACTCATATGAGTTTTCAAAAAGTTATCCAAGCCAATTCTTGTGGTGTCTTGGCTCCTGCAGTTCATTGCAGTGTCTTCCTACAGTGTATGGAGTTTCTTCTGACTCAAGCTTCTTGCACTTATGGGGTCGAGTCCTGCTGCAGAGTGAAGGCTGAGCTCAACGCCACAAGGCTAAAGAACAGTCCCACTGCTGGGTAGATGAGTTTTTCTTCTCTGCTGTCCAGTCATTCAGAAAATCAGAAGAACTTGGTTTATTTAGTGAGCATCACATGTAGCATGGGAAGACCCCTCTCTGAAGTCCATGAAGGTGTGTAGTTCCTCCATGTCTTTGCTGTGCTTCAGGTAAATAACACAGCCTGGGGGTCCAAGCTTGGTACGGTAGCGCAGTCCAGGCAACCTCTGCTTTGCCCAAGAGACTTATTAGTTTTAAAAAATGGGTAAATGTGACAAAGGCTGCAGTTTGTGGTTTGGCTTGTGGGGTGTGTGTAAACACAGAATTTATCATTGCGCTTCCTGCATGAAACAGAAAAGGGTCATTAAAATGATATTAATGATGTGTAAAAGCCTGCTGACTCCTGAACATTCTCTGGATCTAAAACAATTACTTAGCATCTTGCATTTTTGTCCTTGGAATTCTCTTCCAAGAGCTAAAGGGCACATATGTGTTTTGTGAATGATGAAGTCACGATCCACCAAAATTTCAGGCGTTAGGTAGAGCGATCCACGAAAAGCTTTCCTTTTACATGACATTTTAGTTCCTGCTATTAACTTGTTTTGTGCAGTCACGTTTTACCACCAAGAATATCTGTAGGAAGGACATGTAGTTTTAGGAGCATGAATTATTTCTTAGGGTTTAACTTTACACATAACCCTGCTTGTGCTAGCCATTCTTACCCATTTATGAAACAAAACCCAAAAGAAAAGAAAGGGAAAAACCTGGAAGAGTTTTTTTTAGTTATAATTAAACTATAGTAGGATACTGTTAAAGTACTCTCAGTTAAAACTATTATATAATGCTAAAATTATTGTTAATGTTAAAAATCAGGGGGGTTCCTATTTAAACTGCAAATGTCTAAAATACAGTTTCAGTTAAGATGACTGGTGTACTGGTTTAAAGCTGCAGAATACATTTTAGTGTCATTTATATAATTTAATGTGAATTCAACTTTTTTACATATATGTGCATTTGATAAGGAACTTCTTCCCAGTGAGGGTGACAGAGCGCTGGGACAGGCTGTCCAGGGGGGTTGTGGAGTCTCCTTCTCTGGAGACATTTAAAACCTGCCTGAATGTGTTCCTGTGTGACTTGGTCTAGGTGATCCTGCTGTGTCAGGGGAATTGGACTCGGTGATCTTTCGAGGTCCCTTCCCATCCCTAATCTTCTGTGATTCTGTGAAATCAAAGTTTGGCAATCTGTCAGCTCAGTGCTGACCTGGCCATATCTTGTTGCTCAGACCAGTTCGTGCTATAATGGCCTCTCCAGCCAATACTGTGGATCTGTCAGATAAAAGCTGTGTTTTGGGGTTTTGTGTAATTTGTCAAGCATCGGTGACTGAATGGACTTGACTGACTTTTATCAGCACACGAGCACAGCAAGTTGCCTTCCAGATGTTTACTGATAACACACAGGCAGTGGCTGTGGTTGCAATTTGTAACACCACCAGCGCTGGTAATGGTCTGAAAATCCACTGCCTGTCGCCAGTGATATCCTCATTGTCACCCCAGTGCCCCCTCCCCTTCCCCAGGACGCCTTTCTGAGCCGTTATCTGCACCTACTGTAGCTTCCCACGCCACCACGAACGTCCTGTTCAAACCATTCTATGGAAAACAGAGATTTTACTTAAACCCCATCTTAGTTTTATTGTTTCTAGTCTTTGTGGATTATCTTCACTTTGAAAAGTCTGCTGGAAGCTTAGCAGACATTTTACTTTCTTTATGTAACGCAAACCCTTAGAATTACTTTCCAGAGCTGGTAGCAGCACCTGATACTCCGATATTAATTCATCTATCTAATTTTTCTTCTACATTTACTTAGGTTCAGAACTTAGCACTTAATTGATATTCACACCACTACGTGAGTTTTATTTTGATTCTATTTTTAATTCAATACAGGTTGTTGCTTTAGCACTGTTATTTTGAATTCCTTTATTTCTAGTGTCCATTCTCTTTACCATAGTGTCTTTGCCTTCTGATTATTCCTTATAATACTCTAATTTGTGGGACAGTGGAGTGAAAGGCTGGGCTTTACTGCGTAAGAGAATAGCAAGCATAGTTTTTCTCGTGGGTTTGTTCCACGCAGAACTTAATTCTGAGGTTTTACAGAATCATAGACTCATGAGGGATTGGAAGGGACCTCGAAAGATCATCCAGTCCAATCCCCCTGCCACAGCAGGATCACCTAGACCAAGTCGTGCAGGAACACATCCAGGTGGGTTTCAAACGTCTCCAGTGAACCATGGAATTATTGAGGCTGGGAAAGACCTCTAAGATGGTCAAGCCCAGCCTGTGACCTAGCATCACCACTTTACCATGTGTTTTCCTAGAATTCTTGGAAAAAGTGGTTTTGAACCCTTTTTCCTAAGTTATATTAAGTAATACTGAGAAGTGTTTCCTGATTGAAATGCACCGGTGCCTTCGTGTTCAGCTGCTGGTCACGTAGTTTAGGTATAAAGAAACAGAAACCAGGCTTTATCTTCGTGGTGCTTTTCATGAAGGGGAAACCCACTATTTCTGAACTCTTCATGAAAAAACAAGGAACTACTTCTTGTAGTAGGGTATGAGGTGGGAGCCTGAGAAAAGCTGCACTGCTGGCTGGTGTCGTTCTACTTGCAAACCTTTTACTTAAAGTGGTGTCAGAATAGATCTCTTAAGCTATGCTGCAGCTCCACAAGTTCCCTTGAATGCTCTCACAGAGCCAAACTATAATTAAAGCTATAAAGAAAGCCCTAATTATTTTTTAAGAGGTCAAAAAGACTACGAGCATCCCATAGCCATGTTTGACAGGTAACAGTGTTGGACAAGCAACACAGAGAATCTTGCTGAAGAAACAGATCTTAGCCAAAGGCCAGGAAAAGAGAGAATTTGGACTTTGGGGCTTCCCAATTAATTAGAGGGGCCATCTTATACTGGGAAGTAATTGCTTACAGACTGTTCTAACACATCTATTTTTTTTATAGTGTTCTTATTTTATTTTGGGGATTTTTTTTAACTGTCTTTTGTCTAAGCTTTGGATGGTTTCGTTAATTTTGAGTAGAAGAAGAAAAGGAGGAGAAATTCCTAAAAAACCATAGATGTTTTTTTTTATGGAATGTGAGAAGGTCCTCATTTGCATTTACAGCTTTATAAGGATTGTCGCACTGGGCTTTTTCCCTTTTTTGATGGAAATGCTTAATCTGAGCTCAATGGACCATAGTAATTGCCTGTTTCTTCCAGTAGAAATAAACCCACTTGTATGTGACACTTGAAACCTTAACTCTACTTAGTATTACACACAGAATTTTAGGCAGTTCCTCACCCAAATATATTTATGACAGCAGCGCCAGTCAATATACGATACCGAGCCAAGGGCATTGGGGAATAAATCAGGCCCTCTAGCTGCTGCTGTAGCACAGTAACTGATGGTTGTAATAAACCCCCTTGAAATTAAAATTCAGTGCATGCAGACACACATGCCTACCCAAGAGAAACCCAGAGCTCTCTGTTCTGAAAAGATTTGCATATGCAGTGGTATCAATACTATATGTACCCCTGAACACTATACATGTGTACACACACACCCCCCAGTAAACACTATATGAACCCCTTAGTAACACAACAAATGCAAAGACTCTATAGGTTTTCAGCTCATTAGACTCTCTTCAATAAAGACTCTTTGTAGACTGATCTTATTAGACTCTCTTCAGTATTTGGGGGTTTTCAAGAGTCATATGTTAAAAAAACAATAAGCAGCTCATACAAGAGGAAGAGGATGGTGCCAGTTACTCCTTGGTTAAAAAATATTCTTGATTTTATGTTAGAAGTTTTGTTGATGCTCTGGGTCTCTGAAAACCCCACGTCCCGTTCAACTCGCACTGTTTAGTGGTGATGTTTAATGAGTCTTCTGTGTTTGAGCACCTTGTGCTGTGCTTTGTGGCACTTACTTGGGGGCTCCTGGGATGGACACTGCTTCTTCAGTTGTGTTTGGGGTTTTCACGTGAAGCACTGAGAAGCCATTTAAATGAACACATTTGCTTCCTCATTTATGTAGAAGTCCATATTCTGTCTATGCATTAAATGATTCAGAGCAGCATCTCCTCTCAATTCTGTAGAGCAAGGAGGTGATGAAAACCAATATGGAATAAAATGAAGACTGGGAAGTGACTGATCCCACATGAAACACAGCAGTGTGGGGTGTTCCTCCACATGTAGGACAGCAGTTTTGTACAGCGTGGCAACGGAAAAACCCAAACATTTCATTTTTGTGGTTTTACAGTCAGATGAGTATTTAGTGTGAGAAAACTCTGATAGATTTTTGCAGGTTGTATGGACTGTCTTAGAGTATCTAATAAAATACAAGCGTGGTTGTGAGTAATCTGTGGTTTTATTTCAGGTATTGAATCTGAGGATGAATGAGGAGAAATTGAGAGCTCAGTCAGATGAGTAAGTGTTTTCTAGCTGTGAACTTAGGTTCTGGTAAAAGCACTATGCTCGTTGCCAAGGCTTACTCATCTGACTCTCATGTTCCACAGTTGATGTGTAGCTACTTTCCCTTCACTTTGGGTAGTTGTATTTGCTTTGTCCTTTTTGATGTGGAAGAAGGTGTAAAAAATGTTGGAGAACCTTTCTTGGAACTGCTGCTAGAGTAGGGCTCTCAGGCAGCACAGAAAGGACAAGAGGGTGGAGCCTGAAGTTGCTCTGGGAAGTTTAGGTTGGATGTTAGGAAGCCCGAACGGATCCGAAGCATGTCAGACCATGGAAAGTGTGATCAGACACTGGAATGGACTACCCAGGGAAGTGGTGGACTCTCCATCCCTGGAGGCATTTAAGAGAAGACCGGATGTGGCACTTAGTGCCATGGTCTAGGTGATTATGGTGATGTTAGGTCATGGGCTGGACTTGATGATCTTGGAGGTCTTTTCCAGCCTTGGCAAATCACGTGATTCAGTGAAAGTCATGGAAAACTGATTCCAGTGTGACCACTTGCTGGTGTCACGGTTTAGCGCCAGGTTAGCCCACAGAAATTATATTCTGCCCAACGGTGCAGAAGGAAATGTCTGTCCTCCCACCCCTATTACCTATTTTCTTTAGGTAACAGGAGCAGGTGGAGACTGAAGTGAACCTACAGAAACTGGAACTAGAAATATTCAATTTTATTAGAGACTTTATTGAAATGGAAAACAGAACAAAAAAAAGGGTAAAGGGAAAAAAAACCAACAAGTGGTTTCCTTACTCAAGTCCACCCCTACACCCAACCAGACCTGCTAACCTCTAACTCCAAACAAATGCTAAAAGCCACTGATGAGGAGCAAGTAAAAAGGAAAGAACAGAAATACCTTAGGCAGAGCTTAAACTAAGCATTTTCCTGTGGCTGGTCTGAGATCATAGGCAGAGAAAAAGATGAGAGGGAAGGAGAGAGAGACTAGTATTTTTCAGGCCATGGTCTGTTTATGGTTGGATATCTAAAATATAAAAGACTCTACATGTTCAATGGTTATCTTTCAAATGGGAGCACTGGGACTCTGCTGCATTTCAAATGTCTCATTCCTGTCCATTTCTCAGTTCTGAAAGTAGTTCGAGTTTGTAAATGCAAATCTAATGCTTGGAAATGGGTTTTCTTTTAAATTTGAAACAGGGTCTTTCTGTAAATAACCCTGTCACCATGATATTGTTCTGTCCCATCACCTAGACCTTTTCTCCAACATTACTCTTGGAAAACTTGGCAGCATAAATCCCTCCCACATCAGACTAGTGGTTGACCCCCTCTACTAAAGTAATGCTGTTGCTTCTCTCAATCTGTTCACTGCATCCATGGATGGGTCTAATTTTCTATCTGTGTCTCCTTTTCTCCAGAGGCAGTGTGTGCATGTCCTTAGACTAGATGACTGATAAATACATTTAAAAGACCTTCAGTCTCCACCTGCTCCTGTTACCTAAAGAAAATAAAAGACCTGCTTCCCCATGCTGCTCAGACCCCTGAACTCTCCTCGGAATGACACCGGCAGGTTGAACAGTATTTCCAAAAGCTTTGGGTTTTTTTTTTTTGTTTAAAATAATGGAACCTGACAGCCTGACTGTCTTATAAACCTGCAGGCTTATTAAAAAAGCTCTGTAGTCTTGAGCTATTGTTCAAGTCCTGTGAAAAATTTTCCTTGATGAAATCGTTTAAAGAGAATCAATATTTTAGGCATCCTTCCACTAAAGTCTAGTATGTGGGAGCCTGACATGATGACACTCAACGTATTGACCAGGTTCTTCGTGCAGTCTGGAGCTAAAAGGAATAAATAGTTCATTGCATATGGTTCAGGCCAGAGTCATCACAAAGTGAATTCTCAGCTCGCTCAGGATGCAACGTATTTAAAATTGTAGGACACGCACAAGGTTTGTTCCTAGGGTCTCTTGGTCATTAATTAAATATGTTATGGCTTTCAGATTTTCTCATTTATCTGTGCAGGTTTACATATTGTAAATGCATTATTTATGTTTTCCCTTAAGTGCTCAGTACCGTCAGGATGCTTCTCTTAAACTGGCACAGAGAGCAAAAAAGACAAAAAGGAGAGAACGAGAGCTTGGCACTGGGTGGCCGTGCAGAGAGCCACGTGCCCTGGGAGCCTTCCCAAAATGTTCTGTAATGAACTTGAACAGACAAGTAGGAAAGAGGGACAAACAGATGTCTAGGTAGGTGGCATCACTATCTAAACCATGAACAAACATTTCTCCACCAAGGAAAGTTTAGTTTGGTTCGGTGGTTCTTTTCAATCTCATCCCAAAAATGTGTTATCACTAAGCCTTGCTGCTGCTGTTCTAGAAGGCTTCTAATACGGAGAGTGATGAGGGAACCAGTCTTGGTGGAAGTTCCCTCTCTGAGGGGAGCCAACACTGAAATGGATTTTGTTGTTAGAACTAAAACACAGTTTGCTATCAACCACTCGCTGACCTTTGAGCAGAGGAAATTGCCACCATCAACGTGTCCTGTATAATCACCTCTCGTCTTCCTCCCATAGTAAACAGGATGTCAAGGACGTGATGGTAGATTGAATCAAAATGTGTTTTTAAAATACAGCTCTTGCATTCAAACAGACAGACGAAAGGGGTTTAAACTTAACAGATGTTTTTGTTCTGTTTGTTTTGCTGCCAGATGTGGTGCAGCAGGTGGGTGTTAAGACAGTCACCACCTTCTGACTTGCGCATCTTTGTTCTTAGTCACTGTCTCCCTCTCTGTTGTGTTTTCCCACTGTTCATAAACACTTAGTTGTAGCATCTCCTGGTTGCTGTGATGTTCAGTATTTGCCTCTCTTATGTTTATGACAGCAGCAGACAGCTTTATAGTGGCTAATTAAAACACTATTTTTCTGCTTAAAGAACTAATAACTAACTACAAATGTTTGATGCAGTTTTTAATTTAATTTGTTTTTGAACAAATGTTGTCCTTCTCCTACTCTGAAACTTCCCCCTTCCCACCACCATCTCTGTTTTCCAAACTACCCATGGTGCTGGACACTGGCACTGTTCTGTTGGTGTAAAACTAGTTCATACCAGTTAATACCAGCTGCTCTGAGTTAAGCCGTGGTCTCTGGAGTCTGACACACCATCTTTATGCACCCTATGGAAGAGCAGAGCAAACCAGGCTCCTCCAGAATGTTCTTCCACCTCCAGGACTTTTTGGCCAAAGGTGGTGTCTGTGTTAGTTGTATTTATCACGGCACCTATTCCTATATTTACACAGTGTATGAAGAGTCATTTTTCTTTACTTTGGTGGCCAGCTCAACCCAAACTATTGTTTTCACTTTTTGCCATCTCACTGGGGTTTTGAGGAGAGCAGCAGCAATCATTCCGGCTTTCCCCGCTCCATGTTATTTATGGTTACACAGACTCCTACTCCCAGCCGTCCTTTTTCCAGGCTGCACTGTTCTGCTCTTCCTTCTTGCTCCTGTCTAGAATATTTCCTTATCTTAAAGCACCTTCATCACCTCTCTGTCTGAACACGGAATGCCTGAAAATCTTAGTGCAGTTACTGTGAGGTGAGAGCCACAAGTTTTACTCCCTGGGGGAGCGGTCAACAGAGTCTTTGGAAGGATGGTGTTAAAGGTGCAACCCAAACACGTCTATATCTGTTTCTATATTGTATATATTCATGCATATATATTTCTGCAGTCTATATAAAATTAGAAATTAAATCTCAAACAGAAATTCCACATAGAAAGTCTTTCCAAACCCCTCCACAATATCTCACAAGAGCCTGAGCTAACCCTCAAGAACAGTTTTAGCTGCTGTGGAATCAATGCAGTGTCTTCGCCGGGTACATTAAATGTGCAGGTACAAGGCCACCCATGTGATGGTGATGAAATGGGAAATTCCTTGTTTATGGATTAGAGAGACTGACTTGTGACCCATGTACAGCCTACAGCAGCATTTGAATAACCTCTATTTCCTCTTGATCTTTTTTTTCTACCTGATGACATTTTTGGCTGCTTCTGAAGCTGTTAAAGCTCCCTGCGTGGGTGACAGAGCACTGGAACAGGCTACCCAGGGGGCTCATGGAGTGTCCTTCACTGGAGATGTTTAAGACCCATGTGGATGTGTTCCTGTGTGACTTGGTCTGGGTGATCCTGCTCTGTCAGGGGGATTGGACTGGGTGATGTTTTGAGGTCCCTTCCAATCCCTAATGATTCTATGATTCGATGATTAAGTACTAGCAATTAATAAGTGCAGTTATTAAGTGCTACTAATTACAGTTCTACAGCAGGGGATTTATGAAAAGCATCTCTGCTGCTTTTTAGGCATTTAGCTAGAGAAAAAAGGCAAATCTGACATGAGACACAGAGTAAAATCTGATAAAACTATGCTGAGCTAAACAAATGGAGTGTTTCAGCACGGCGTGTCGTATTTTGTTTCATTTATCTACCTTTTTTCTATTAATCACCGTGTTCTATGTTCGGTCTTCTCTGTTTTAATACTTGAAGTGGACCCCTGAGAAATATGGGAATTACTGAGCAATCCTAAAAATAAGTAGCTGGCACATCCAGAACAAACCCCGCAGACTCTAAGACTGGCAGCCTCATCCAGAGAAGCTGATCAGCAAAATATTTGAAAGACAAATCATTCTGGAAGCTGTTCAATTTGCTAAGTGGGGCTCACGTGCTGTTGGTTTGGCAAATTACTTCATTTCTTTGTGCACCCATTTATCGGTGAAAAAAATCCATGATACCCGTTCTGTGTGGTGGCTGCTCAGGACAAACCTGAACAAGCAGAGAATAACCTACATTGCAGTAGTAAAACATGTATTGCAATAGCAATAGGGGAAAAACAAAAGGCAAATACTAAAAGCTAACCAACAAAACCCCAAACAAACCATATCATTAACTTCAAACCTGGACTGAGATGATTATTGTAGCCTCCTTTGAACTGCTCTACTCTCTTTTCTATTTTTAAGCTACATGAACAGATGCATCTAGAGCGAGTCGGATCTAAAATTAACTCTGGAGACTATGCATATACCCTGATAATTCAGGCTGATGTAACTTTTGAGTAATTGATGAATCATGTGAAGATATCAACTTCGAAAAGTGGAACCATTAGTCTGCAACAGAGTCACTTTAGCTGTGCAGGATTTCACGCTTTAGGGGAAGGTTGTCGCTAGACCTCTGCTCAATTCCTTTATCTGTCGTTGCCTGCTGCACAACATCAAGAATAGTATCAGAAGAGCATCCTGTTGCTGTTAAATTTGTGTTTTCTTGCAAGGGCTTTGCTGTAAAACTCGTGTATCTAAGGTTTATTTAGCTTGTAACTTGTGTATTAGGACTTTATCATGCTTTATTAGGACACATTATTTATATATTTATTGAGAGAAGAGCAGGTGGTTTTATTCTAAGTAACTTCATTTAACCTGAGAATTTTCCCCTTTCATCATCACAACAGACCAAACATACCCTGCCCAAATGGGTATGGGTTTGTGTTTTAACTTCTTGTAAGGGCCAAGGAGCAAGCAGTGTGCTCGGAGTCCCTGAAACCACCCTCAGAAAACACCCCGTCAGTTTTCTCGGGGCTCCATGACTCAGGGCTGACGTGTACATTAATTACAGAAGTGGCAGCAATTACACTCTCAGTGCTAATTAGACTCAGTAATGGGTTCTAAATGTATTCTGATGATAGTTTAACAGCAAACCACAAAATTCCTCTCCCTTCCTGGGCTGGACGAATCGACATCGAGCACCTGCCTGAGCAAAGCCTTTACAGTTTTGTTCAAGAGGTCCTGGTGACAGGAATGAGATAGAAACTAGGGAGCTAGAAAGCAAATGAGGACCTGGGTGTTTCAGTGCTGCTGTTATTTCTTGAGCTGTTTCTAGAGGAGCCTCTTGGTTTTAGGCACAGTGATGACTTCACAGATTGTGATGCCAGCTCACACTCTTCGGAGTGTTTTTGATGAAGCTGGCAGGACATAAAGCCAGCAGGGTGGGAAAAACATGCATTGGAAGAAGAATTACTTCTATATCCCACCACACCTGTAGGTTGTCATGGGAATGTGCTTCAGCACTTGAAGCTTCTGTATCTTTCTTTCAAAAGTGTGCTGTTAGCAGCTCATGGCGCCTCAGGAGTGGGATATTCAGAAACACAACACAGAAAGAGGGGGCAGCTTCTGAGGGACCAACGAGATCTTTAAAACATCACAAATGCTTTTACGCTTCAGGCTTGTGGTGGGTGCTGTTGTTACTTTCCTCTTGACCTTTGTAAATTTAAAATGAGTGTGGAAAAGATCCTACTTGTTCCCAGTAATTGTCCTTCCTAGACCCACGATGCGAGGTTGTGTTCTGGTTGATGGCTTTCTCCGGTGTTTATTTGTAGAGGTGGCAGCTCTGCTGTGGTAAGAATGCTGCTATGCTTTCAAAGTCTTTCTTTCTTTCTCTTCTTGTAGAGTTCAAAGCAACAGATGAATGGTGAAAAAGAACAGCTAAGGGTAAGTGCAATGTTGTGCAAAGTGTTCTGTTCCTTTAAAACGTCAGGCAGAGCCTAGTTTGTGCCATTGGCGGATGGATCGCTTTATTTGAGAGGACTATCTTTAGCTCACGTGTTGCTTCTTGGTAAATATTGTCTGTATCTCAATGTAAAACAGCTACAGGAGATACAAGAGTGGTTCCTTTTCATAATGTAGTGATATTTGGCAGTGAAAATCTCTTTACAGGAGCTCTTGATGCTGGGTGGGCTCTTCCTGAGCACCATGGGAAGATGCAGTAGTGGTGAAGGTCACTGCATTTCTCAGACTTTCTCCACTACCAGACTGCTTCAGTCCTTTGGGTTTTTTATAGTGTGTGCTCACAGAAACAGTGTTGGGACTACAGGGGGACTGTCAGAAGAGGACTGAATATTTTAGTGTGTGTGTTGGTTGTGTGTAACCCGTAAGCAAGTTGGACTTCCTGAACCCAGGCTGCTGAATTTCTATTTGATTTTCAACTTTTCCTATGTTAAAGTGAGTGTTTTACACAGGTTTTCCCCCCTGCTCCTTTAAATGCTACATATCACTGCAGCAGCTTTGCCATCACAAGTAACTACTTGTTTGGAAAGACATGAGAGTTTTCATTCATTAAAAATAAATCAAAGGGCTTGGGTTGTCTGAGCGCTGCTGAATAGACCTGCATTTACTGATACCACATGCTGCCTTTTCTTCTTGGCGTTGCCACACGCGAGGGGAGGGCGAGGCAGGCCAGAAGGAAGCTCAAGGCTTCGTGCAAACAAAAACATGATTGGAAATGGAAGAAGCAGCATGTTTTTGTTCTCTTGTTCATAGTTGACTAAGCGTCAGCAGCACCCGAATGACTGGCAAGCGTAAAGGATGCGGTCCAGTCCTGAAGTAAGTTGCACGGCGCTCTTAAACATCGAGCCGTTCATCAGATCAAGCTCCATCAACAGATCTATAGGCTTCAGCTGGTCCCCCCCATATTTGCAAAGGGAGTTTTAGTAAACAAGTTATGCAAGAGTGATGCATCACACAGTGTCCTTGATTCTCTTCCTGCTGATACGTGTCTGCGCTGCTATTGTGTTGAAGCCGAAGCAACAAAGCTTTGTCTCGTCGGTAGTAACGTCTCAACAGAGCAGTTGTCAATGTGAAAATGCTGCAGTAGTACCTGAAGGACAGCCTTTTCAAGAGGCAGTAGTGTCATGAGAACAAAGGAGGTTTTCAGTTGGTTTGGTTGGGTTTTAGTGAGTTTTTTCCTTTGAATGAGAAAAAAATATTGGTTTGAAATAAAACGAGAGGAGGCCCCCAGCTCTTTCTTCAAGTTAATTCTTTCTAAGCAGCAGATGAAGTGTGATGCACTAAAACTTCAGTGTGCCTTGGTATTCCAATACCCCGCATTTGCAATGACCATCAGTGACAGGACAAGAGGAAATGGCCTCAAGTTACAGTGGGCAAGGTTAGGCTGGACGTTAGGAAAAACTTCTGGGCTCATCAGTTAAAGAAGGACATGGAGCTGCTGGAGGGAGTCCAGCACAGAGCAACAAGGATGACGAAGGAAGTGGAGCACCTCCCTTAGAGGAAAGGCCGAGGGAGCTGGGTCTCTAGCTTGGAGGAGACTGAGGGGTGATCTCATTGATGCCTATAAACTTGTGAAGGGTGGCTGTCAGGAGGATGGAGCCAGGCTCTGCTCAGTGTCATCTACTGATAGGACAAGGGGCAATGGGTATAAGCTGGAACATAGGAGGCTCAATATAAATATCAGAAGGAAGTTCTTCCCAGTGAGGGTGATGGAGCACTGGAAGGGGCTTCCCAGGGAGGTTGTGCAGTCTCCTTCTCTGGAGTTGTTTAAAACCCGTCTGGGTATGTTCCTGTGCAACCTGGTCTATGTGATCCTGCTGTGTCAGGGGGATTGGACTAGATGATCTTTCGAGGTCCCTTCCAATCCCTAATGATTCCCTGTTTCTGTGATTCATAGCTGAAGACTCGCTCTTCTGCAGTCGAGCATTTAGAGTAATTAAACTCTTGGAGCCCCTGGCCATTATACATGATATTTCCAATGAATGATAATTCTAATTAAGAAAGTCTGTCTATTTTAACCCTTTTATACTGAGGTTTTGACAAGGGTAGGGACCACGGGTGGGTAACTTATTTGCCCTGCCTGCCCAGTACGGTTCCTAGTCAGGCAGTCATGCTTGTACCTGAACTATTCGAACAAGAGTTCATAGAGAAGGCCATGGGAATTTGATCTCTGGCACAGCCAGTGAGCTGGGTTTTTTTTTTCCATTTGGGAATATAACACAAGCTGACCTTAGTGTCTTTCAGTCTGATTTTTAAAGAAAAGTAATTGCAGAGCATTTGTTTCATTTTTATGCTTGCCTTTCTCTTGGGTGTCATTTTCATTACCATATGCTGCCTTCAGTACCTCATTTCCTACTTCTCTAACTCTGTTTAGCTTTCTAATCTGCCTTAATTTTAATCAAGTTGCATGCAAAAACTAACATGTCCTTTGTGGGGACACCCTGCTCTTCCAGTATGTCCTTTAAAGAAAAACCACCTGATACTCTTCAGCCCTTCTTCTGTTTTGTCTTCTCCAATCCTGATGTATAAGTCTTCTCTTGGACAGATGCACAGTGCTCTCTTCTCTGCCCCTTTCCTCCAGCCACTTGCTGTTTTATGAGTCGCTGTGTCGAGCTTAATGTAATTGTCATTCTGGTGCTTTAGAAATGACCTGCAAAGACACAGAACTCACAGCTGGCTCAAAGTAATTTAAAAACATTTTCTTGCACTTGCATCTGAGAACCAGACTTTGAAATATGGGTGACACAGGTTATTTAAGGCTATGGAGAACATCAGGGTAGGCATACGCTGTAGCCAATGCTTAGAGACCTGTTTTAGGGGTGATAAAGGAAAGAGTAGAGTTAAAGGTTGAACTTGATGATCTCGTAGGTCTTTTCCAACTTAAATGTTTCTGTGATTTTTGTGATAATAAAGCTGTGAAATCTTTTTGTGCTTCCACAGGACCTTCCAGACTGTTTTGACTTTAACCCATGATAAATTTATTTTCCTAACATATCTTAAGGATGTTATTTAACTTACAGGCCTAGCTTAAACCTTGCCAAGCTTTACCCAACCTTCCTTTCAACTAAGAAATGACTGTTCTGCATTGTGAACTCATGGTAATGTTTAAAGGGAACTTAGGAGTCTGTGTTTGCACCGTGAGTTTTGTTGCCTGAGCAAATCCTCTCGCTCCTGCTGCAGCAATGTTTGCAGAGCAGTCTGAGGTGGGCACGGAGCAGTCTCAAACTCATCTTAGGAGGGTTTATAAGTGTTCCCTTGCATCCCAATGAGGTCTGGTGGTAAATGGTGTGATTAACTTCATCCATCTGAGATTCTAAGTGACCTAGTTGTTGCTGTAATTAACAGCTTCTGTCATAGAATCATTAGGGATTGGAAGGGACCTCGACAGATCATCTAATCCAATCCCCCTGCCACAGCAGGATCACACGTACTTATTATCGAGATGCATTACAGGAAGTTAGCGTTCCCTCTTGGCTCTGAAATATGGCAAGAGCAGGGTCTTACTATCATCTTGGGTTTAATATCAACTTAAAAGGTTTTTTTATATGACTCTATTTTGCTAGGAGACAAACAGAAGTTTACATTCAATGTCATTCTCTTTAACTTGCCTTTCGTATAGCAAATGAAATAAGCTGTAACATGAAGGCAGAAGAAGCATGAAGTTATGCCAGGGAAAGGGAAAACAAAAACAAAGGCTTTAATTGATGGCCAGTACAATTTTTAAGCAGCCATAATCCTCCAGTATTGAACTTGCTTTGTGTCTTTGTTCAGTGCATTAATTCACTGGGTTGTAAGGTGCTTAGCTGTGTAGACAGGGTTGTTTGGAAACTCTGCAAAGAAAATGGTTAGAGCTCATCATTGAGTTGTTACTCCACTGAGCTAAGACTAATCAGACTAATCCACTGGTAATTTTTGTGTGCAGCGTTCCTCTGATGCACTACGGGAGTAAATTGTGATTCAACAGCACATGCCAGTTTTTCAATAAGTTTGAGCTTAAGGGGAGGTGAAATAAGTGAAGAGGGGAAGAGAATCAGTGTTGAAGTGGGTTTGAAGTAGTTCTGAAATACTTTACTCTGATCATCGCTCAGCAGGGGGTGGTGGCTGGTCAAAGAACTTGTACTTTTACTCTCCATCCATTCCCTCACTGGATGGAGAACAGTAAAGGTGTGGAAGCTTGTTTCCTGAGTCGGTGATGTCTTGCTACCTGAAAGCCATGTACTTGTAGTGGTTCTGAGGAAGTGGGCAGCTAGTTCAGTCCATCAATATCTATGTCACTGGTTTTCCTCCCGGGAATCTCCTGGTCTGCATTTGCAAATGGTGTGAGCACATTTTGCCTGGAGCATAAGCTGGACCTACCTGTTGTTATCCACCTCTCTTAAAGGAGAAAGGGTTATGATGTGAAAAGCTAAGATGTGCTTGTAGAGCTGGATCAAGCTGACATATGTTTACTACTTAGCTTGGGAATTCACGTGGGTCGTGCTGCGCTTGACACGCTAGACGTGATCCTCCTTTAATTTCTGTAGTTGTTCTTGCAAGCTCTGTATCATCATCCTTGTAGGTGGATCGTGAAGACACTATCCAGTAGGTGAGTTTAATGAGGTGGTGTGTCATATTTTTGGTTCCTGGTCTGTATGACACATTGACATGGAGTGAACTCAGAGTTCCCCACTCACTGTCTTGCAAACTACCTTTCCAGTGAGTAAAAAGTAATTCACAGCAGAGTTTGGAGAAAAAACACTGGAACTAAAATGTAAGGGTTGTGAAGAGTCGACCAAACTTTTGGGGAGAGGAGTTAGTCGTGGGGATGTGATTTCATTGAAACATTCATCGCTCTTGGAAGTCAAGTGTGTGAGAAAGGGCAGCTACAGAAATGTGGTCAACTGCGTTTGAACCCTGCTTTAGGAACCTTTCTAAGCAGAGTGACTGCAAGACAGGACTTGTCCCTGATTTGTTAATAGCTGTAGTGATTGTTTTCCAGTGAAGAGTGTCCCTGCAGGTGGCAGGGGTTGGATCTAGGTGATACCCGTGTTCCCTTCAACCTAAAGCATTCCATGACTTTAAAAAGGACCAGTGATAAGTAATGAGCATTGTTCTGGCTTGTGTTTGAAGTGACTCGTTACCCTCTTACAGTACTAACTGCTAATAAGATTCTCCTTTAAAGGGGCCCTTCTCTTTGAACAGTGCTGGTTCTGCTCATTTCAAGACACCTTTAAGTTTTTTCAGGACTAGAACCTTTGGGTGTCGTCCTTGTCTCTGATGCTGAAGCAATGACATTCCAAAAACCTCCCACTCCCTCCCTGGTGTTGGCTTGGCACCCTCTCAGAAAACAGGCAGAGGGTTTTCTGTTGTTTTAGTGCCACTTCCTCTTGAATTCCACTTCAGTTTTTGCACAGTCAGGTATTTTCTCAGTGTGGTGCTTTGTGATTGCTCCAGCTGAAGAGTTAGTCAGATTGGGAGAGGTCGAAGCAGTGTTTTCAGCAACTACCTGTCCATTCAGTGAGACAGATTGTGCGCAGCACTGCCACACGCCGCGTGGGACCTGACGGCTGCTCGTCACATATTCCAAGTCATGTTTGTACACAGTCAGCCGAGGGCAGGCATTTGGTTCTTGAGGCTGTTCACTAGATGGAGTCAAGGTTAAGGAAGTGGTTAAACATCTGAAGGGATGGAAGGAAACAGGCGGTGTAAAGGCTACAGACTCAAGCCCGGCGTTAATTCAGTGTCCTGGTGCTCTCTTGCTCTGGCCACAAAACCAGCCCAAGTTCTGGTGCTGGACTGGCAGTCTATTCAGGAGCAACTTTTGCCCTCACACCAGCAACTTTGGGAGCAGACTGAATGCAGAGCTGCTGTTGCAGAACCCTCACTGCCATCGGTGGTGCAGTCCTAGAAACCAAGAAAGATTTTCTTGCTTGTTTTGTTGAGAGGGAGCTCTTCATTTTTTTTTTTTCCCCACTGAGCTTTTATAACTTCTCTTTGATCATCACGAAACTGAACCTTTAAATGCACAGCCTGAGCAGTGTTTGTGTTGCCTTGACGTTGCTCCAACCGCTGTTGCTTGGGCAATTTGACTGACAAAGATCACAGTTGTCTTCAGTGTCACACCTAATTCAAGCAGGAAAAACTACCTGCAACACAATTCCAAGTTGCTTCAGGTTTTGTTCAGTTGGTTTGGTATTATGTATTTATTTTTGGGGGGGCTATTGATAAATTAATTAATTCCTCTATTTAGTTACTTTAAGCTCTATTTATTTATTTATTTCTGGTTGCTCCTCCCAGGGTGTTTCCCACAAGCCCTTTCTGGTTTGGCTGGAGGGTGTGTGGTTTTGACTGGGCAGTACCGCTGATTCCTACTCTGATTTAATAATTCTTCTCTGTAAGGCCAAGAGGAAAACCTGCACAAGCTCTTCAGTTCTGGGTACATGGGCTGGATTATGTGCTCTGGCCTCAGAGTCCTCATTAGCAAAGTCCTTCATCAGAAGACTGAACAACTAGATTTGTGAAGCACACTGAGCATTTATAACAACTGAAAGACAGTAGTTTACCTCAAAAATCCAAACACTGTAGTGTTGCAGAGATCCATTAGGCCACGCTGACTCGTGGTTGATGCGTGACAGAACGCACACGCTGGACATCCGTGGCAAAAATGGAATCTTGGCTTCAGATAGCCAGGATTTGACAGTTGTGGACCTGAGGTGCCTTTCCAGTGCGAGAACCTGGGCGGTAGTTCTGTGTTGCAGCAAAATCTCAAGTTTCTCTGAAAGCCGAGTTTCTGTGAGTATCATAGAATCATTAGGGATGGAAAAGACCTTGAAAGATCGTCCAGTCCAATCCCCCTGCAACAGCAGGATCACCTAGACCAAGTCACACAGGAACACATCCAGGCGGGTCTTAAACACCTCCAGTGAAGGGAGACTCCACAACCTCCCTGGGTCAACAGAACAGTTGTGTTCAACAGAAATGTTGTTCTTGGTATAGAATTGCAAGAGACTGTACGTCATTTCCAGGCAGGATTATGGAGCAGTAAAAATCAGCTCTGCAAACAAAAATCAGACCTCAGATTTTCTAAGCTCAAAATATTTGAGTTTTGAGTTGAGACAGCGAGTTGTTCCTGTTGTTGGAAGAGAAATGAAGTGCAGGACCAAATACCTTTAGTTCTACTGATTTTTCTCCTCTTAAAGCCTTGCCACAAAAATTTCTTCAGTAGGAGCTAAAGAAAACTGTTAGCCAACAGTTTCACATTTTCTGCTGTGTTTGCAGAAGCTGTAAGATCAGCAAACAAATAGCTCTTCTAACATGTAACTGATGCTCTCCTACTGTACCCTGAAGAAGGGCAGCCCTGGGCACCGTGACCACTGCAAGGTGCTCATCAGGTTGGAAAAGGGTGCATTTAAACATCAGAGCTTGAAATCCATCTTCTGATTTGGAGGCTGCAGCCAGCTCCCACAGCATCAGTATGTGATGCTAAGAGCATCAGTATAAGTTGCTCAGAAATGTTTTGGATTATTTCCCCTGTTGTGGATCTTGAAGCTTTGATCACTTCTTATCTTTGAAGACACTGCAGCTTGGACAGGGGGAGTGAGATGTAAAGACAAGTGCATCATATTACAGGAATGTTTTGTGCTCCTCTAATATTGGAAATTTAAGCCCTTTATGTAAAGGATTTATTCCAAGTATATCATCAAATGCCGTGTGGACCAGTATTCCATAGGGAATGGACAGAAGGACATGTCTACTCTGTGCTTACAAGTTCCCTGGGGCATTTTGTAGCATTTCTCTTTCTCACAGTGGTTGTCTCTCCCTTTGGATTCTTAAGATCCCCTTGAGTACAGTACTGACTGTAAAAAAGTGACCTTCATCTCAAGGGCACTTTCTTACTTCAGAGCAGCTGCCCTCCACAGAGCACGTAATTAATAGTGGTATTACTTTGATTTAGTCATTTCCTCTGGTTGGTTTTCTCTACGTGCTGTAGATTGTTTAATACCTTAGGAGCTCACGTCTGGTTTTCCCCTCCCGTTCTCTAAACTGCTGCTTTCTAAAACTTTCTCCATCGTTGTTAGAAATCATTTCTATAACACCATAAATTACAAGCTCAGGGTAAGGTACCGCCTTTGTCCCAACCAGTTTATGGTTCAGATACATCCCTGGTATTTTTACTGAGCACAATGGCCTGGGAATGTCGAGGTAGATGACGGTAATCCCCAGGTTTATTCATGCAGTTTCTCACAATGAAACGATGGTGACCGCAACTGTGTGCCTCAGGTTCTGCTGCGAGCACTGGAAGGAAAAACCCTGACCTGTGATAATTTCACTGCCATCCTCATTCTGCTTTTGTTCTTGATACTGTACCTGGCATTTCCATTTTGGCATTTCTAGATCTAATGCTGAAAAAGACCCCACTGATTTCCCTACTCCATGCAGGACATTAAAATTGTGTCTCTGACTGACCCAAATCAACACACAAAGCTGCTTTCTCATTAACTTCTTGTTCTGGAAAAGGCATTAGAGGCTTATCCTAAATAGTATGTAATGGTGTGAGGGTTACATTTAACTGGCAGAAAGACACTGTTTTTATAGATCTGTGTTGTACATATATGTGTGTGATCCTATCAGATAATAAGGATAACAGTGGATCAGAATGGGGGATGGCTAGCAGATGGAGAGAGGTTCTTCTCCCTCACTACTCTGCCCTGGTGAGACCACATCTGGAGTACTGTGTCCTGGGCCCCTCAGTTCCAGAAAGACACATTACTGCTGGACGAAGTCCAGCATAGAGCAATGAGGATGATGAAGGAAGTGGAACACCTCCCTTATGAGGAGAGGCTGAGGGAGCTGGGTCTCTTTAGCTTTGAGGAGACTGAGGGGTGACCTCATTAATGCCTATAAAGATGAGAAGGGTGGGTGTCAGGAGGATGGAGCCAGTCTCTGCTCAGTGTCATCTAGTGATAGACAAGGGGCAATGAGTGCAAGCTGGAACATAGGAGGTTCCACATCAATATCAGAAGGAACTTCTTCACTGTGAGGAAGTGGCTGCCCAGGGTGGTTGTGGAGTCTCTTTCTCTGGAGATGTTTAAGACCTGCCTGAGTGTGTCCCTGTGTGACTTGGTCTAGGTGATGCTGCTGTGTCAAGGCGATTGGACTGGATGATCTTTCAAGGTCTCTTCCAATCCCTAATGTTCTGTGACTCTGCTAATAAACATGTGGTTCTTCTAGGATGGAAAACATAAACCTATCAAGTTCATTAAAAAAAGAACCCTCTTGACCTCCCAATTGCATTTCTTTCTAGATCCTAAAACCTTAAGCTTAGATATTGTTTTCATTCTCCCATTTAACCCTCCAGGAAGTTGAGGTAGGAGTAATGCAAAATTATTCTTCATACTAGGAATTATTTATGTAGATAAAAACAGAGGTGACATGAAAGGGCCATAATATTCATGAATCAGTGAACATCAGTCACGTAAAAAGGTTGATAAAAATCATTATAAATAAGTTCTACTAAAATGCTCCTGTGATAAATTCTTTATTGCATTAATTAGATCTTCACTGGATGCCTCCTGGCTACCACTTTGTCCTGGTGCCCCTGAACAGTCCCTTTCAGCATCTGCACACTAGAAAGACTTGTGGGGAGAGAAATAGAAGCCCATGGAAAGTTTTGGATGATGAGCAAGGGGAAAGCAAGTCTCTTTCCACAGCCTCCACCAGGAGTAATTGTGCAGAATCAGAAGCTTGCTATGAAAAGCAGCTTTTTCACCAAAGCCAGAGGTCAGTATAGCAGAGGCAGATGAAAATAAAATCAGTCTACTGGTTCATGTCATCACAGAATGGTCTGGGTTAGAAGGAACCTCCAAAAATCATCCAAACCAACTGCTTTGCAGCGAGCAGAGACTGCCTCAAACACATCAGGTTGCTCAGAGCCTTGTCCAGCCTGCCCTTGAATACCTCCAGGGATGGGGTCTCAACTACTGCCCTGAGCAACCTGTTGCAGTGTTCAACCCCCTTCTGCTAAAGAACTTCTTCCTGACATCCAATTTAAATCTGCCCTTCTCTAATGTGAAACCATTGCTCCTCATCCTGTCACTACAAGCTTTTGTAAACAGTCCTTCTGCAGCCTTCTTGTAGGCACTAACCTTCATACGGAATCATTAGGGATAGGAAGGGACCTCGAAAGATCATCTAGTCCAATCCCCCTGACACAGCAGGATCACCCAGACCAAGTCACACAGGAACACATCCAGGTGGGTTTTAAACATCTCCAGAGAAGGAGCCTCCACAGCCCTCCTATATAGTTAGTTTCAGTTTAACCCCTTGCTGACAGTGTGGCAGTAACCTACCAAAACAGCACAGAGTGATAGGAACAAAGAAGAATTTAAAATACAATTAGGAGCTATTGAAATTGTGAAAGCAAAAACAGATCTGGAAATCTTTTTAACATGTGTGTAATTCCTTTTTCACGAGGCAATGAGAAGGCTGTGGCCAGTCAAGGTCTCAAAAAAACATTAGTTGTTACTAAACACAGATATGCAAAGAAAACCTTTTGAAACTATAGTTATCTAATGTAGTACAAAAATTATAGTCACAACACTTCTGAGTATGGAGAAAAGCCTGCTGTGTGGCGAATGTAGCCTCTTTGCTGGCAGTGAGCAGAAAGTGATCCAGCTCTGGCAGGGGGATTGGACTAGATGATCTTTCGAGGTCCCTTCCAATCGTTAATGATTCTGTGATTGTTGGTTATGAGTCATTCTCCCAGAAGGCTGTCTAGGAACCACGAGCTGGAAGCACTCTGAAAACATGAAGTGCTCAGAGCAGAACTTGGTTACTGTTCTGGTGCTTCCCAGGATGTTGTCATCCCTAATCTGAAGAATCATAGAATCGTAGAGCAGGAGGAGACTTGGGGAACTCCTGTGACTCAATCTTTAAAACAGGTTGCCAGGAAAAGAAAAACTTCATTTTTCAAATGTGATGAAACAGTATTTCTGTGTTTTATTCCAAATCATTCCAGCTTTCTTTTTACAGCATTGGGAAGTGCTGTGTTTATTAAAAATTTAAAAAGTTTCATTAAGCAACTGCAATCCTACTAGAAGCAGTAGGGTAATATATTGTGGAGAAAGCTCAATTGAAACAAACATTTTTGACAAGATTCAGTTAATATATAAAGCAGACTTGTATTTCTGCATGTTCTTCTAAACCACCTTTCACCCAAACATTTGCCATCCTCCTGCAGTGTTTGTCTTGCTCTCTTGGTGAAACTCAATCACGGTATCGATGCAACGCTCTGCACTTCCAGTAGCGCATTTTAAGGAGCACTGGGCTCTGTGGCTCAGCCTTTTGTCTGCACATTCATTCCTTTGCCAAGGGCTGTAGAGAATGTAAGCACCACTGGAATTTGTAACTACAAAATAGTCTTTGAAGATGAATGTTAGGCTAAGAAAACGTTAGTGTTGTGTTCAGTCAGGTGTTCATGCTCTCTGACTTGTGTCTTTGAATATCCATCATTATGGAAGACCCTAATTCAGGACAGTGAGCTAATGTGGAGACTCACTGTGCAGACAGCATCTGAGTTCAATGCTCGGGGGGGAACAATGGAAAATATCACCCCTGAGCAGCCAGATGGGTTTTATACAGCCTGATCCTGCAGCTCATGAGTCTCTGTGTGAAAAGAATTGCATTAATGAGCTCTGTTCATTTAGAAGTTCCTGGGTTGAAGGGCAGATCATGATGGAGAACAAGCCCTGCCAGTTACTGCTTTGCTCCCTGCGTAGCACTGACTGAAGCAAATAGAGGCAGAGAACCCACTTCTGACTGTCCTTTGCAGTTTCCCACATCAGCACGTTACATCTCATGCTATAGAAAGCAGTCTCTTTCCAAATGCTTGCAGATAAACAACATTAAACGACCACTTAGCAAAGCTACTGTTGAGGTCTGGCTCGGTGAAAAGCAGAAGAGACTGTGATGCCTTTGATGAGCATTTTGCAAGTTACTCTCTCTGGAGCCCAGCTGAGGCTGCTGTAGTCGCAAAGGAAAGTCCTAGTGGTACTACTGCCTGAGGTTTGGGCACAGAGCTGCTGCTCCCTTTCAGCGTGTGTCTGGTCTCTTCTGAAGACAAAGGCAGCAGATGTTTGCGCTGGATGTTTGCAGCTGCTGCTTGCTGATACTCTGTGTCAGTCCAGCTCGAGTGTCACCAACCGTTTGCCCTTGGCAACATTACTGGCAACATGGTTGCCAGTGTGTTAACGATTGGTCTCTACTGAGAGATGTAACCACAAGGGGAAGAAGAAACATCCCCGTGGTGCTGCTGGAGGATTTTCCTCCTGAAGAAAAAAACTGAGTCGTTTTCAGATGTTCTCAGAAATGAGCTTAGGGACGAGGTGCGGCCTTGAGACAGCTGGATTAATGGTTGGGCTTGATCTTGAAGGTCTTTTCCACCCTAAACTTTCCTATGTTTCTGTTTCCAGAGGAATCAATGCTTTGATTTGAGAGCAAAGGTATGTTTCCAGGTTTTTACTGCATATACATATATATATAAAAAAGGTACTATATATATATAGGATAGAATTTGTTTTAATTTCCTTTTGCTGCGGTGCATCTGCATAGTTAATTTTGCATTTAGTTGCTGGAAAAGGAAGTAGCCAGCTGATGCAAACCATGAACCCCTTAGGAAAAGAGAAAATACAGAGATTCAGAGCATCTCAGAACACAAATTAAATATTTAGTGCACAGGCTGGATCCTTCCTGGTGGAGAGTGTCTGAGGTAAGCAGGGCAGCTCTAATGTGCAGTCGATTTAATAACTGACAGAAGGGGCAGCTACTGTGAGGAGAGAACGTGGTGTGGGCTTTGATTTCAGAAAGAAAAGAGAACTGTCCTGTAAATGAGCTTGGTAATTGTGATAGGGGAATCCAGCTTCACGCTGAAGGAATTTCTGGTAGTATCAGAAGGGCTGAGAGGACTGATCTGTTTTGTTCTGCTGAAGGCAGAAGCATCCCAAATGTGACCTTCTGCAATAAGCTGCATGCTCCAAAACCTATTAAGACTAGGAAAAAACCCTTCATTCCTATTATGGAGTTATTGGGAGGGGTATAGTGCTCGAGTTATCCCCTGCTGGCTCTGTGGGGGAAGCTGTGCAGAAGCCTGTTGTCTTAGGGTGTGATTTGGAGCAATGCTGTGTGCATCGAGCTGCAGCACAGGCTCACAGCTACATAACTGTGCAGGGCTACTGTGAATACAGGGACTTCTTAATGGGCAGTTGTTTGTCACACTCTCTTTTAGAAATACCTGTTCTTGAGGAACAACCATGTCCTGTTTAAAGAAACTTGATCTAGATGCAAGTTGCACTTTTAAGTGTTGAATGCGAACAGACCACACTGTGGGTAGCCATGTGTGGATCTGTATCCAGATTCGTTACATTCCTAGACAGCAGGAAGACATTCCATCTGCCAGCCTCCCAGCAGACAGATTCACAGAGTGTCTTTGATTGGAAGAGACCTTTAAGATCATCAAGTCCAACCTTCAAACCGGCACTAGCAGGCCATTGCCAAACCACCTCTCAAAGCACCCGGTCCATGCTTTGGTTCCCATATGTACATTGGACCAATAGGCAGGAGAGGAGACTCACAGAGGACCATCTACCTCTCTACAACTACCTGAAAGGGATTGTAGTCAGGTGAGGTTCAGGCTCTTCTCTCAGGCAGCTAGCGCCAGGATGAGAGGACAGGGCCTGAAGCTACCAGGAAGGTTAGTCTGGATATGAGGAAGCCCTTCATCACAGAAAGGGTGATCAGACACTGGAATGGACTGTCCAGGACAGTCCCCATCCCTGGAGCTGTTGAAAGGCAGCCTGGCTGTGGCCCTTAGTGGCCTGGTCTGGCTGCTGTGGTGATGTTAGGTCCTGGGCTGGGCTAGATGAGTTCAGAGGGCTTTTCCAGCCTCAATCATTTTGTGATACTTGAGATGATCTCAAAGCAGTCTGATACCACTTCTGAACATCAGACCTCTTTGGGGATACGTACACGTATAGTACCTGTAATTAAAAAATGCTGATGCAGCCTCAACTGTTGTCTCACTACTGATTTATCATTAGTACACAAATGGTTCCAGTAAATGCCAGGAGTTTCTGGAAGAACATAGTCTGAGACCTATTAAAGGGAAATACTCCATGAGTCTCCTGCTAGAAGCCAGAGAAACCCCAAAGGGCTATGGAGAATACATGCAGGCATGAAGATGATGGAGAGAGTCCTACAAGATGCAAAATGAAAGGCAGGCAAAGATGCCCAAAGTGTTTTTGTGGCCTGGAGGGCAGCCAAAGAAGCATTGATTTATTAAAGAGCAGCATTGCAGCTTCCTTTTCTCACTGTAATGGTGCCATTAGAGCTTCTTGAGCAGTCTCGGGTTTCCTTGAGAAGGAGCAGTAGGAGTTTCAGACAAAGCACCAAACAGGTTCTGAAGCCAGTTATTTCCTAGACCTCTGCCAGACCATCATGTGGGCTGGGTACCTCATTAGAGAATCCAGGACGTGAAGGATCTGCTGGGAATTGTTCATAGGACTTGCTGAACACAGCACCTAGGGTTGTGAAAGCACCCCAGCAATCAGACACGTAGAGCTGTTTTCATGTGGCAGAGGAGCAGATCTTCCTGGTGGTGAACAGCGTTGCTGAGCTCAGCAGTTTTTCTGTTGGCAGCCTCAGCCTTAGCACAGGCAGCCCAGCTGGTACCAGTGTCCTTCATCAAGGATCAAACCAAAGATCTAACTAACCCTCTCTTACAAGGCTGTTCTCACCTTGTTAAAAGCCGAGTATGACAGGGAGACAGCGTTTGTTTTGTCAGATACACAGTCAGAAATGGCAGCTGATGGGTTTGCTGTGATAAGCCCTGTGTGATGGCTCTGCTGAAAGGTGGGTTGTGTCATGATTTACTGAACTATTACAAGTGATAAAACTGATCCATTTGTTATCATCCAGTGTGTAAAGGCTTCAGGATTTAAGGAGCCTGCTCTAAATAACAAAGCCATTTACAAACTCATAAACTGAAAATTACAGGGAAGGAGTCCTCAAGAAACAGGTAGCAGCAGCCTTTTATCATATTAGTGATGATTATCAAATATTAACCCCTACTCCCCTCTTCAAAAGAAAATGCTGCCTTAGGAAAGTTGTAATTACTTAAAGGAGTCACGGGCAGAACTTCGTATGAGCACGTTTTGCAAGTGAGGCAAGTTTCCTTTAGGCATCTGAACACCATCCCTCCCACGTGCTGCCCCAAGTTTCCTTCAGGTATCTGAATGGCATCCTTCCCACCCCCTGTCCAAGCAAGTCCCCATGTCATTAAACAGATAATAGGCAGCTGAAACTTAGTTTCAGATCAGCCTGTCCTAAAGAGAACACCACTACACCGTCTACCTTGACAGTAGAAATACCCTGTTCCAGACTCAAAAGTCTGTGTTGTGTTTCTGAGATTGTAGGTCCCCTGAATCCAAGATTTTATAGGCAGCAGAAAGAAAAGGTCGACTAGAGCTAGGCAAATATTTGCATAGAGATGATTTTTCCTGATGGTTTCAGTTTCTTTTTCTACTCATGAGTATTCTGAGTGATTTAATCACTTCATTCAGTTTTATTCAACCAAGCCAAGTTGGAACAGATTAATGGAGACTTGTGTCTCAGCAGTATTCAATATACTCCATCCTCTGTCAGGAGGATGGAGCCAGGCTCTTCTCAATGTCATCTAGTGATAGGACAAGGGGCAATGGGTGCCAGCTGGAACATGGGAGGTTCCATATGAATGTGAGAAGAAACTTCTTCCCAGTGAGGGTGACAGAGCACTGGCACAGGCTGCCCAGGGGGGTTGTGGATTCTCCTTCTCTGGAGATGTTTAAAATCTGCCTGGATGTGTTCCTGTGTGACTTGGTCTAGGTGATCCTGCTGTGGCAGGGGGATTGGACTGGATGATCTTTTGAGGTCCCTTCCAATCCCTAATGGTTCTATGAACTATTGGCTGAGTTTGTTCCCACTGAAAGCACTGGAGAAGCGCAGCAGTACAGCATCATCTGCCATGGAAATAATGGGTGGGATCGAGCTGTTACCAGTCAGTGACTGATCACTGATCACTTGGCTTAATTATAGTTGGAGTTTCCCTAAGAGTCTTGTCAGGGTAGAACACTGGGATGTTTCGTTCTGACCTTGCTGTACAGCAACTGAACACAGAAACTAATTTCTTGCATCAAAAGCTCCAGAAGTGCTCAAGTCATAGAAATTAATTGAAAAATAGGGGCAGGGGGTGGGGGAAGAGTAAGAGTGGTGAAACCACAGAGTAGTTTATAAACCAACTGAAATCCAAAAAGCCAAAGCCAAAAAAAACCCCAACAACAACAAAACTGCAGAGAACGAAGGGCTTGTTTTGTTCATAAGTATCTTCCTTCTTTTCCTTCAGCATTTTAGAATTATATACTTTTTAAAAACTCTCTTCTATGGTTTGAATCTGAAATTGCAGAGACTTCAGCTGAAAACATGGACTAGTTGAAGATGAAGTTTTCTCTTTACAATCCAGGAGTCAAATCATAGAATCATTAGAGCTCGGAAGGGACCTCGATTTGTGATTTCAAGATCTATTTTACGGCACCAAGCGAAATGGTGATCGTACCGTTCGGCACCGAGATTACTCCAATATTCTTGCACTTCCTGGGAGTCTTCTCCTACCCTGCAAGACTAGAAACTTAGCATTTTTTTGTCTTCCAAGCAGCAATATCAATGCTGTTTCCAATCTTCTGTGTCATTAATAAATATGCCAGAATATGTCGACGAGTTATGCTGCTTTAATAAGGTAATGGAACTCCTAGGGTTTGATTTAAAAACAAACCTGAGTTGTTTAGGTGCCAATAAGAATGTGCTGATCATATATAACTAATCTGGATGAATTATGATGATGCAATTTATTATTTCATTTCTGTTGGTAACAACTGTTTGTATCTGCCTTTAATATCTTGCTAGTCCCTTGTGGTTTCACAGGCAAAATACTGATTCATTGGAGAAATTAAGGCTGTACCACGAGTTCTGCTGTGCTCTGAAACTAAAATACCTGTTAATGCCCCTACAGAAGGGCTTTGCATGAACATCTTTGGTAGCACTGGGTGAAATGGGCCATCGTTTCACAGCAAATACCATATATTCATGGCTTTGGATTGTCTCTTCTTTTGAAGAACAGCAAGACTCACATTGATTTCAATATGTTTGGAGATGTTTAAAACCCACCTGGATGTGTTCCTGTGTGACTTGGTCTGGGTGATCCTGCTGTAGCAGGGGGATTGGACTAGATGATCTTTCGAGGTCCCTTCCAATCCCTAATGTTCTGTGATTCTGTGAAAATGCCTATTTTCTATTGTTTTTATTCACTTCTTTCTACCTGTGCAGAACATACAGGTGATCTAATGAGGGAAGTATTTAGCAATGGCTGAACTAAAAATAAAGCACTTAAAACAAATGGGTTTGTGTAGCAGCATTAGAAATTGTTCCACCCATTTTTTTGAAGGAATAGCATACGAAGAATTGATTGAGTAACCAATTTAATAATGAAGAGAATTTAGGCTACAAAGAAGATTAATATTGAGCCTTGGGACACAACTCACTGCAGTTTTATATGCTACCCGTGCTCCAAATCAGGGAAATTTTGATGTGAAAGTGATTTATAGGCAATAGCTGTGCACAGGCTTTTATCATATTAATATAATCTTTAACCAAGTGTTTGAAAATCCTGCAGCCTTGTGTGTTCAGCTCAGGTGCTCAGATCAGATGGAACTGCTGGCTGGCAGATGTGCAGATACTTTATCAGAAAATGTATTTTTGGCTTAAAAAGTGTAATCTAAGTCTTCCCAATGTAGTGTTTGAAGTTTATTACAGTGTCATTGAATACAGGAGAGCACAATGCACTATGATGTCTCGAGGTCCCTTCCATTCCTAATGTTCTCTGTGTGTGTGAGATACGCCGGACAGGGTGAGGTGAAGGTTAAAGGCTGACCCAGGGAGGGCTGTTGTTGTTGCTGAATGGTGGTGGTTACATGGACTGATGGAAATGACCCCAAACTGAAAGCAAAATAAAAACCTCCCCAAAAGGATTCTCTTCTTTTGAAGAGCATCTGTGAAGTTAGAGATTTCACTTTATGAAACTGCACTGAACTCATGTTGCTCTCACACGTTACTCTGAAAGTACTTCAGCAGTTGGTAAAGTACTTAATTACTTGGGTGCATTAAACATTTGCCTTCTGCTTCCACTAAAACAGGCAACAACCTTTCAACTGGACACAGTATTTAGTACATAAAGCTCCAGTACCTCTCTGTGTGTGTGTACGTACATATTTGTTTGTATAAACTTCTCTCTGTAAATCTTAGAAGTGTCACATGAATGCGTTTTGGTGATAAACTGGCTTTGAAGCAGCGGTGCCAGAGCAGGTAGTTGTTTTGAAGCCACCCGTGGCAGGACTTTTTAAGACTTGGCCATTGGACTAGATGATCTTTCCAGGTCCCTTCTAATCCCTTATGATTCTGTGACTGGGATGGGTTTTACTCTGCTGCCCCCAGTCCTGCTTTGCTGCGGTGTCTCCTTGTTACAGGCTGTTCCAGCAGATGCCTCTCCGTTTGCCACCTGCACCGATGCAGTGGCTGACAATGCAAGTTAGTTAATGCCTTTTAATTGTTTAGGTGACATTTTACCTGGTGTGGTTGGGCTGAATATGGAAATCGCCTGGAATCTTTGGTTTAAAAAGAGTGACAGGGTTTGTTCTGTCTGACCAAGTGCACGGTCCACAACCAAAGGTAATGAACAAGTAACCAAACGTAAAAATAAGACAAAAGTTGTGTCTTCTCTCGTTCCCTTGTCTGTTTTTATACCTCCTATTTTAGTTATGTACTGATTTCTAATCTTGATGCATATGCTGTATTAGCTGATGCCCTCAGACTGTATTCGATGCTTTCTGCATCAATACCCAAACTGTATGGTCACGGTGGGGTCTGCTGCCGGTTCACAAGGTCAGGGACGATGCTCAAGACCAATAAAACAGCTTAAAAAGTGACAGAGGCTTGTCTCCTTTACACTCTAGAATTATTTCTCACCTGGGGATGCTGTTGATCGATTTACTAAATATATTGTGCATGATAATGAGAAGGTTAAATGAGTTTAAAAGGCTTCCTTGGAGCAAGGGAAGAAAGTTCAAGCTGCAGTCAGAAAACCCCAAGCCCTTTGCATCCTGAATGAGTCGTGGAAAGTACCTTCAACCAAACAGAAAACAAAAATAGGGGAGAAAAAACAGCAAATCCAGTTCTTTTTATTAATTTTTGCTGCATACATGTGTTATAATTCTCAGTTTTATTGTAAAATATTAGGAAAAAAGGAAAAGCTGCCGCAAACAAATGGCATTGGCACAGGTGCTGCTGCTGTGGTGGGATTTACTCTGCCTTCCCCAGCAGCTCAGGGTGGCAGCTCTCTCGCAGCAGCAGCAGCAGCAGCAATAACACCGTGGAGACAGTAGATGGCTGTAGAAAAGTGTGTTGAACGCTCCGGTGTCAGTGTAATAAGATTGGGAAAAGGCCCTGACCCGACTGGATGCGGCTTTTATCTGAAGTGCATTTAAAGAGATAAAGGAGAAGCAGGGCGCAGTACATGTTCCTTTCTGCGCTGGCGGAGATTTGCTTTGAGTTTAAAAAATTCTCAAACGGAGGATTTGTGAGCAGGGTCCTTTAGCAGGGAGAGGTAATGACTTGAGTGCCACTGGACTCACCTGCTATCTTCTGATGATTTCTCCCTGGTTTTCCTTTTTTCCCTTTTTTTTTTTTTTGGTCCCCCACCCCCCACACCTCAAGACGTCTTAGAAATCCTCCTATAAATTCCTGCAGAGGGGGCGTCCGTAGATCCCATAATAACAATCAGGAAGTGGTGTATTCCCATTTATTTATTTATTATTACTATTTTTTTTTCCCCCCTCTTCTTTTTTTTTTGCCTTCTCTCCCGTGTAGTTGGCTGCCTTTAGTGCCCGGACCCGCTCATTAAACAGATACACCAAGAATTGTTACCTAAGCAAGCCTGACAGTTAACGAAAGGACAGACTGAGTTAGGGAGGAAAAGGGAAGGGGGGGAAAAAAAAAGAGACAGCCTCCAGCAAGTCACTTCACACGCAGAAAGAGCCACTGAACGAGTGCTGTCCTCATAAACAAACTAAAACCAAACAATAAAAAACCAAACCTTGTATGAGAAGAGAACTGTGAGGACTTGACAGCAAAAGGCAAGATTTTTTTCTACCCACTGTTTTCAGTTTTCCTTCCAGACATACTTGCTGAAGTAAGGAGACTTCTGTTTGCTGACAGAGCCCTTGGTTTCTTTCAAGATGATGATGTATTTGTGGGTAGGTAGTGTCTCTCTCCGTGTCAATCTTTTATTAATACATGGACTTCGGGGCTGTGGATTGTAGCCGTTGAGTCGCAGCATGTTTTGTGCGATGCCGGAGGGGTGTGTGTGCTGCAGGACAGCTCCGCGCAGCCCCTGTGCAGTGCATGGGCTTGCATGTCCGGTGGGAGTCGGAACAGACCGGTTCATTAAGCCGCTCTTTATTTTCGGGGTCTGCAGGATGCGGCGGTCGTGCTCTGCTTTTCCTTTCGTTGCCTTTAGAAAACGCTGCGATTGTATCGGTGAGCTTCACTGTGGGCTTCAGCCACACAGCAGACGCTGCATCACTTGTGGCTGCTGAGGATCTGCTTTCTCTGTAGGAAATGAAACTGTCTTAATGTGATGAAAACTTCTAATTTGTGTTACTTGACCCGGTGGGGCTTTTGTGTTAGTTGTCACGGTGCTGCTTGGCTTTTGAAGTTTCTGGCGTTTGACAGCCGCAGATAAAGGAGGAGATAACGTGTACTTAGCGCTGTGGTTTTTATATTCAGCAGCGCTCGGATTCCTTGCAGTAGAACCTTCTTCCCCTTAAAAATAACGCTGTGCCGCGACACGTGCGTTGTGAATTAGTGAAGCTATTACCCCGTGAATTCATCCTGCTCTACACACAAAACCTTTTTCCTTTGAGGAGCAAAAAAAAAACCCACCCAAAACCCCACATACCCCAGTGCTTTAAAAGCCTTTCTGTGTTCCTCTCCAAAGCCTCCGCATCGTCGGGGGGGAAACAGTTTAAACTAATCTCATCTGACAATCTGTTTATTTATTTAATTTGAGTGCATGTAAAAATAGACGGGCTCGCGCGGCTAATCTGGGCCACCTCTGCAGAAACAGGCTGCATAGGAGCAACCTCTGGCTCCCAGGGATGTTCTTGGTGAATCACGGCTGCTCTGCTAATGTCGATCGCACCAGAGATCTGCCTTTATGGCTGCTTCTCGTTGCTGTCCATCGCCCGGTGTGTTTGTAGAAACTTTGGTGGTCAGTGCGAGGGGCACCGCAGCAGTTTCCCGTTTGGGTTCTCTGCTGTGGCTGCAGGGCTCGCCAACCACCCAGCTCCAGGGTCGTCTTTATTATTTTTCCCTGGGTTCTGTAGGACAAGTTACTTGAATTTTCACGAGCAAGCGTGCGCGTGTGTAACAGCAACCCGACCGGCGGCTCGGTTTTGCCCCTTCTCATAAGTCTCCACCGAAGCCATATTTTTGCTAAGGCAAAGATTCATTTCATTTGATTTTTAGACACAGAAATCTGACCCCATAACTGCAGTTGTCTGGTTTGAATTCAACACCCCTGTGTTCTGCTGGTGTCGTTACCAGTATCCAAAGTAGGTAGACAGTAAATATTTGAGGATAAACCCTGATGTGCACCGTAAGGTGAAAGAACACGGATTATTTGATTTCTTCGTGACATGGGCTCAAAAGGCTCAAAAATTGGGGTTCTTTCCCTCCCTCCCTCACCCCAATGCCCCAAGCCCGTGAATCTTTAATTGGAAAACTTAATACAGTGGATTTTCTTTCAGGTAGCTGGGCAGATTTCTGTTGCCTTCAGTCTGTTGGATTTTATATAGTTTAGGAACTTTCTGTAGCTACTCCTTTTCTCTACAGAGATAGATATATATATGTATGGACACAGATGAGTGTGTGTGTGTATCCTTTAAGCAGAACATACAGAAATAAGCAGCTTCTGATGGAGCCCCTTCTCTGCTTTCCAAAGCTCCCAGTAATTAATATTCGATACTTAGAAGTTTATTGCTTCCAATTTTACTTTATCCAATTTCACTTGATCCTTTTTATTACATTGTATGATGTCTCCTTTGGGGTTTTGGGGGGTTTTTTTTAATTAATTGGGAGAACATCTGTCTCTTTTTTGCCCCTACTTACACCTAGGTGTTAAGCATCCTTCCCCTTTTTAATTGAACTTTCCTACTCTAAGTGATTGGAATAAAATCTCTATAGAAGATGAGTATGAAGACCCAGGCAGTGAACTGGGTTGGGGTTTCTTTTTAATTGCAGGAGAACTTTCTTTAGTCCTGGAAATAAAGACAGGTGACAGCCACAGAAGACTACTGCAATTGTATGACTGTTGAACTTGATTTACATCGAGTGCACGTGTGTGTGTGTGCGTGTGTGTGTCCACGTGTAAAAGATGGAGTGTGTAAACGTGAAGCTTTCCACATATGCAGGTGTAATGTATAAATCACAGCAGCATTCAGAATGCTTTTTCTCTTGACACCACGTTAATATTTTATATAATTATATAAAGGCTCCTCAGCAGCATTATTAAAATTTAAAGCAGCCAACTCGTGTGAAAATGTAGTCTTCCCTTTGTTAAACGGGGGTTTTCCCGTTTTCACTGACAGGGTTTTTTTTCCTACTCTTCACTCCTTTATGTACCACTGTCTACCTGTTGTCTCATTCCAGGTGGGATGTGGAAAGGTTTTGCAATATTTACAAAGAGAGAGAAGATTGTGCTTTCTCTGCAAATTACAGCTTCTTACAAGTACCCTGTAAAAGTTCATTTTCTGAATTCTACTTCTGCTGATGCCAAGTTCCATTTTGTGCAAGCAAACTGTGAATATGTGCAGCTAACTAAATCAAAACATTCTGCAGGGTTGCAGCGCAGCCAGTGATTCAGCCCCTTGGATGGAACAGCCCTTAGTTTTCTAAATGTTTACTTTGTGATTTCAGAAAGTAGAAGGAGGTTTTTTTTCTTTAGAGCCATTACCCCCCCCCCAAATATTTGTTGACTGCTTATGCAGTTTAATGATGTTTATGCTCTTCCCCCACCTCTAGAAAAAGAACTTTTTTGACCTTGTTCCTTTGTCATAGAATCATTAGGGATTGGAAGGGACCTCGAAAGATCATCTAGTCCAATCCCTTTGACACATCAGGGCCATCTAGACCAAGTCACACAGGAACACATCCAGGCGGGTCTTAAACATCTCCAGAGAAGGAAACTCCACAACCCCCCCTGGGCAGCCTGTTCCAGTGCTCTGTCACCCTCATTGGGTGACAGTATCCTTCTGATATTTATTTGAAACCTCCTCTGTTCCAGCTGACACCCATTGCCCCTCATACTATCACTAGGTGATATTGAGAAGAGCCTTTCTCCATCCTTCTGACACTCACCCTTCACGCATTCATAGACATTAACCGGGTCACCCCTCAGTCTGCTCTTATGTAGAGACCCCTGTGCTCTTGGAATCAGGACTCACCAATATCCCATGGTATGTTGACCAGTAAACTTTGAGGACTTACAAATATTCCTGACTTAAGACTGAAAATGGAAGAACCTATATTCTCTCTATCTTTGAGGGCTACAGACCGTTTTTTGTTCTCAGTTCTGCTGTGCTGTAGCTCACCTTCCTCTCCACACAAGACCATTGTGGTCATGACATGCGGTGCTTGCAATTCACTGCAGGTTAGCGTTTTTGTGTTGCAGTGCAGTCACCTCCCTAAAGATCTTGCTGTTTTCTCTGAATGTGGCAGATAAGTTAAAGTTAGAAGGCTAAGGAGTTGCTGACCTCTGCTTAGCTCAGAAACAGAGCCTAAACTCCGGGTGGGTGACACGGACATCCGTGGTCGAAAGCTGTGACTGCTCAGAACCTTCCGTGGGATCCCCACCTTCACCAGCCTGCTCTTTCTGTCTAGTTGCCTCCTGTGCCTCTCCATGTTGTAGAAGATAAGCACAGTTTGTCTGCTTGACAGCATGAAGGGGACAGCTCCACAGTCACTTCTTTTCTATTTGGTAGTTCTGACTGGGCTGTCTTGACTTCCCGTGGACTTCATGTGTGACTTAGATATTCCGAGTCCAGAGACAGGAGTTTAGAGTTGCTGCATCTCCTCGGAGAGTTACTCCAATGCAATTACGTGTTGTTGTCATAAACACTGGACCATAACTATCAGTAAGTGCATGTGCAAATACAAATCACTGCTTCTCCATCTATTGGTTTTCATGACCTGAAATTACCTTCATAGACTGTAATAAAATTACCTAAATTGTATAAACAACTAATTAATGGCTGCTTAGTCGGAGGCTGGTTTCATTCCTGTCAGCTGGCTGTTCTTTTCAGAAGCAGGGAAGGAGTTTTTGGGAGTCTGGTATGCAGTGAGTGGCTTCAGACTGGTATGTGATCACAGAAGGCAGAAAACACCTCAGCAGATGAGACTGCGCTTCGCTCAGCACCAGAGCAGGCAGATGCAGAGTAAGAAGGTGGAAAAGCTTATATCCAGTAGCAACAGGATAATTCTTCCTGGCAGTGGAACGCTGGTTTGAACAACTCTAAGGAGTAAAGCTTTGGGGTCTAATAGAAAGAGGTCTGTTAGCTAAGCGTTCCTCGGGTGAACATTAGGGGAGAGGACTGGAGGAGCAGGGAGTAGTGAACTGTGTCAGAAATGTAACCTGGATGAATATCTAGGAGCGTAAAGTACTTTATGGGACCTTTTCTGGAGGCTTTGTCAGTAAGCTGCTCGTGTTTAGAGACGTCCTCACACACGTACAGGACTCCCAGCTCACATATTCAGAGGCAGATGGTATTTCCCTCAGCAGACCAGAACTCGTACCGGTCCGTATGTGCAGGCACAGAGGGTGCCTTTCTCTGGAATTAAGGAAGCGGGCGATTTCAAACCTACTAAACCCTCTTTGTGTACAGAGGACGAGTTTGTGAGTGGAGCAGCACAAAAGCTACGGGAAATGAGAACCCTATATGGATGTGAAAATTACTAAAAAGACAAAGCAGCGAAATGATAGAGTTTTAAAACTGGAGTGAAGGGCTCAGATATTCAGTGGGATAATATAATCCCCCTCATTTTTTGGAGTCGTGTTACTGCTGCGCATTTTGCAGCATCAGTGTTGTGTGCATTAAGCAAGATACTTCTCTCTTAAATGAGGGATTCCCAATCACATGATTGACTAAGACAAAAATGCTCTGCCCGTGGTGTTTGAAGAGGTCTAGACAGCTGGGATGCAATGGGACCCAACTGAAAGACTAAATGAGAGTGTTGAGAACACTTCCAGAGAAACAAGTCAAGCTATATAGATTTTTATTGCATGGAATTATTGAGTAATCAAAGCGTTTAGATCCTTTCTGTTAGGAAAGAAATCAAACATATTAGCTGAAACACTGCAGGTACCCTCGGAGTCAAAATTATTCTCACGCTGTTTCCACCGAGACCTTGAATAAAACGTGTAGCTTCGTGCCCTGTATCTGACTGCCTGACCACTGGTATTGAATAAATGTATGACTGTATTATTAACCCAGAAAAACATGGAGTGGCTTCGTAAGAGTATGCTAATAAGAATATTAAGGATCTTCAAAGGTATCTGACTCAATAAACCCAAATAATGAAGTATTACAACTTCAAAATCTGCCATCTCGGGGACTAAAGTGAAAGGGCTGATAGAGACGTTGGATGGAAACAGGATTACAGGTAGTTAGGGTAGAACCTAAGACAACTCTCAGTGGGTTGTCTTGTTATCTAATGATGTATGCACATAGGTTGGTTTTAAATTCTTGTTGAATAATAATTCATTTTGGAATGTCAGAAGCTAGAAATCACAGCAACGTGCAAAGCATCAAAGATGCTGTAACATCACCTTTCATAACACGGCGAGGAGAAAGGAAATGGAAGAGAAAGGTAATTTCAGCGAAGAATTTTTGACAGCAGCATTTGTTCACCCAATATGTTGGGTCTTGGTTTGGGGTTTTTGTGACCTGCTGAGGAACAGTCCGTAATTTATCCAGAGAACAAAACCAGGGCTGTGCTCCAGTATACCCAGTGCTGTGTGATGGTGCCTTTGGCGCGCGAGAGAGTTTGGCTTTGTAACAGCAGCGTGCATCCCCTTGCCCACAACACCCCAGACCTGCGAGTGCTGCTGTGTGCTGAGGTGGAGGGTGAGCAGGACATGAAGAATGGATGTGTCATTCTTCATTCTCACAGCGGAGCCTGTGCGTTGTGCGGAAGGCTGCGCGATAGACTTACTCTGTTCGTGTCTCAGGTTGCATTATATACCCCATATACTTTAATTACCGAATCTATATTCCCCCTTCTTATTTTAGCAAGAAGCTACATTTGTCCAATTAACCTTATCTCCCTCTTGTCCCTCTTAATAGCACTGGTTTCCATCACAGCTTTGAATGAACTCTCTGGGTGTCTCTTTATCAGTCCAGGGCTGTTTGTGTGAGGAAAATGAACCAAGACTGCATGAAATGCAGCCGGGTGAGCAGGCTACAGTTCTTCTCCTGCTTCTGCTACCTCTTAGTGGAAAGCCTTTCCAAATACCATTTCTGTGACAGTCTGGGGAGCTTTCATAGAATCATTAAGGATTGGAAGGGACCTCAAAAGATCATCTAGTCCAATCCCCCTGACACAGCAGGATCACCTAGATCAAGTCACACAGGAACACATCCAGGCAGGTCTTAAACATCTCCAGTGAGGGAGACTCCACAACCCCCCTGGGCAGCCTGTTCCAGTGCTCTGTCACCCTCACTGTGAAGAAGTTCCTTCTCATATTGATGTGGAACCTCCTGTGTTCCAGCTTACAACCATTGCTCCTCATCATGCTACTACATCCACAACCGAGGGATCCTTGATAATTCTTGAATGGGCTTGATTGGCAAGTCAGAAGGAAAAGTGACTCCTGAGACTTTTCTGGGCAGTTGAAAAAGCTGGTTAATGTCTGGTTGCTTTTGGGTATGTATTCCTGTGAAGAATGGTGTTGGAGATGTTGAACAGGACAGTAATAGTCTCTAAACCGAGATTTTAATTCTGGTTTCTCATTATATATTGAGTAATTAGCGAGATGTATAATTAGATTTTCTCACAGCTTAATCAACAACAGAGGATGTGTTGTAATGGAAGGATGTTCTTCCATTATGTGTCTAGGATCCTGATCTTCTTTTTCACTCTCTCCATATTGGCTTCATTTCCATTCTGCTCCCGGGACTGGTATTTCTTCTGTGCCAAAGAGATGAATCTGTGTTTCGATCCTTCTAACAGCATCGTGTGGCAATGCACCTGTTCTTACAGCAACCAGAAAGCTGAAGCCAAACACACCTGCACATCCTCCTCTCTCCTTCCAGCATCTCTGCCTTCTCTTTATTCGCTAAGCGGTGTTTGTAAACTTAGCTCTTGTGGTGTATATTTAATCCAGGGAAGTCCAGCTTTTATAGAGCTGATATATACTTGAATTTTACTTTTCACTTAACTTCTCCTCAAATATAATTACAGGAATTCAAGGAAGAATAAAATGTGACAACATATTTATGAATCATGAGATTTAACAGAGACCGAAGTAGATCTTATTATTGATGTGCTTACTGCTTCATTAAATTCCCCTTAAGGTTTGCAGCATGGATATGGATCATTTGCAATAATAATTATGCAGTGATCGATTGATTGTGTCTGACATTGTACTTGTCACCTTGAAAAGCAAAAACCATTCATTTTCGACAGCGTGAACATTTTTCTCTAGCGTTAGGCACCAGCACGCAAGGCTTTATGTTATAGAGGAATACCTTTTATAGAGTTGGGAACTTAACGTTAACCTTTGCCTAAAAATCAAGTATCGCTTGTCGTTTCACCAAAAAATGTGAATTGCCCAGCCAGCAGTGTTTGGAGATTAGAAAACACCACCTGAGCTCAGACAAGAGTCTTCAGCTTAGGATTTAGTGTATTTTGGTTGCTTCCTGATGATGAATATTAGTTCTCCAGTTAGAGTAGATCTTTGTTTGAGATAGAGTGCAACGGCCACACGTGATAAAATACCAAGCTTGGGGTCTGTGCTTTTACAACGGGTGCATCTGTTCCTTGGGAAGTCCATCCCTTTCTCACCAAGGCTTTAATTCATAGAATCCTTAGGGGTTGGAAGGGAGACCTCAAAAGATCATCCAGTCCAATCCCCCTGACACAGCAGGATCACCTAGACCAAGTCGCACAGGAACACATCCAGGAGGGTCTTAAATGTCTCCAGAGAAGGAGACTCCACAACTTCCCTGGGCAGCTGTTCCGGTGCTTCATCACCTTCACTGTGAAGAAGTTTCTTCTGGTATTTATATGGAACATGCCGGTACTAATTAATTGGGAAATGAACGTTGAACATGCTTTGATACTCGCTCTTGGAGTTAAATCCTGTACATTTCATGTTTTGAGTGGAGTAATCGTACTGCAAATTTAATCTTCCTTTTATTAAGGATTTTGGTCTGAATGAAGAAGCCCTTCAGAACTTCATATGAAATGCTTCTACTGCAATCCCGGTGAAACGGCCAGTTAGTGGCTGCAGTTACAGTTAAGTGCCTCTCAGCTTTCCCAGCTGACAGGAGAGCACAGCGAGAAGACGCGTTCATTTGGCAGCACTCCATTCGGTGCTATTAGCAGGGTGCCCATTGTTATGGAGTAGGAAGTGAAGACCAGAGCTCTGTTTGGTGAGAAGCGATTTCATTCAGAGTGACTTTGCTAAAGCTGAAATCTGAATTTAGGTTAGAAATGCCTCAGACAGGGACTGGTTGTGCTGGATGCTTTGCACCGGTAGCTTGCACGTTTTCAGAAGGTAGCCCAGATCAGAAGTACTAAGTTCTAGAAGAATTCCAGCTAGGACTTGCACTATGTGGGAACGTACCAAGTGTCTCCCATTTGTCTGAATTAAGTTGTAACTGTCACCCAGCATTACTTTGTTCTCCATTATTTTATTCCGATGCCACCCTCCAGAGCCATGACGAGCCGCTCATTTTCATTGGAAAGTCCAGTTGTCTGTTTTGCCCTGTGATGACTTTCCAGTGGGAGCATTGGAAAAAACTGAGGCAACTTCCTGTTTGAAGTAACAGTCACAAGGGCCATGGGTTTTTTATCAGTTGCACCTGTACACTCCAATCTCAGTTGTGATATCTGCTAAATACTGCATCTCGGTGCCGACGGGAACAAGGATAAAATGAGGTGGGTCAGGGAAAGGGGTGGAAAATGAAGAAGATGCTGAGATGGAAGGAGTATATTTCACATGAGAACAGTCAGTGCCCTTTTGAGTTAAATGTAAAGAAATCACATCCTCCTGACATCACTAAGGTACCGCTCAGCAAGCAACTCACAGGGCAAACTTCATTTTCTGTCTCTGTGTATTTCAAGCTCTGTTTACTGCCCCAGCATCTGAAGGAACCGTGAAACATGCAGCAGTGGGAAATATGACATCTCTGAGCATTTCTTCCTACCCGCAGTAACTTGGGGACGATGCTAATAGTGATGCCCTCGCTTTGCTCTGCTCTTCAGACACATGCAGGTGTCTAAGGCATCACCCTCTCAAACAGGAAGAGATAATTGCAATAGTTTTCACAAAATAAAGACTTATTGTTCTTTTAGGGAAGTGGTGGCTGAAAGACAATTATAAATTTGCTTTAGGGAAGGGGCTAAACTGCCTTCCCGGTGTGAATTGACCTGCAGTTGTTCAAACTGGCTGGTTGAGAGTATTTTTGTTGCTTTTCTTTCTTTGGGTTTTTTTTTTTTTCCCTGCTGCAGAGTGGAAATAATCTGTGGTGTAATCAGTCTTCAAAGCACGAGAAGGGCAGAGACTTCTGTGTTGTTCAAAAAACCCTTCATTACCTCATGGAGGATGGATTTTCTTTTCTTTGCAGCATTGTAGGTTTCAATTTACAGCATTTGAATATTCAAACTGGAACCCTATTGGAGCCGAATACACTCACACAGCAGTGATTTGACCTGCATTACCCAAGCGAGGTGTCATGTCACAATGGGCATTGGTAAGGACCAAATGGGCAACAGATACGATATCAGATAGGATAGTAGTAAATGGGTGCAAACCTGGCCATTGGCTAATTCCTTGCGATACCAAGGAGGAATACTTTACTCTCACACGAAAGGATAAACCTGATACCTAACTGGAAGACAAAATTGCAATCACTGGTAGGGATAAATGGGACTGACACACACAGGGAATGTGGAATGAATCATAGAATCTTTAGGGATCAGAAGGGACCTTGAAAGACCATCTAGTTCAATCCCCCCACCACAGCAGGATCATCTAGACCAAGTCGCATAGGAACACATCCAGGCAGGTTTTAAAAGCCTCCAGAGAAGGAGACTCCACAACCCCCTTGGGCAGCCTGTTCCGGTGCTCCATCACCTGGGAAGAAGTTCCTTCTCATATTCATATGGAACCTCCTCTGTTCCAGCTTAGAACCATTTCCCCTTGTCCTATCACTAGATGACATTGAGAAGAGCCTGGCTCCATCCTCCTGACACCCACCCTTCACATATTTATATACATTGATGAGGTTGCTCCTCAGTCTCCTCTTCTCCAAGCTCAAGAGACCCAGATCCCTCAGCCTCTCCTCATAAGGGAAGTGCTCCATGTCCTTCTTCAACCTCATTGCCCTGTGCTGGACATCCTCCAGCAGCTCCACATCCCTCTTGAACTGAGGGTCCCAGAACTGGACAAAATACTCCAGATGTGGTCTCACTAGGGCAGAGTAGAGGGGGAGAAGAAACTCTCTTGATCTGCTACCCATCCCTGTTTATCCACCTCAGGATGCTGTTGGCCCTTTTGGCCACAAAAGTGCATTGCTGGCTCATGGCCATCCTGCTGTCCACCAGGACCCCCAAGTCCCTTTCTTCTACACTGCTGTCCAACAGGTCAGTCCCCAACCTATACTGGTACCTGGGGTAGTTCTTGCCCAGATGCCAGACTCTACCCTTGCCCTTGTTATATTTCATTCTATTTCTCCCTGTTCAGCTCTCCAGCCTGTCCAGGCTGACACCTCCCAGCTTTGTGTCATCAGCAGACTTACTGACAGTGCACCCTAATCCCTCATCCAAGTCATTAATGAATAGATTGAATAGGTCAGGTCCCAGTAAGACCTGTAAAGGTATTTTAGCAGCACACACAGACCTAGCTGGAGTAGTGTAAACCATTTCATTCTACTACTCAACGCACAAGGCGTGGTGACACTTTATTGGCACCTATAAAACTTCCCCCTGCTCCTCTGTTATTTAGTGTTCACTCTTCATCTTTGTGGTTGGTGTTTGTTACTGGCTCATGTCAGAGCGTTGTCCTGTGCTACTGAGGCAAAACTGCACAGTGCAACCTAAGGTAGCAGCCCTGTTTCCACCTAATACATGGATGTTCACAGCCTGCTAACAAATTCTTAATTTCAATTGTTTTATGAAAAGCAATTATAAGCAGACAAGACAAATTTATCTCTGAGCTATAAAACGCACACAAGTGAGCCACGAGTGTAACCAGAATCTCTCCTACTCAAGAACAAGCCTGCTCATGTCTTACTCAGTTGGATGTGGAGAAATGAGTATTTTGCAGCAATTGTCTGCACACTGAAGGGTTTTCATTCCTGATGCTACTGAAGTAGCATAAGAGTGCTTCAGTGGTCTTTTAGGTAAAGTCACTCCAGTTTAAACTACAGCTGGGTCTTGGTAGGGAACAAACTCCTTGTTGTTGAGTGGCTCCAGTGATACCTGAAAATGGACCTCAAAAGTAGGAGTAAGGAGAAAGAGCAGGGAGAGTTAATCAATGATTTCTGGAGACATCGTATGGTTTTGTCTTGATATTCACAGAATCACAGAACATTAGGGACTGGAATGGGACGGGTTTGTATGTGGCTGCTGTACGAGAATCTTGCTGTCATATTGATTTTATGCACATTAATAGCTCAGGTAGGTTGGAACTGTTTTGTGTGGACGCCGTCACACCGTTCCTCATCAGCTGAGTTCCAATTCGACAGAAGAGTCTCTAAAGCTTATTGGAATTTAATTGGGGCAGCTGTAGGAATTGCTGCTATTTTGCTCAACAGCCTTTCACTGAACTAGAATTGTGTATTGGAAAAATTACTGGACCATATGAGTAGACAATGAGTGGTGGTGTAGGCTTGAGAGAGAAGGCTGATTTCTTAGGCTCTGTGATCACAGAAGAATGTGGCTTGGAGTGTTGTTTTCACACCCGTCGTTTACTGAGAGTTGCTGGTTTTCTGAAAACAAACATGTCGCTACCCTAATTGATTCCTTTAAATGTCCCTCATCTCTGCTCAGGAAGCATTTCTGCTAAAACACTTAAATCCCTGTGCTGAGCCTAGCTGTGATGGAGTTTATTTTCTTCACAGAAGCCATATGGTGCTCTGGTTTAGATTTGAGGCTAGAACAGTACAGATAACACCACCCGTATTTTGGCTGCTGCTGAGCTGTGCTGGCACAGCATCAAGGCTTTCTCTTCTCTCACTTGCTCCCCCCTCAACCCAGCAAGGAGCTGGCAAGAGACTGGGACAACCTGGACACCTAAACCAAGTCACACAGGAACACATCCCGGTGGGTTTTAAATGTCTCCAGAGAAGGAGACTCCACAACTCCCTTGGGCAGCCTGTTCCAGTGCTCTTCACCCTCACTATGAAAAAGTTCCTTCTCATATTTATGTGGAACTTCTTCTTAGTTGGTTGTGGGAAATATTTGTTACTTATTGAGAAAATTAATCATAGAAATCTTTATTTGCCTTGATGTAAGCAGTCAGTTACTCATTACTTTAAGTATCAATGCCAAGTATGTTGAAATGCTGATTTGAGCTATTGAGGATACTTCCAGGTGGACCTGGAGTACATGGGTTGAACTATTGAGGATGCTTCCAGGTGGACCTGGTGTACACTGACCAGGTATATTTCAGTGAGGACTAGATTTTAAACACTATCTACACACTCCCTGTTTTGCAGTATTTTAGACTGGGGGGAAATGAATTCTGAGAGAAAAACCAAGGAGCTTTATCTGAGAGTTTAGGTCTTGTGTCTGGCTATAACACCAAGTATCTGAAATGCTTAAAGCTGATGTTGAAGTACTTGCAGCCTAAAACTGCATTATGCAAAGTAATTTATTAATGCACATGTATTTATACGTGATTACAGGCCATTGAGGCACACTGCTCTGATCTACAGTGCATAATAAGAATATGAAATATATATTCCACGGTGCCTTTGGACTTCTCAGTAACAGTCGCGTTGTGAAATATTGTGGCTAATCTAAAACTCTACAGCTGAATAGAGAAACAAACCCGGTTCCAAATATGAAGAAATGATCTGCTACTTAATATGTCAGTGTATTTTTCAGGTTGATGACATTAGACTCAGCTGCATTCAATTCTAAACCCTGCAATATTTGAAGTTTTATATTGTGCCTCACTAAATTTAATACATGGACCTCAGTAATAGAGGAAATCACTTTAGCACTTGGCAGTTTGTTATGCTGTATAAAATTGACTGCCCTGCAAACACAATAGCAATAATAAAAATTGTGGTCAGTAGAGGGGCTGTAATGCATTTTTTTTTCAGCTTCAGCAAAGGTCCAAATGAGATTTATTGCGATTTTGCCGTTTGGGTGAAGATCAATAGGGCTTCGTTAATAATTTGTTGTAAGGGCACCCTTCAGGGAGATGACATTTTACTTTAAAAGTTGGGTAATTTTCAAAGCATGCCTAGTGATAACCATGTCAAGTCCCTGTGTTTCATGAGCATAGATTTTTGCATTCAACTTGTGGGAGCATTTACTTTCCCAGCAATTACATTTGAAACCATTCAATACGTGACGCAGCCCGCTATCGATGGCCGGATTCCAGCAGGTCTTAACTCCTCCGTTTTCTCTATTGTTTCCTTCTCCAGCCTGAGAACTTTGATTTAAATCATAGAATGGCCCGAGGTGGAAGGGACGTCCGAAGGTGAACTAGTCCAACCCGCCTGCAGTGAGCAGGGACATCCTCAAATACAGCCTTGTCCAGCCTCACCTTGAAGATCTCCAGGGATGGGGTCTCAACTCCCTCCCTGGTCAACCTGTTTCAGTGTTCAGTGCCCATCCTGTCAAAGAATTTCTTCCTAACAACCCACTGAAATCTGCCCTGTCTAACGTGAAACCATTGCTCCTCGTCCTACAACTCTTCATAAACAGTCCCTCTCCAGCCTCCTGGTAGCCCCTTTCAGAGACTGCGGTCTGTAATTTCTTGTTATTGTATGATTTTCATGAGTGGTCTTTGAACTTCGTTCTTTGTTTCATGATTGTAGAGGTAAAAGGTTTTGTAAGAAATGTGTCCATGTGGAGTCTCCTCCTCTGGAGACGTTTAAAACCCACCTGGATGTGTTCCTGTGTGACTTGGTCTAGGTGATCCTGCTGTGTCAGGGGGATCTGACTGGATGATCTTTCGAGTTTCCTTCCAATCCTTAACATTCTGTGATTCTGGGATGTCTACTTGTTACCAGCAGCACGTGGCATCAGAACTGGTACCTTCTTTTTCATTTCTTTTTATATTTTTCTTTTATATTTCTCTTATATTTTCATCAAATAGATTTCTTTTATATTTCCATCAAAGAAACTTGACTTGCCTTGTCCTAAGCCAGACTTCCCGTTCTGCCACCCAAATGTGATGGACATCTCTGACTGCTCATAAGGAAACAGAAATTTGTCAGCCCTCTGCAGCTGGAACACGGGAGCAGGTACAGCAGAACCGTTTAGTTGCAGGGAGCACGCACAGAGTAAGATTTATGACTTTTGCAGCTCCAGTGACATTCCTGACGTAGCTGCCGAGCTGCAGCAAATTAAAGGGATCCGTGAATACTGAGGGGTGTGTTTTTGTAATGAGGGAGAAGAGACAGAAGCAATAAGAAGATAATTAAGGTAACAACTTGTGAAAAATTGAAGTGTTTCTGTCTTTCATTTTTGAATCTCTGAGCATAAACTTTGTAGTTGTTAATTTAATTGCTGATGTTCTCTGTATCCCAGAAGAATATTAAGGATTAATCATCTGGTTCTTTCCAACAAGAGATAAGGCCTAAGTGAATAGAAATTTTACCAATTTAACCCTGTCTTCCTCCTAATATGACATGATTAACATTCTTCAATTAGCAACACATAATTATTCTAAAGGCCTCGCTGCACTCACTCCATTTTTCAGCTTTAGGTTGCCCTTTGCAGGTATTTCAGAACTGAATTACAGGAGCGGCTGTTTCTCTGCTGCGTTTTCAGTCGTCTACGTTCGTTCAAATTGCAAGAATTCAGATTCTTAACTTTACTTGGTTTTTAGTTCCTGAGAATCTCTGTGTGCAGATCCTGAGGATTTGATTCTGATTAGCCAAACATTTTCTCTAGCCCCTCTTTAATGAAATCTTTCTTTCCCGATCTCACTGTGCCCATCATCTGAGTGAATTTTCTGAATTATTTGTGGTTGAGGTTCTGCTCTGGCAGGGGCTTTGGACTAGATGATCATTTGAGGTCCCTTCCAATCCCTAATGATTCTGTGATTCTGTGAGTACTGATTTACAGAACTAGTAATTTCATGGAGCCCTTGAATGCGTAGCTGCTTGTCTAAATATTAATGCGTAATCATAGAATCATTAGGGATTGGAAGAGACCTCGAAAGATCATCTAGTCCAATCCCCCTGGCACAGCAGGATCACCTAGACCAAGTCACACAAGAACACATCCAGGTGGGTTTTAAACGTCTGCAGAGAGGGACACTCCACAATGCCCCCATGGACAGCCTGTTCCAGTGCTCTGTCACCCTCACTGGGAAGAAGTTCCTTCTGATATTTATATGGAACCTCCTATGTTCCAGCTGACACCCACTGCCCCTAGTCCTATCACTAGATGACATTGAGCACAGCCTGGCTCCATCCTCCTGACACCATCCTCCTGAACACACTAATGTATTCTTTTATTTTAGAATAAAAGATAATTAAACAATTCACATTTGGAAGAGGCTTTTGTTTGGAGCTCAACTCTTTATGAATCTTACTGTTTATGGTTACTGGGCAAATAGAACCTAGTTGCCTTTGTGTCTGAAGGATAATCAAGCAGCTGTTAATTGGAAATATACATTAAACTGAGGGGGAAGACTCAAGTTTTCCTTCCAAAGCCCAGGAGGTAGCTAGAGTTGGCTGATGTGTAGTTTCACAAACACAACAGTACTGTTTCTATGTCTAGTGCTTAAAACGTTCCATAGTTCTTAGTCATTTTCTTTTAGGTCTGTGCAGCCTTTAAAGGTCAGGTGTCTTCCCTTGGGTTTTGATGATCAGGGTCCAGATTTATACATATACAGACACACAGCTAAGCTTCTGGCTGTGTGGCACTTTGTTTATGTGTATAGTGGTGTTGTCTTGCTGGTTGAAGACACAGTGGGTGAAGAGACAGAGATAGAATGTTGGATTAGCTAAGCAGGGTCAGGGAAGTGGAGCACTTTCCTCATGAGGAGAGACTGAAGGAGCTGGGTCTCTTGAGCTTGGAGAAGAGGAGACTGAGGGGTGACCTCATTAGTGTCTATAAATATGTGAAGGGTGGGTGTCAGGAGGATGGAGCCAGGCTCTGCTCAGTGTCATCTAGTGATAGGACAAGGGGCAGTGGGTGTGAGCTGGAACATAGGAGGTTCCATATGAATGTGAGAAGGAGCTTCTTCCCAGTGAGGGTGACAGAGCACTGGAACAGGCTGCCCAGGGGGGTTGTGGAGTCTCCTTCTCTGGAGACATTTAAAACCCACCTGGACGTGTTCTTGTGTGACTTGGCCTAGGTGATGCTGCTGTGGCAGGGGGGTTGGACTAGATGATTTTCAAGGTCCCTTCCAATCCCTAATGATTCTGTGAACTAATAAGAAGGGAACTGAAATACCAAATGCATTGTGAAGAAGCAACAGAAGAATTCTGAGATAGAAATGCTACTAAAACCTTATCTTTTTGTATTTGCTATTTATTGCCCTTTATATAGAGGTATGTCCAAGGTTGCTACAGCTTGCACGGTGTAACCATGTGGAGAAAAGTAGAATCGATGTGATACAACCAGAGAAAATGTTCTGACATTTGGGCTGTATTTGGATTTAATACCTGAGGTTCTCCCTTCTAGCTTGAAGGTTAAGTAGTAACCCTTGATGTCGGCAGTCAGTCCAGAGCTAAGGATCCGTTCCTGTGGACAGGAGCCTTGACGTAGTCTCTAAAAATAGGGTCTCCATCTCAAGCACTGGAATGGGCTGGAGGTGGTTGAGTCGCCATCTCTGGATGTGTTTAAAGATTGTTTGGATGAGGTGTTGAGGGATATGGTTTAGGGGTGAACTTGTAAGGTAGGATAGATGGTTGGACTCGATCCCACAAGTCTTTTGTAACTGGAGTGATTTTGTGATTCTGTAAAAATAATGACCAGTGCTCGCTCTTTTGAAGGTATCACCACTGGATTCCAAAACAGTCATTTGGGGACCTTTTTGCTGTCTTATAGTGTTGTTTTAGGATGTCTCCTCTCTAGCAAAGTCTGGCAGGGAAGTCTACAGCTCATTTGGGAGGTGGGAGACAAGGGGTTTTGCTTTGCAGTAAGAAAGTTCATGCAATCAAAAAGATGCTCAGCACACTTTGGTATCACACATACAGTATCATGGATGTCAGGATTAAAATCCAACCTGATAAACATGGAAAATGAATCCATAATGGATCACTGTGCATTGAAGATCAAGGGGCACAGCAGGGAAGTACCAGTCTATCGTTGTCTTGTTTCTTTCCCCAAACTTCCCAACATTCAGACAATTCTGGAGACAGAATCTCGAGGCAGACAGACCTTTGATTCAACCCAGCACAACTGCTCATGTGTTATGTCCTTATGTTTGGCAGTTCCTCTCTGAAACGTAGCGTCTACCAGTTTTTCCTAGCAGACTAGACAAAGACCCTCCAGGAGTGCTGGGAAAAGCTGCCTATTTCTGGTGCTATGGTAGAGGGAACTTTCAGCTCAAAAACACTGGTATCTTTTGGGATTTCATTGTTACATCTCTGTCTACAACATTTTTAAAGATGCTTTAACACATTTAAAAGTGTAGTATTTTTAATTAAATATAAAATCATTTTATAAATCTGAAGGCATATATCATGTTACAAATTTTATTTTTAAAAGTTAAGGAGCCTAAAAGGAAAAGTCACTAACCATTCAGTGCATTGTGTAGCTACAGCATCTCTCTTATTCCAAGCACACTGATGCTTGCTAGAAATTCTCTTCAGAATTACTAAAGAGCATCATCAAGCTCACATGTTGCTCTCAAAAGATGTATGGAAAGGAGTAGAGCAGCTACTTAACGTAGCTTAACGTTAAAACCACAAGCCATCAAATACAATCAGATTCCCCATCCTGCCCTGTCAACCCATTTAATCTGTTTCAAATAATCTGCCCTCCAGAATTTTAAGGGCAAAGATGGAGAAAACCTGATTTGGTCACCAAACAGGAGCCACTAGCCTTGAACTCGGAGTCAGCTAATTTCTCACGGAGAGCAGTGCTGTTTAATAATCCATAATCTAACAGATTCTCTCTTGGCAGCATCTGCAGATGATTTCCCCAAACACCAGTGAAGCCATGAAGAAGAGAGTGTTGTAAAAACACAGGTAAGGCAGGAAGACAAAGCAGTTCAGCCTGATACTGCTGTTACGCACAGCTTTTATGTTTAATGCTAGTTCATTTCTAAAACACACCAACTCATTGGTGATAAATTAAGACTAGATTAGAGAGTGATGTTCACGGTTCCAAAATGCACTCCAGATCTATTCCAGCAATGCTACTGAATGTTAATAAAGATATAAAATACCGACGATTGTGGGAAGATAACGTGAACAGCGAGCAGCTGTGTTTAAGAAGAAAAACGTGTATCTCACCCCAGACGCGAGCACTAGGTGCTGTACGTTTATAAACACACGTGCAGTCAGTTTGGAAAGTGATTTCTCGGTGAACACGATCGGGGTGTGTTGTCATGTAGCTGGTAGTTCAGAAATGCAAGCTGTTTTTCCGCGGTGCTCTGGCCAGCTGTGGGTGCAGATTGTACCTGGCTGCAGCGCTGTTCTCAGTGCGGAGAAACTCAAAGCGAGTCCTTGCCTTCAGTGCTATTAGAGCTCATTACACACTAAATATTCAGAGGCTTCAGTGTCGTTAGCAGTAGATAACCAGAATGACATGGGCAGTATTATTCTCATCAGCGTGGGTTAATGGATGGAAACTCATCTGATCATCCTTTCAGCCGTGGTCTCGCATGTTTGAAAGGCTTCTCCTCATGCATATGTACAGTGTGGCAGCGCGCGCTCAAGAGGTCTGGGCTCCAGAGATGGGAAGCTGGGCCATATGCTTAGTTATTAAATACGTTCACAGGACAAACTCTATCACCGCAAACATGTGTAGTACAAGACACCATTTCAATTTGAAAAGGAATTTCGGGTAAATAGCAGGTTGTAGCCCGTGCGCCGTGTCGTTTGTAATGTGGCGTTGCCATGGAATCAAAAGGCATCTTATGAAAACTGCTAGACAGGGTTTTCTTTCCGCGTGCTCGTACGTTGCGCTCGTGTCGGGGCTGGTAGAGTCCTCCTGAATGCTAGTGAATCCAAATGGCAGGCATTCACGGCGTTTGTGCCAGACTGAGATCAGATGGAAACTTATGAGACTTGGATCAAAAGAACTCTACATCTTACCATTAGTGTCGTGCACCTGACTAGAAGAAGAACAAACATTTGCTGTGTTTCTCCATTAAGGATGTGCATGTTCAGGAACATCCTTCTGCTTGGAAGGAACAGTTACGTGAATTAATCCCTACTCATGGTTAGCCATAAACTACCTTAAACCTTCTTAAATACTTTCTCTGTTCATTTAATGCTTGTATTTTAAGATATGTATGTTCTCTGAAAGGCAGCCTCAGCTAAAAGCTCCCTCAGTGACTGGAAGAAATTAAATTTAATCCATTTTTAAACTTAAGTTCAGTAGCATATAAAATGGCACATATCCCATAGTCCACCTTAAGCTTAGACCTCTTTCTACCTCATTATTCAGGTCAACAGCACTTATCCTTTAGTTTTACTTCCAGAGCCTGCATTGAAAGGTTAGGAGTGGGGGACAGCACAAAATGTAACCCATTTCCATCATTCTCTATAGCTGAAAGTAACATACGAGTGTCTCATGTTTTATACCGACACCTCACGCTCATGAAACACTTGAGTCCTCATAGAATCACAGAACATTAGGGATTGGAAGGGACCTCCAAAGATCATCCAGTCCAATCCCCCTGACACAGCAGAATCACCTAGACTAAGTCTCACAGGAACACATCAAGGTGGGTCTTAAACATCTCCAGAGAAGGAGACTCCACAAACCCCCTGGGCAGCCTGTTTCAGTGCTCTGTCACCCTCACTGGGAAAAAGTTCCCCCTCATATTTATATGGAACCTCCTCTGTTCCAGCTGACACCCATTGCCCCTAGTCCTATTACTAGATGACACTAAGAAGAGCCTGGTTCCATCTTCCTGACACCAGCCCTTCGCATATTTATGGACATTGAGTTCACCCCTCAGTTTCCTTTCCTCCAAGCTCGAGAGACTCTACTCCATCAGCCTTTCCTTGTAAGGGAGGTGCTCCACTTCCTTCATCATCCTTGTTGCTCCACACAAGACTACCTCAAGCAGGTCCGTGTCCTTCTTGAGCTGAAGGTCCAATAACTGGACACAGTACTCCAGATGTGGTCTCACTAGTGTAGTGTAGAGGTGAAGAACCTCTCTCACCCCCTTCTGATCATCCACCCCAGGATGCTGTTGGCCCTTTTGGCCACAAGAGCACACTGCTGCCTCATGGTCGCCCTGCTGTCCACCAGGACTCCCAGGTCACTTTCTCCTACCCTGCTCTTCAACAGGTAGGTCCCCAACTGATCCATGGTCAGTTTCTGTTCCACAACATTAACAAGGACTCTTGAGTTGGTGTTTTTGAACAGCATCACTGCTGCATTTCCTAAAATGCTATCAGCTCATTAATGGAAATGACCCCCCTCTCATTCATTCTCAGTAGAAATAATATGACTTTTGGAGTCCTCTGGTGGTGCAGTGCTATTCTTTGAGGTGAAACAATAGCCCCTGGTAGTAGTTGAAGCGGCTGTTGTTGTGTTACGTTAAGCCCCATATGGTGTATTTGTGCGCTGATGATGTGGCCACTGCAGTGGTGTGGGAAGTGATTCTGAGGGGAAGACAGGGCATTTGGGAAGTCAATGCTGGGCTAGATTGTGCCTGAGAAAGGCACACACCGTGCTCCACAGGGGGTAATTTAGTTTATATTTTTTTTCTTTAAATACCACGTTGCAAACGCAGGAATCTACAGGTAGTTATTTTTAGAAATGCCTGAAGTCTTCCACATCCTAACATCTCAGTTCTGATTTTGCAGTGCTGCACATACAAGCTACTTTCTGTGCTAGCCCCGTGCCTGATTTCTTGGCTTCAAATGAACCACTTCCTTGTTAAAAGTCGGCAGAAATACGTTTGTTTGTGCATTTAAAAAAATATTACCCTACATTGATGCCTGTATGCCAGATGGAAGAGGAAGCACCGCATCCAAATCAGAATTGGGTTTCTTTAGTCTTTTGCTTTCTGTTCTGACATTTCCTAGAATTGATTTTTTTTTTTTTTACCTTTCCAAAGCAACTGGAAGAAGTGGGTAAATCTCAGCTGCCTGTTTGGACAGGTCGCAGCATTAAGGGTGGGCTTTGGTCTTGCCGTTTCAGCCGGTAACAGACCGCTCCAACGGGATGGAAAGCTCCCTCAGCTTCTGTACCTGTGACAGAAGCCAGCTGATGGGGTTAATTCTGCCCCGTAGGTGTTGGATGGTCCTGTGAATGTAAATCAACTCATTAGAGGGTTGCTTCAGTAAGTAGAAAATAGTTGTGTAAGGTCTGTCCAGCCTGATCTAGGGTGGGGTGTCCCTGCCCATTGCAAGAGCATTGGAACTGAATGATCCTGTGGTCCCTTCTAACCCTGACTGATTCTATGACTTGGTTTAGGTGATCCTGCTGTGGCAGGAGGGTTGGACTGGATGATCTTTCAAGGTCCCTTCCAATCCCTAATGATTCTATACTGCAGTGTTCTGGTCCTTCCAGAAGCTGAGGGAGGCTGTTGTGGTGCCCTGCGACACCCAAGGAGATCTACACTGTTTCCTTTCCATTGCTCAAACAGATGCTCACATTATTCTGTGTGAAAAACCAGTTTAAAACATAAAATACAGAAGATGTTTTGGGTTGTTTGGGTTGTTCTTCCTCTTAGAACTAGGCCTGCCGTTTTCTTGTGCTGTGTCGGAACGAGAAGCGCCGTGAGCGGCACGTTCTGCAGAGCACTTCCCCGAGCAGAGCTGGAAGCAGTGGGGTTTGAGGAAGCCCTGCAGTAATTTCGTTGCTGCCAGTGTGAGTAGATAGATCATTGTCTTGGTGTTGCAGTATGAAAGGTAGGCTGCTGCTTCGCGGTGTGCGTACCGCCTCGCAAGGAAGGAGATTACTTTTTATTTAAGTAGGTTAATAGGTCCCATGGTTTCCAAAGCTGAGTTTGTTTGGGTTTGGGTTGTGAACTTGTAAAGGCTCACTTGTTTCAGCAGCAGAGCAGGCTAGACAGGTTTTCCCAGTGGCACTGACATTTACTATAACTTGTATGTGTGTATCTATCTTACAGCTGTAGTGTTCTGCCCACCGGAGACTTCGGCTTTGCCAAATGAGCCCCCTAGGTTGGATGGGAAGGCTGGGGATGTTGTAGATACACATTTGCTTGGCTGGAGGAAAAAAGTCAAATGAGAGACAGAATGTGTGTGCACGCGGAAAATTTATATCTGAGAGCTTCTCTACTTTGTCTGGGAAAACATGTTTCCCTTCAAAGCCCACAGGAGAACAGGAACTGATTGTTTCATATGCGCAGGCTGTTGACTGTGTGATCTTGTCCTCTCACAACAAAGGGGGATGCTGGGTTTTATACTAAATTTTACAAACCATCCTCGAGCTCCTGGGGGTGCAAACTTACATGAAATTTAACGTGTGCTCAGCTTCTAAAAATCATAAGGAAAGCCCTCTGCCCTTGGCATATTGCCCTGGTTAATGAATATGTAGGGTGAGGCCACGCTGACAGGGACACACGTATGCACATCTGGGTTTGTTACCAGCTGCAGATGTTTTCTTAGGTCGCAGCTGTGTGTTTTTATCTGATGAATAGTTGTGGGCAAACTACTTCTCAAGTTCTTTCTGACTAGAGTTTTCATTTAGTGAGATCCATTAATGGTGGGTGAAAATGCAGTGTCAGTAGGACGATGTGGAGAAGCTTTATTATGAATCCTTGGAGCTTCTGATGTCATTTGGATAGTGACACAGCAGTTTGTTTGCTTTACTCCATGTACTCTGCTTTTGTAACCTTGGCTCTGTCCACATCAAATTGTTTTTCAAATGAAATCAAACCTTCAGGTTTTGGTAATATTTTAGAGCAGCATTTCGATCGAGCCATTCGTTTGGAAGAGGGTAAGAACTAGAACAGTGTCCAGAAGTGTCTGTGCTACAGTATAAATCTCAGCCCATGCCCTTCACGCCGTGGTTGAACTTCATGTCTGCTCTGGCGTGGTCAGGCAGTTGGACTAGATGATCGTTGTAGGTCTTCTCTGGCGGAAGTCTAGTCTAGTCCACACTATTCCATGTCCTGCCAGACATCTGTTTTGATCATTGCAGATTTTGCAGTTTACTCCGTTAACAGTGGATGTTTCTCTGAGCAGAACTACCCTTGGGTTCTCAAATAAAACCCAACACCTCTCCCTTACTGGCCAGGGGGGAGTTGGTTTGTTCTTTTTTAACTGCTTTGTAAAGAAGAGGTTGTGATTGATTTCCACCTAAAACAAATCCGGTCTTTGACTGATTCTCTGGCAGCAATTAGCCAAGAGCTCGGAGTTCAGTGCAGGCTGGTTTGGAGCTTAAAGAAGCAAGATGTGCAGGGGCCAGGGTTCCAAACGCTGCCCTCCTGAGTTTGTAGAACTTGCATTTGTTAAGGATCTCTGACAACATCACGGCTGTGACATGTTTTCAACTCTCCTTCTGCTCCATCCCTATCAGCATCGTACTGAGAAAGCTATGAGGCAGGTTTAGATCTAAGTCTCCAGATTCCTTGTCAGCCTGTCTGGATAGCAGCAGAGGTTGAGGGAGCATTTAAAATAATCCATCTCTGGATGACAGGTGAATAAAGAAGAGACTGAAGGAACAGAGAAAGGCGAAGACTAAAGGACAACGCTAATATGGCACTTGGAAAGGGGAGGGGAAAGGAGGGAGCAAGGAGGGGATAAAAGCAAAACAAGAAAAGATCTGTCAGAAGTAAGAGTAGAAAATACTGCAGGAGGAGCAAAAAACATCAGGGAGGAATGTACGGAGCCATGTGTTGGAGAAAGAAGTGGGAAGCGCTACCGTTTCCCTTGTGTCTCCCTGCCCAGTGGAGATAAATCGGCGCTTCTGTGCTGCAGCTAGATTCTGTCCCCAACTTTGTCTTTTGCAGTAGCACTGGGAAGTGAGAGAATGAAAGGAGGGGAGGGCATAACTTGTCTAATGAGGTGAGAAAATAGGTTTAGGACATTCTTAATTCTACCTCATCTTCATGTGTCAGGCTTTGTGTTCATGCTGTTCTCCACAGAGCTTCTGTGGAGTTCGGCTTCTGTATTATAATGGTTCTCTTAATTCATTCTAAAAGAGATTGGGAAACAAGCAAAGTGCTTTCTTACTTGGGGAGGGGGTGTTCGCGTGTGTGTCCACTCTTACTATTGATTTGTGAAAATACAGAGCGGTGGTTTTGAAGTATTGACACCAGTGACCCTTGTTGGTATGGGAGTCAGGGGGATTGGACTAGATAATTCCAATCCCTAATGATTCTATGATCTTTCGAGGTCCCTTCCAATCCCTAATGATTCCATGTGTGTTTGCCCCACACTTGGAGTTAATACTATGGAGATACACAGGAGATAGATGGACTCTATTACTAAGATCATAGAATCATTAGGGATTGGAAGAGATCTCGAAAGATCATCTAGTCCAATCCCTCTGACACAGCAGGATCACCTAGACCAAGTCACACAGGAACATATGCAGTGAAGGAGACACTCGGGCATCTCCAATACACTGATGTCTACATTCTTCACGAGTGTCAGAATCCATTACTTTTTAAAGCAAAAAATGCGTCAGCTTGTCTCCGGCCGGTAGCCTTATGGTTTGGAAATTGACTTGCTAAGCTGATTTTTCAACATAGTGGCTCAGAGAACTTAAAAATCAAACCCCCGCGTGTTTTCAGCTTGACTTCTCAAACGTGCGGCTCATGTGCAGTTGCTCAGGGTGTCCAACTGGTTTCCCGTGGCATAATGTGGGTGGGCTTGGGCCACGATATGAACACGTGTCTTCTGTGTGGCGATGCTTGGTTATGGAATGCCGTGCTGAGTCGCACTGGGCTTTGAAAGTCCATCTCAGCACAGATTTTGTTCTTTTGGCAAAAGGAATCGTTTCATATTTAAGACATCAAAATACTGCCCCTAGGAACCAGCATTGCACAGTTTGGTTAAGAGCAGGTAAAGGACGTTTTCTTCTCGGAGTTTGAAAATTCAAATCCCTTGGAATATTTTCAAGCATTAACTGTGGTTAAGGGATTAAATGAAGCAAAATGGTTTGCTGTATGTTGAATCAATCAGAATTAAAGTTCACTTACAAGTGACAGGTTTTCTACGTGCGGCAACTCGCTTTTAATATCTCTGGTATAAATGATTCTTCTTTTTAATGCGCTGTGTTACCTGTGCTTAATGAAGTGATTTAGGTATTCTGGGTGGGTTATTTGTGGATTTCAATTCTAAATAAGGTGAAAATTGCTTTTCAGGAGCAGAGTGGAGCGGGGCTGGCTTTCCCAAGATGAGCTAGGTGGCAGAATTGACTAAGAAAGTGGTGCTCAGTTATCCCGTAGGCTCCCCGCGCCAGTTTGTTCAGCGAGTCATCTGAAGCGCAGTGCATTTTAACTTCATACCTTACAAAGAGGAATTATCTGCTTGTATCAAATATATTTAGTCATATTTTATGCAGACTGTCTTCAAGCAGATACATACCAATCCCCAGAAAGCTGCAGGCTCTTGGCAAGCCAGAGAAATGCATCTTGTTCTGCAAATCCAATCTGGTTACTTAACAGCTGCAGCGACGCACAATAGTTTTCCGTGTGTGCGACACAACGCGCGGCCTGCAGAAGGATGCTGCCGATAGCGCGTGTCCCCGGGGTTCTCGGCTCTGCCTGCTCTATCAGCTCCGCTTTTGCAGAGGACAGAGGTGAAGAGTGACTCGGGGAACAGGGATGATAGGCTCCTGAATTATGGACACACAAGATCTGCACCAGATCTGCCTTCAGGTCCATCTTTCTCAAATAGGCAGAAGAGGACTTTGTGTTTATTTTGTTGGTTGAAGACTTGTTAAAAACCACCGTATTCTGGGTTTTCTTTCTTCTTCTTCTTTTTTTTATCTTACCAGCATCTTTTTACCTTAACCTCTGCCTGAGACAGTGGCACAGGGAGACCTCTCTATCTGGAGGACTGAGTAGCTGGGAATAAGGAACTCCCAGAGTTCGTTTGTTGAGGGATTGGACTAGATGATTTTTCGAGGTCCCTTCTTGGGGGATTGGACTAGATGATTTTTCGAGGTCCCTTCCAATCCCTGATGATTCTGTGTGACTCAGGTTTTAACTGCTTTTTCTTTACATAAAGTTGATGACAGCAGGTAGTGATGATGATGATGATGATGGGCGGTGATAATAGTCCTTGTTACTTTACTGGCTCATTAATTGTTTTTAAGACCCCATTCTGTGAAGGACTACCTGGTGCAGTCTGTGTGTGAACAAGCCCATGCATCAAACCTGTGGTGAAATTCACTCCAGAACACCAGGTTCAGAGCATTACAGCAAAATCAGTAAAGTAGAAAAAAATCCAATAATTAAAAGAAAATTGTACTTATAGGTGAACATAGAGCAGAAAATGTATTGTTCTTCATCCAGAAACCTTGCCAGGTTGTACCAGGTTGAGTGACTGGGCATCGATTGCTAAGCAGAATAACCTTGGGATGAAATCTGCACGAGGAAGCAGCCTCTTTGACAGCCCCTCTTTGACAAACCCGCCTGGATCTGTTCCTGTGTGACTTGGTCTAGGTGATCCTGCTGTGCCAGGGGGATTGGACTGGTTGGTCTTTTGAGGTCCCTTCCAATCCCTCATGATTCTGCACAAGCATGAAGTTTTTTGTTAGGCTGCTGTTACAGGACCAGTACTATGCCTAGACTGTGAGATTACAGGGAGCTTCCCTTCTGAGTTGGAGAATTTAAGGTACCTGAGACGTGTTCTGTGACTGAAGTAATACAGGGTGCTTAATGGAATTGGCTTTCCAATAAAAGCGAAAGAATATTGAATTTATTAATCTGAGAGCCGTTCCAAGAGAGAATCTTTGCTTTATACAAACGGGCTGCTAGGAAGCAGTTGTTACCCAGCTCACTTTGAGTATGATCTTCATTAGTCAGTTGGTGTTTTTAAGATCTGCTGAGACTTGTCCCTGCTTTAAAAATACTGGTGCCTTTCGGTTCCTCCTCTTCTGTGCAGTTTGCTTATTGAACACAGAGTTCATTCCCTATGATCACAACCCAGTTGAGTTACTAAGTTGGTTAATAAGACTATAAATAATAATAATTCAGAGCCTTCTTTTGTAGTTAGCCGTGGTAGCCCATTGTAATTTTCCTTGGCAGCACATATGGTGGGTGATAAACTAACTAATAAAAATGCCACATGGAGCATAGGTTTGCTTTTATTTTTTTACGACTGTTTCTCTCGTCTGATCCATAATTAATGTGCGGGGTCCAAAATGGTTTTGTCTGTAATTTTGGCTTCTGCTGGTGTATTCGGAGCTGTAAATGTTGTGTGAAAACAATGATTCCCTGACTTAATCAGCTGCATTTGTTCAATGACCATTGAATAAAAACAGCAAATGAGATTGTCAAAACACTTCCAAAGGAATTTTGTATTCACTCTTTGAGTCTTGCTGCTGGTTCTGCAGTTTAAAATAACTGCTAGTGCCACAACAGGTCCTGTAGCCAAGCAAATGCATTTCCTCCTCTTTTCTTTCACTGGCTTTTCAGAAGTTCATGCTCTTCCCTTGGCTCTTAGGTCTTACTCTACAGAAAGGATGAGATGCATCTTGCGGTCTTCTGCTTGTAAGCTGGATTTTCTAGTGTCCACCTGCTTTAGAAGCAGCAGCTGCAGCTCTTCTGCTGGTTTGGGAACTTCAGTGGAACTCCAGGTTGACTTTGGAGAAAGCTGAGAAAAGGGACATCCACTCTGTACCTCCCATCTGTTCTTTCTCCCATCATGGAAAGACATCTTTTTAAGTCATATTGCTTCACATGAAAGCGATGTAACTTTCCCCCCAGTCTTCATTTTGTAAGTCTGATACTTTATGGTGCCTGAATCCAAATGTCTGACAGTGCATCCCAGACTGTTTTTGTGGAGGTTCAACATTTCAGCTTAATCAGAGGTTATCTGTGTCATAGCCCATATAGTTCTGGGTTCTTCTAGCTTATCACTTCTCTCCACTTCCATAATTAAGTAAATCACACTTCTTAAGTCAAACTTCCCAGGTGTAAACCCTCTTGCTGTACAGTTTCAAAGTTCTGATAGTACAGGGATGACCTTATGGGCGTGCAACCACCGTACCAGAGAGAAATCTTCACTGTAAGTACCCACCTTGTATTTTGTGCCATGTAGGGAGTCTTAATGAACAAACTCTGCTGGAGTCCAACTCATTGTTGTCTTCTCAGTTACCCCTGGTGGATTTATTTGTTGGGAGACAGATAAAGACATTTCATTTTCACTGTTGACTTGCTACTGTCTCAACAATGAAAGGCGACTTCACGGGATGATGACAAATTACAAAAGTTTCTTTGTTTCCTTTGGCCAGTTAATCCTTGGCTGATAAATTACCTGATGCTCCGTGTTGTTCAGATGCTCGCGGACGCAACGCTCACGTAAGGGAAACTAAACTGAAAGCAATTTTACGCGGCTGTTTTTCCTGTACCCTTGAGCATCTTCTAAGTTTGCATTTAATCACGGAATCTCGGCCATGATATTTCTGACAGGTAATTTCCTTAATGCAGTTGACAGAGATGGATTACATGGAAGCCTATTGGATCCAAAGCTTTTGTGTGCAAGTGATAAGACTAGATTAGGGTTATCTCTCTCTGAGTGCCTGGAAAGATACAGCCACCTAATAATTCCCTTGGTAATGGGGATGGTTTTGTGGGAACAGACATTCGTGGCTAGGTGCTGGCCTGTGGAAGTATTGCCAGGTTTTATTGCACCTTGAGAGCATCTGGGGCGATGTGGGTTTTCTCCGCTCCATGAGATCAGAATTCTGTGTCAGAGAGACAAATGCAGTGACTATTTGGCAGATTGGAGAGGTGATAAGCCAAGAGGCAGCCACATATCGTAGAAATATTAATGGGATTTTAAAATAAAACTATTTCTGCCATAGCCCTGAATATTATTCTTATTTTGCAGAGGAAAAAAAGGCCAGAAAAAGTAGCATTTAGCTTTGTGGCTGCTCTAAGGGTTCATGGAAGAAAATTGCTGTTGACTTGCTGCCTTATTGAAAGACCCTAAGCCTGAATGTTTGTAACCAGGACGCTTTGGAAACAGGATTTAGTTTTAAATAGCGATGTCTGAATGAATTTTAGATCTCCACAACTACTCTTTTTCAGTCAAGACTTTTTGAACTCTTGAGTAGAAACTATATACCAAGGCTGGAGTGAAATAATGAAGAGACATCGATGCACAGTTTAGTTTTATTTACTTGTAGCAGGTCTGTGTGTCAACAGAGCAGGGGTTTTTGGTGATCTCCATGACAACTTTATGGCTTTTCTTCAACCAGATGAAGAAAGTAGATTTGACGGGCCAGTAGTTGCCAGTGTTGCAATCAGAGCATCTGTTAGTGGCCTTTTATTTGGAAACAGTTACTGGGAAGAAGAGGGTTGGAGAAAAGAGTGGGTAACATCCATAAAACTCAACTATACAACTGACCCTCCCCCTTCAATCAGCAGAGTGATGCCTTTTCAGGAGGCAATTCAGAGCAAGAGTCTAAATTAGATGGCCTCAGTCATGTCCTGTGGGATCCTCTGTATCTCTTCACTGATTACTGGGAGGGGTAGAACAAGCAGTTTCCTGAAGCTGAAATTAGTTTTAGTGAATATTTGCTAGAATAAAGAGTTGAACAGAGTCAAGATTTTCCAGCTTTCTAGGTAATACAGTTATTCCACACTCAAATATTCAGTGGCTTTATGGTAGTGGGGGGACACACACATGCTGTGTTTCTTGACATCATGGCACTGGGCTTCTTTCCAACTAGTGGTGTAAAAACTGTTGTCATATGTTATTTCTGGAAATGGGAAACAAGCAGAAAGACCATCCCCCATACTGCTATTAAAATGGAAAAGAAAGAGCAAGAAGAATGAAACAAGCCCCAATGGAACAGTTGGGTTTGGTGTGGTGGGGAAGCCTTGTGCCCTTTGGGTCCTGAGTGATTCTTTACCTTGGCCCAATAAAATTAATTATCTGTCTTTTCCCGAGTTTGTTTCTAAAGGAGAAAAAGAAAAAAGAAAGGCATTTAAAGCTGAGACTGTGCCATGAAAAAGGCTCACGTAGGTGAACCTGATGTGTGCTGGGATGAGTAATTTTGGTCATGCTACATCAGAAAGTCAGTGCCCTCCACCTTCCTTCTAATAAGAATTTTAATCCATTGATGACAAAACCTCCACAGTGTTTGCTTGCTGCATTGTAATGCGCTGTGACGAATTATGTCTCTGGAGTTGTAAAATTTTCTCATAGCTTGTAATACCTCGTTTAATGAATTGATCACACCGCAATGTAAAGACGAGGCAGCATTTATTTCCTATGTTATATTGCATATAATTTTGAGACTTGACATTTATAGCCATGGAAGCTGTTATTTTACATACCGTTTTCAAACCGTATCAGCCTTAAACACATTTAAATTTAATAAGCAAGTAGATTAGATTTGCTTTTAAGCCAGGCATATCATTATAGTTTGTGTTCCCTTCAGCAGGGCACAAGCTTACTGTTAAATGCTGTGTTTAGTTGTCTTTCAAAACCCTAAAAACAATAGAAGGGCATGGATTTGCAGAAGTAATTGAATATAAAGCTGCTTTTGGGGACAGCATCCCCAGCCGTGATTTTTATAGGGGGTAGACATTAGAGGAGTTTTTGTTTCTTATTAAAAATATCCCTGTTTTGAGGAAATATTAATGTGGGAGCCGTGTGTGTTTCAGTTCTGAAATACCAAAATCTGTCATGGTAACATATGGCCTGATCATCATCTCCTGCAGAAAAAAAGCCATGGGAGGGAAGAGCTTATTTGGAAACTCTGCATGATTTACCAGGCAGATTTTCTGATGCCTCATCTTTCTCATCAGAAGGAACTTGCAGCTGCCAAGGAGGTGGATTCTTATAGCCTTCTAACTACTTAAATGCCTTTCCATCCATAAAAAAAATATGTGGTTAGTAGTGGGGAAAAAATAGACAGCCCAGGCTTCTTCCACTGCTGAAGAAACTTTACAGAACATAGAATCACTGGGTTGGAAGGGACCTTCAAAGGTCATCCAGTCCAACCCCCTTACAACAAGCAGGGCCATCACTGGCAAGACCAGATTGCCCAGAGCCCCATCCAACCTGACCTTAAATGGCTCCAGGGATGGTGCCTCCACCAATCACAGAATCAGTAGGGATTGGAAGGGACCTCGAAAGATCATCTAGTCCAATCCCTCTGACACGGCAGGATCACCTAGACCAAGTTGCACAGGAACACATCCAGGTGGGTTTTAAATGTCTCCCAGTGAAGGAGACTCCACAACCCCCCTGGACAGCCTGTTCCAGTGCTCTGTCACCCTCACTGTGAAGAAGTTCCTTCTCATATTGATGTGGAACCCCTCATCCTATTATTCTCTGCCCTTGTGAACAGTCTTTACCAGCCTTCTGACAGGCCCCTTTCAGGGACTGGAAGGTCGCTATCACTTAGAGGAACCCTGTTGTTGTTGAGATCTGTTTGGAACTCCTACCTCAGGGTCATGGAGGATGTAGTATCAGCGAAAAGAAAAGCCTAATGAAACTCTGAACTTTGTAAAACCCCGGTGGACTTCTCGCTGGAGATGATGTCACTTTGCCCAGTGTAGCTGCTGAAAGGCAATTCCAGCTTTGTGCTTGTTGATTGTGGGACGAAATTAGAGAGGATGCAAATAGAAGGTTTATTCTTCGTATGTTCCTTATTCTTCTTCCCCCTCCCCCCCACCTTCTTTTAAAAGATCATTTTGGAAAGGTGCTACAGAGTTTTCAAGCCTTATTGAAGTATTTTATAACATTATTCCAGGACATGTTTAAGTTGTTTGGATCTGGAGATTAGGGACAGGGTTTAGCAGTGGCCTCTGGACACTTGGGTTAATGGTTGGACTCTATGATCTTGAAGGTCTTTTCCAACCAAACTGATTCTATGATGTTATGAGTCACAGAACATTAGGGATTGGAAGGGGTCTTGAAAGATCATCGAGTGCAATCCTCAGAGCAGGATCACCTAGACCAAGCTGCACAGGAACTTGTCCAGGTGGCTTTGAAGCTATGGTGTTTCGTTTTATATCAAATTGAGACTGATGCCTGTTTTGCAAAGCACTTTCACTAAAGCTGAGGACTTGAGAAGATGACTTTTAGACTCACAGAATAGTTTGGGTTGGAAGGGATCTTAATGATTCTTGTCTCATAATCTGTCTTTGAAGAGTGTAATTTTAAACCCACATGTTGATGGGTGTTTGGGGGAGCGTTACTCTCTCTTCTGCCCTTAAATACACAGCTTCACACTGTGACCATGTTCACAGAGTACTTTTCTGGGTTGTGTGTAGCTTTTGGCTTTCTGGTGTGTCTGCATTCATAAGCCAACTCAGCAAACTCGTACCCCTGATAGGTCTTTCCAAATCCAAACCTCTTCCTTTGTGTTTCCCAGGAGGTTTTCACTCAGTCTGCAGTGTCCTATAACAGGTGGCCCTTCTGGGTTTTGGCAATGCCATGAGGAGCACCTTTTGTAACGTGGTGGTGGTACGGAATCAGCAGAGTCCTTGTATCCAAGGAACAGTGGTGAACGGAACTGACCTAATCCTCCTCGCTTGGCTGGTCCCTGTGTCTACTGCACTCAAATACATTTTGTGCCTTGTCCATACCATCTGTTTAAAAGGTTTAAAAGAACTCTCTTGTTCTTTTACAATCCTCCCACACCCTCAAGGAGTGGAAAATATGTTTTCCAGATAGAATTATAGAGTCATCAAGGTTGGAAGAGATCTTCGAGATCATCAGTTGGACTAGATGGTCTTTTGAGGTCCCTTCCAATCCCTAATAATTCTATGATTCTATGATCAAGTCCAACCATTAACCCAAACCCACCCTGCCCATTAACCTCATTCCCGAGTGCCAGGGAATTTTTAACCCCTCCAGGGACAGTGATTCCACCACTTCCCTGGGCAGCCTGTTTCAACTCCTGGCCACTCTGTCAGGGAAGAATTTTTTCCTGTTGTCCAACCTAAACCTCCTTTGGCACAACTTGAGGCCATTTCCTCTTGTTCTACAGCCTGTGACTTGGGAGAACATGCCACACTTCTCTACACCCTCCTGTCAGGTGGTTCTAGACAGCAATATGGTCTCCCCTCAACCTCTTTTTCTCCAGAGTAAACAGCTCCTGTTCTCTCAGCCACTCCCCACCAGACCTGTCCTCCAGACCCTTCCCCAGCTTTGTTGTCCTTCCTTGGATCAGCTCCAGCCCCTCAATGTCCTCTTGTATTGAGGTGCCTGAAACCTACCTGAATGCTCAAGATGAGGCCTCAGGAGTGCCAGGTACAGGGGGAAGACAAACCATCTCCCTCAGTTGACTGTTGTTATTACTATTTTAATGCCAGTGTGCAAACCTGCGTCTGTCCACACCGTGAAAGCAAGGCTATAATGAAAAGAGGCTCCACCAGCCATGTCAGAAGATGGATGAGGTGACTGCAGACAGCTAAGGATTAGTTAACTGAGAAGCTTTCAAGGAGCTACAAGCTTTAGTAATCAGCAGGGTAACGTAGAAAAGGCATCAGAAGAATTAGTTCTTTGCCATGGGGGTTTGTAAGTGTTATTTAAAAATTAGGAGCGTGGTGACTGTTCCTCCTGCCGCGAATAAATCACCGTGCATTTCATTCTATGCGTTGCACTGGATGATGTGACCTTTGAGCCTTGGTTGATAATATTTTTAGTGTAGAAGATGGGCAATGTACGGTGTCAGCAAAAAAAGTCACGTAGCCACGAGGTGTGACTGAAGAACCGGAACAGTCTGTGTCGTGCCTTGCCCACAAGGGTAATTAAATGGAATGGCATTTAACGTGATGGAACTACAGGGGTGACCACTGGCTAAAGACCTCTCTTGCAGGTTTGTTGGGTTTCTTGGTTTATTTTAAATAATCATTAGTGTTTGGTTAATTTATCCCTCTCCCCCCTCCACGTGTGTGCTTTAGTGTGCTTATTTTTCCTACTACCATAAGCATGAATAACTGAGTGACAGGGAATAGGAAATAAGGACTAGATGATCTTTTGAGGTCCCTTCCAATCCTTAATGTTCTGTGATAAGCAAAATAAAATCATTTCAATAAGAAGTCATGTGTTTGTGGAATCTAACAACAGCCCCAAACCCAAACAACCAAGACTTTCATTTCTGGAGGCTTGTAGCAAGGCATCTTTAAGTTTACCTCAGCGTTGAAGGGACCATTAAAAAAGATAAGAGCTTAACCCAGACATCAGTGATAATGATTTCTTTCACTGGGATAATAAATAAAGCAAAGTGCCCATTTATCTTTAATAATTCATGACTCACTGAACATTTAAAGGGTTTCCTGCTCTGTCATTTAAGGAATCTGATAGCAATTTGTTAAAAATAATAGGCGACATGTCTCAACAACAGACAAAACCTTGGCCAGTATCTGAGGGAATGTGTTTCAGAATGGAAGTGGCTGCTCTCTACATCACCTGCGTGAAGCTTTGAAGATTTTCACCTTGCCTGCTTGAAAACTATAGCCATTAGGGTGACTTCCCATAAATTATTTGGAGGACATCCCCATAAATTAGTTATTTTATAGGAAGTTCTCGAAATTCTGTGCAAGAAGTGCATAAAGCTTTGTGCAGATATGATCTATCTCTGTGACTTATCAGGAAAAGCCCTCAGATTACATGTTCCTGAACAAGAAAATGCTTCTCAACAGAGAATTACATTTTGTCCCACCATAATTGTCCACAAGGTGTGTGTATTGGAGATATAGTTAAGAGTTCTGATAATTAGTTTAAGCTAATGATAATTATTTCTGTCTTGTTACTCAGTTTCAGGAGGATGGAGCCAGGCTCTGCTCAGTGTCATTTAGTGATAGGACTAGGGGCAGTGGGTGTCAGCTGGAACAGAGGAGGTTCCATATAAATATCAGAAGGAGCTTCTTCCCAGTGAGGGTGACAGAGCACTGGAACAGGCTGCCCAGGGGGGTTGTGGAGTCTCCTTCTCTGGAGATGTTTAAAACCCACCTGGACGCGTTCCTGTGTGACTTGGTCTAGGGGATCCTGCTGTGTCGGGGGGATTGGACTAGATGATCATTCGAGGTCCCTTCCAATCCCTAATGTTCTGTGATTCTGTGAGAAATGGATTTTTTGCTGAGCGCTGGGTCCGAGTTCTGCACTGCGCTCCCCGAAGTTACTACTGGTTGTCATGGCAACCTGCCTAAGTGGTGTTGGCTGTGGCTTTACATCAAAATGTTTTCTGTTAAGTGAAGATCTTCCCGAGATTGTAATGGAGTGTTTTAAGTGGGTGGACCTTTTGTGCTCAATAAAATATTTAGTAGGTCATAGTAAATATTACTTTGTCCTCCCTTCAAGACAGTAGCCCATGCTCTGTGCTAACAGAGTGGGGTTCCTGGAAAGGAGTTAATCCATTGTCAGGAGTCACACTTGCTAAAAATAAATTTGCTAATTCTGCTATAAATAGCTTTTGCTATTTTTCACTTAGTCCTTTCAACGTGCTGGGGCAGGTAGGTCAAATTTGCTTCAACTTTTTGAAGCAGCCACGCGCTAGTGTGCGGCAAAGAAATGGTTTTAGATGTTGTTTTTGTTTAAAGCTGGAATTAAACACCCCTTACAGTGGAACCTTCATGCTTTGAGTGACCAAAAGCAAATGTGTCTACAATAGCTTGGATTTGGCGGGGCCAGGGACGACAGTGATGGAAATGGCTTAACTGTCAAGCCGGGATCGGAACATCTCTCTGTCAATCGTGTGTTAACAGACTTTGTTCCTGGCCAGACCGTAGCTGAGATGAAGCGCTGTGGATTGTGTCTCATCCCTCACTCAGATAAGATTTCAGAGTTGATCGCCGAATCGCATCTGCCACGGAGCAGGATTTGCTGAGAGCACGTGCCCACCCCATTTCTCACACACTTTCCAATAACAGAATTGTAAGGCTCCTGACAGAAAGGAAATACCTTCCAAAACTCTCAGTAGCCCGCTTGAACACGGCCGAATGCGCCGAGTGAAAAGCAGAACCGGTTTTGCAAGTCAGGATTTATAAACTTTAATAAAGCGCTTATCGGGGAGAAACGGAAATGCAGTTTAGAGCGTTTGGAGAAATCATCTCGACGGGCAATAGCGATTCATTTCTTCTTGCTGGTGCACTGCTTCATCGATAGTTCACACGGTTTGATGGCCTTTTGGAGCCAATTTAGCCCTTTGTGGCTCATCATAATCTCATCCTTCATCCCTGTGATTCCAGAGGCTTTATGGAAATACCATGTGTATGTGCTTCAGCACAGCTGATAACAGCATCTGAGATGACCCATCAATCTTAATGACATTTTCCACTAATCAGCAAGAGCCTTACATTTTATTTCTCTTTTTAGCTTCCTCATTACTTTTGCCTCTTATCTATCTGTATCTATCCACCTAGATAAAATAACCAAATGGTGCTTTAGCCTTGCCGTGCTAATCTCGGTCTTCTACTTGCCCAGCATGTGGTTTTGAACTCTGTTCAGTTTTGCTTCTTCTCTGTCACTCAGCTGACTTTCTCACAGATCTGCTTTGCTGATTCAGTTGCTTTGTCCCCATTGTTTCTCTACATAAGGTTAATACATGAGGGGTTTATGCATAGGTCAGAAATTAGAGAAACCTACTTTAAAACATGGGTTTCATCTCCTTTCTTGGAGTTAGGTGGAGAATCCTCAGGAGAGAAATATATAACATTAGGGATTGGAAGGGACCTCAAAAGATCATCTAGTCCAATCCCCCTGACACAGCAGGATCACCTAGACCAAGTCACACAGGAACATATCCAGGCGGGTTTGAAACCTTTCCAGTGATGAACATCCCAAACCCCCCTCCCAAGTCTTGTCAGAAAGTTTGTCACCCTCACTGGGAAGAAGTTCCTTCTGATATTTATATGGAACCTCCTATGTTCCAACTGACACCCACTGCCCCTCGTCCTATCACTAGATGACACTGAGAACAGCCTGGCTCCATCCTCCTGACACCCACTCTTCACAACTATTGATCAGAATGTACAGAACTGTTTAAACTTGCAAATGATGAAGAGAACAGAGAAGGGCTGACAGCACACAGAGTTTTACTTTGCATGTCTTAGCTTTTCCTTTGCCCATCCCGGTTGTAAGGTCATTGGGTGTTGAAATAGGCTGCCCAAGGCAGTGGTGGGATCACCATCCATACCTGGAGGTATTTAAACAATGTGTGGATCTGGTGCTTAGCAGCATGGTTTAGGTGTGACCTATCAGTGCTGGGCTGAAGATTGGACTTGATGATCTTAAAGGTCTCTTCCAACCGAAGATATCCTGTAACAGTGGAGAAGTGACTGAGTCATAATAAACTCATCACTTGATAAACTGACCACAAGTTTTTAATATTATCATTTAAAATCAAATATGTAGCAAAAACATAAAGTATGAGCCATCAGTGGGTACTTTGACCAGTTCAGCAGAGACCTGCAGTGTGAGTTCCATGTGATGCTGAAATACGATCTGATTTCAGTACAAGGAAGCTATTGGATTTGCCAGACCCGAGTTGATGAGTAGTGATTTGTTCCCAATTGACAGCTATTTACCAAGAAACACAGTAACTGTCATAGCAGAGGTTTCTTCAGTTGAACAAACAGCCAATAGACAGACAGTGAAACTCAGCAAGTTATGGTTACAGTACTCTGGCAACGAGAGGCTGGTGCAGTCACTCCTGACTTCCTGAGAACTTTGGGCTGTTGTTTTTCCCAAACCATAGGAGCTGTTTTGCACAAGAATTGACTCAGTTGTATCTTTTATTCGGTGTTATGTGTGAAACCAAAGGATTCCTCTGATCTAATGAGCTCTGGAGTGCTCTGCAGTTGTGGATTTTAGTGTGATTGTAAACCATGAGAAGAAAATAGGAAGGCTGATAGTATGTGGAATAGCTAAGCTGTATGAAGCTTCTCTTGTTTAAGGCTGTTTTTGTTTGGTTTGGGTTGGGATGGAGCATAAGGAAACAAAGGCTAGCCCTGTAGAACTGGAAATGTAATAATGCAGTAAGTGCTAGAGGATACTTATGTGCCAGCTGCTGAACATAAAACATTCGTCACTGAAGTATAAAATCAGACCGGGAAGTGTGGCTGCTGACAAAGAACATTTTATCTGTATGGCAGAGAAAAAATGTCCATATGGAAGAGAGAGAAATTATCCATCAGCTGCCTTTGGTATGTAAGCTTTCAGTTGTGATGGATTCTGGCTAAAATGATCACAAATCTATTTTTTAAAGAGTTTCCCTTCTCTCCCACGTGCTTTCTGTTAGGTATGCAACTCCTCTAACCCATCCAGGTAGCTTTTCCACATCTTCTACTATCATCCTAGACAAATTCACAAGGAATTGTACAGCCCCATCTCTTAATCCACAGTCAGTATTTTGTAGAGATGAACAACAGAGAGCTGCACGGGAAGTTCAAGGGGAAGTTCAAGGGAGCAAGTGCCTCAAGTTAAGGCCTATATTCAAAACTTGTTCCTAAAAACATGTTGCTGCTGCCAGCTCCCACAGTTCCGTAGAAGAAATACAGTTAGGGAACAATTTTTCCAGACTGTTTGTTTAATTTTGAAGTCTTCTTTGAGTTACAGAATAGATGTGGCTGTTCAGTTGTGTTTTTATAGTCCTCATATAATTTTTGTGTGTCTTTGCAAAACTCGTTCCTGATGAAGACAAGGAGTAGTAACGTCTTAAAATGTTCCCTGATGCATCTCTGATGCAGCTTTTCGAAGTTGGCTGGAAGCAAGACATGGTAAGAGCTGAATAAAGACATTCTAAGTGTAGGTTTTGTGGCAGCAAAAGCAAAGAATCTCATGGTGTTTCTAAACGAGTTTGGAACTCACAGAGGAGCAGGAGTCAGGAAGGGAAGAAGTGCAATGCCTAGAGACAAGGTTGTTTGGAACAGAGGAGATCTTGACCTGCCCAGCACTGAACCATCTGTCAAGTTATGGGAGGGATGTTAGAAGATCTGTAGCACTTGAGCAGGAATCTAAGAACGATGGATCGAGTCCAAGTGAGAAGAGTAGGAATTCTGGATAGGACCGACTTGAAGAGTTGTAGCCAGGAATGGGCTTCAGTTCAAATGAGTTTAGTGGTCTGGGAGAAGTCAGTTAAAACTTGATGGAAGAGTAGGAAAGGGAGCAAAAGAGAAAGAGAAACTAAGTGAGGAGGATACAATGACAGCAGGGAGTTAGTGACGCTAGAACAGAGCTGCTGTTCCAAGAAGGAAAGATGGAGGTCAAATATTTAAAGGAGGAGAAGACGGAGAGGCAGCAAGTGTGAGTGCAAGAAGGGCTAATGTGTTCTGCTAGGCAACACTTTCGTTCCTACCTGCAAACATTCTTGTTTCATGTTCTGTAGCATTTCTGAGAAGACTTGAGTTTGAAAAGAGATAAAGAAGTTTTTGTATTGAAAGCATGAAACTGTCATCGTTTGGGAGCGTCTTGTTGGGCTGTGCAGGTGCACAGGAAGATGCAGGCTGTGCACTAGCCAACCTCTAGCTTAGGAGAACAGCAGTTTATTACAGTATGTATTAAGAAAGAAAAGAGGGAAAGTAGAAACAAGACCAGTAGAAGAGAGATGTCGTAAGGCTCAGCGGGATGTCTGGATTCAGAGTGAAACAGGCAAGGCAATTTGGCCCCTGCAGCTCTTCCGTACCCACATCGCTGGGTGGTCGCCCTTCTGACAGGCAGGTAGCCCTGCACATCAGCGGCAAGAGCGTTTGACAGGGAATAGACACATTTGTTCCAGGTTTGTGAACTCACCAGAAGGTGTATTCTCCCCTAGAGTGCACGTCCCTCTCCTCCCATCCTTGTTACTGCGCTGACTGGACTCATTTGAAGGATGAACACTTTCAACACACTGATCAATTTATTTTTTAGTTGTTGTTTTATTTTTTGAGTCTGTTGTGTGAAAGGTTTTTCAAGACCTTGGTTTGTTTTTTCCTTGGCCTCACTGCAAAACAACTATTTCCCAGATATCCCAAATAACTGATGGGGAGAGTCGAATGGAAGGAAAGGGGGTTGATCTTGGATTGGAATGTAAATGCATTTGTGTGCAGATTTGTTGTGGGGCTTTTTGTTTTCATGAATCCTTAAAATGGAGGCGTGAGCAACGTGAATCTTTTCAGCAGTTGGAAGAGTTTTGGAGTGAGGAACAAGCACCTGCATCTATGACTTTTGTCTGTAGCATTTACATCAGTGCTATGGAGAAGAGGAGACTGAGGGGTGACCTCATTAATGTCTATAAATATGTGAAGGGTGGGTGTCAGGAGGATGGAGCCAGGCTCTTCTTAATGTCATCTAATGATAGGACAAGGGGCAATGTGAGTGTCAGCTGGAACATAGGAGGTTCCATATGAATGTGAGAAGGAGCTTCTTCCCAGTGAGGGTGACAGAGCACTGGCACAGGCTGCCCAGGGGAGTTGTGGGGTCTCCTTCTCTGGAGACAAACTTAAGACCCCCCTGGATGTGTTCCTGTGTGACTTGGTCTAGGTGATCCTGCCGTGTCAGGGGGATTAGACTGGATGATTTTTTGAGGTCACTTCCAATCCTTAATGATTCTGTGATTCTATGATACATCCTTCATGGCAAACTGGAAGATTGTCTAGTTTTGATTCCCAAGGCTGGAAGCTGGAATTCCAAGTCTGTAAGGTTGGAATTTAATGGATTTTACTTACAGTTTGTACAGCTTTCCATCTCTGAAAGCAGTGAATTGTGGTGGCTGTTTCAGAATTTCCAGGAAAAAGTGGGTCATCATATCCTTTGTTTGCAATGTGAGTCTCCATCTCAAGAACTGCGATGGGCTTCCCAGGGAGGTGGTTGAGTCGCCCATCCCTGGATGTGTTTAAAGATTGTTTAGCTGAGGTGTTGAAGGATGTGGTTTAGGGAGGAACTTGTAAGGCAGGGTAGATGCTTGGACTCGATGATCCCAGGGGTCTTTTCCAGCCAGAGTGACTCTGTGATCTCCAGGAAATCTCCCCACTGAATTTCATTCTGCGTGCTCTGTCTGATGTCATTGAGACCTGCCTGAAGTTTGGGGTGGCTCGAGGTTTTGGGTGGCTTGGGGGTTTTTTTTAATGATGAAACAATACAAGGAGGAAAGAAAACCAGGTGTTACTGTTTCACCAGAAACTCACTGGAGTCTTCCAGAAGAATTTGATGTGGACAGCATTCAGGTTGTGTTTTGGGTAGAGGATCGTTCTGTCTTTAGGCACAAAAACCCAGTGTTCAGCGAGCTCTCAAGCAGTGAGTAATTTCTGTGCACTTGGTGGGATGAGATCAGTAAATTATCTGACAGTAGTCGTAAGAGCAAAACCATTTCAGTTGGGCTAGAGGTCCTTCTCTGATTACTTGTGTCCTGGGAAGTGATAGTGTTTCCAGATCCATTAGCCGTGTGTTCTATGGAGATTTATTTACTTTCAGCAGCGAAGTTGATCTTGTTGAGTTCAGTAAGTGCTTGCTTTGGATGATATCTGAAAGGGATAAGAAGGAAAAAAAGCTGCTTTTTGAAACAAATAAGAGATTGTGGCCACTGCTCGCCTTCATTATCCGTGTTTTATGAACCAGCGGTCGCTGGCTTTTTGTCAGCCTCGTTGCAAAGCTCTGTTAATACAGCACCACGAAAGCGAACGTTTCATACGTATTGACATAATTAATGAAGAGGCAGGCAGCGTGCTCCACCAATTAACACCGCAGGGAAAAGGAAAATTGGCTTCCTTTTTGCGCGCGGTGCCAAAGTTAAGAACTGTAACGCACAGCAAACAAATAGAGATCCTCTTAATGAGCTGCGAGATGGAGCTGAATGACTCTGAAAGGATGTTGTGTAAACATCGCCAACTGTTGAGAGTGTTCCGAGTAATTGATGAGCTTGGTTGAAAGTTGTTTGGTTTTGTTTGGTGGGGGGCTCCTGTCAGAGAAGGGAAATAGTGCTTGTTCATAAACAAATTTTGTGTTGAGTGCAACTCTTAGGATGTTGAAGGATATAACAAGCGCTTTAGAGTCACAGGATCGTAGAAGCATCAGGGATTGGAAAGGACCTCAAAAGATCATGGACTCATCGGGGATTGGAAGGGACCTTGAAGGATCATCTAGTCCAATCCCCCTGCCACAGCAGGATCACCTAGACCAAGTCGCACAGGAACACATCCAGCCGGGTCTTAAACGTCTCCAGTGATGAACATCCCAAACCTCCCAGTCTACTGCTTGTCAGAAACTTTGTCCAAATTAACTTTTTCAAGTGAATATTTTTGTACTTAGGATCTGCTCGTAACGAACACTTGACTAATTGTTTGCCGATGCTGGTTCTCGATAGCCCAACCATCTGTCATCACTCCAATCTTGATTTTTCCCAAGTGCCCAAGAAGTCACAATACTAGAAGTAGCAGGGAAGGGAGGAGGTGAAGTTACTCTGTGATTGATGCGAACCGTTCGGTTTATCTCAAGACATATGTGTGGAAAATCCTGAGTGGTTTAGGGCTACAATGCTTTTCAAAAATGCTTTGATTAAACCCAGTTGTCCCAAAAAATCTGAATGAGTAAGACTGAGTTTTGAAAACATACAAACCTGTAGTAGCTGTTTATTTGGGGGGAAAACTGATGGGCATTGGAAGTTAGAAGGTCTGATTCAGACCTGTTCATTTAGTTAATAATCTCACAGAATCCCAGAGCATCAGGGATTGGAAGGGACCTGAAAAGATCATCTAGTCCAGTCCTCGTGCCAGAGCAGGATCACCTAGACCAACAGCATGTAAATATAACAGAAATATAATTTTAACCATTCAGTGGCTCCACTTAACTTAAACTGTCTCTTTTGTTTAGCAAATAAACAGTCTCCTTCACTTTCTGTCCTTTCTAAATTATATGAATTTTGACAAGGATCAGTTTTTACAATTTCAGTTTGGATCGAGTGCATTATTGGGTCAGATACAGCTTCTCCTTCACGTTGTGTATGGGCCAGTCGCCAGGGTTGGTGATATATGGGCATCTGCACCTTTGCATGTTAAGTAAGTCTTTAGATATGTCATAATGGTAATGAGGGAAGTAAAACATGATGAAGCTAAAAGTAATCATTAGAAGCACGTGGAGATTAGGCTAGAGTTGATAGTCAGCTGACGTTCCAAATAGTCATGTCTGCTGTTAATCTCCACAACAGAGTTGTCCATCCCTTCACCTGGATCAGTAAAGCAGATACCAGCAGCCAAATAATGATACAACTAAGTGATTGATTTATTTTTCATCAGCCTTATTTCAAACTTACTGTCTACACAGCAGTGTATTTTGGGGTGGGGGGTATTGGCATTCCCCACCCTTTTACTACTACTTCAGCTCTGCATCTACAGTTTTGGTTTTGTCTTTAGCCTCTCACGTAGCCACAGCTGGTCATTCTAGTATATTCTCCTTATACATCTTCATATTGTCTAACCCCTTTTTTTCTAGCCTAGATTTTATCTTAACCAACCACAAATGAGTAAAACGTCATCTTTTCCTCTGCCCTCTGAATTGTAGTTCCTTTGCTGTTCTCCCCTTTACCAATTGTCCTGCCCATGTCCTTCAGAATGTTTAATGGACCGTTCTGTCCTTAGTGATGGGCCAAGTCTCTGTGGTGGTGCTGGTGTTCAAGATTTTCTGGCTGTCCCCAGTTAAACTGATGCCTGTCATCCTTCCTTGTCAGCCAGCTGGCTCTAACTCTGCCTCCACTCTGGCTCTTGCTACCACTAGCACAAGTGTTGCTTCTTTCCCAAGTGTCTGCATATTCTGCTTCCTCTTTTTTGACATCATGTACTCTCTTCCTGCTGTTCTGCTCCTCATGGCTCTGATGCCGCCTTCTGCAGCCCAGCAGAGTAACTTCTGGAAGGTCTATAAACCCCAATGACAGCCACTGAGTTCCAGCATGTCAAACGACCATGGATGCAGTAGGAGAAAGAGACAGAAAGGACAAAAGCCTTCCTAAGCATTCATAAGAGGAGAAAAACCCTTTATTTGCTCATTTTTGTGAGGTTCCTGTGAATGGTTGCATCTTCAAGGATTGCTATGTGCTTCAGAAAACCTTTTGCTCTCTTTAATGCTCCTTTCCTCCGTATTTGTAAAGGGACAGAATATGAATTCATTTGTTAGGTTTTGGGTTGTACAAAGTTCCTTTGAATCTGGCCAAGGATAAAATGTAATGAATTACTCATTAACTGTTGTCACTTAAACCTTAGAGTACAGTGTGCACCTTAGAGACCGACGATGATGCTTTCTGTGATAGAAATTGGAATAATCATAGAAGTACAGAATGTCTTGGGTTGGAAGAGCTCCAAAGGTCATCAACAACAAGCAAGGATATCACTCTTTGGTTGGAAGAGCTCCAAAGGTCATCAACAACAAGCAAGGACGTCACTCACCAGACCAGTTTGCCCATAGCCCCATCCAGCCTGGCCTTGAATGGCTCCAGGGATGGGACCTCCTCTCTAGACATCCTGTTCCAGGGACCCCCTCACCCTCAGGTTAAAGAACGTTTTCCTGATGTCCAGCCTAAATCATCCCTTTTCCAGCTTCAAACCAGGACCCCTCATCCTATTGTTTCCTGCCCTTTTGAACAGTCCTCCCCGACCTTCTGACAGCCCCTCTCAGGTACTGAAAGGTCGCTGTGGGGAGATCTTTAATGGTGAAATCCTTGGTGCATTGACACGTCGAGCAGCTCTGTTTCTGGCCACCCATATGTCTAACAGGCGGAGACAACAGAGAACACACTGAGACAGAGAAGAGAAGAAGTAGAAAATAACTTCTATGGGATGAAAGCTTAATTAGATTAAGATTCATGAGCTTGGAGTAGCATCAGCAAAGTGAAATAATGTCAGCCTGTACCATCAGCAATGCTTCAGGGGTGGACTGGCTTTGCAGTACTGGAGTTAGTACTCAGAGATGTTATCACAGTCTGTGGAACATTAGGGGTTGGAAGGGACCTTGAAAGATCAGCTGGTCCAATCCTCCTGCAGGTTCAATATTAGCAAACAAGGTGGACCAAGGAGTGGCAGGTACGTACAGAGATTATACACAGATATAATCCAAGATTGTATCAGCACTGATGTGGCCAGCAGGAGGAGGCAAGTGGTTGTCCCCCTGTACTGGGCACTGGTGAGGCCTCCCCTTGAGCACTGGCTTTAGTTTTGGGCACGTTAGGACAAGAAGGGGACACTGAGAGGCTGGAGCGGGTCCAGAGAAGGGCAACAGAGTTGAGGAAGGGTCTGGAGAGCAAACCTTTTGAGAAGCAGCTGAGGCACCTGGGGCTGGTTAGTCTGAGGAAGAGAAGGCTGAGGGGAGACCTTATTGCTGTCTGCAACTACCTGAAGGGACAATGTAGAGAGGTGGGTGCTGGTCTGTACTGCATCTGGATTGTTGTGTCTAGTTCTGGGCCCCTCAGTTCAAGAGGGATGTAGAGGTGCTGGAGGGAGTCCAGCGTAGGGCAATGAGGGTGGTAAAAGAAGTGGAGCACCTCTGTTATGAGGAGAGGCTGAGGGAGCTGGGTCTCTTGAGCTTGGAGAACACTGAGGGGGGACCTCATTCATGTCTATAAATATGTGAAGGGTGGGTGTCAGGAGGATGGATCCAGGCTCTTCTCCGTGTCATCTAGTGATAGGACAAGGGGCAATGGGTGTCAGCTGGAACAGAGGAGGTTCCATATGAATATCAGAAAGAATTTCTTCCCAGTGAGGGTGACAGAGCACTGGAAGGGGCTGCCCAGGGGGATTGTGGAGTCTCCTTCTCTGGAGACATTTAAAACCCACCTGGATGTGTTCCTGTGTGACTTGGTCTAGGTGATCCTGCTGTGTCAGGGCGATTGGACTAGATGATCTTTCAAGGTCCCTTCCAATCCCTAATGAATCTATGATTCTATGACAAGTGGGACCAGCCTCAAGCTCCACCAGGGGAGGATTAGGCCGGACATTAGGAAGAATGTTTTTACTGAAAAGTAGGCTTCCCAGGGAGCAGTTGAGTCAGGATTTCTGGATGATTTAAAGATTGTTTAGATCTGTTGCTTAGAGTTCTGGTCTCATGGTGAACTTGGCAGAGTAGGGTTAATGGTTGGACTTGATGATCTCAAGAGTCTTTTCCAACCTGCATGATTTCATGATTCTGTGAGAGAAGTATATTGGAAGTTCCAGCTCAGAATGCTGAGAAGCTGCTGCCTGCAGGGCTATGTTTTGAGGGCAAGTGCTGTGCTTCACTTAACATTCCTTGTGCTCAGTCCCTGTTTGCTGCTGTGATTCTGGTCTACAGGAGCCTTTCCTCACAGGCAATGTGGCAATTCTGATGTATTAATAAATATAGATGTTGTTCTGTTACAAAACTGTCCACATCTGTAAGAGCTGCTTAAACAACTGGAAAGTCAACATCCTATAAGAGAACATCTTTGTGGGGTTTACACTCGTGTGCCAACCTTCTGCAAATACATATGAGGTGTTTAGGGTGGGCAGGTTAGAGCTTATTAATTACCTGGCTTTGTACGTCGAAGCAGTGTATGTGCCAGCTCCCATCACTAATAAATTCGTCAGCTTGCAGGGTTTTCCTGTTCATTTCTACTGAACTGTTAGTGTATGTGACAGGCTGTGGTTCTGTCAGAACGAATTGTCCCCCTTGAAAAGCTGGCAGCACTGGGAAGTGACAACTTAATGGAAGCTAAAGCACTCTAATGGCAGCGCATGGTGAAAGCCAGGGAAAGTCATCCCCAGCGTTTGCCCTGGCTCTTGAAGACGTCTCTTTGCATTTTGGAGCTTGGTCGGAGACCTCGGAGCTTTCCTGGCGTCATGTTTACAGGTCTTATTAAATGAACTGCGGTTCAGTACAGTGCTTGTTTGTTGATGGACTTCCCTGCGCAGAGGTCAGCGCGCCTCACGTCGTGGCTGTGTCATGCGGGCTCGGAACTCCTGCAGCATCACTCACCCCAAGAGCCGTAGATTTTGGTGTTGCCTAAATCAGTTTCTAGTAGATAAAGTAAATACAAACATACACATTTTATCCCACTGCCTACATGGGCACATAAATATTTCTATTTAGATATGGACGGAACATTTAAATAAATGAAGGAAGCTATGTAATCACAGAATTACAGAACATTAGGGATTGGAAGGGACCTCAAAAGATCATCCAGTCCAATCCCCCTGACACAACAGGATCACCTAGACCAAGTTGCACAGGAACACATCCAGGTGGGTTTTAAACATCTTCAGAGAAGGAGACTCTACCACCACTTGGGCAGCCTGTTCTAGTGCTCTGTCACCCTCACTGGGAAGAAGTTCCTTCTCACATTTATATGGAACCTCCTCTGTTCCAGCTCACACCCACTACCCCTTGTCCTATCACTAGATGACATGGAGAAGAGCCTGGCTCCATCCTCCTGACACCCACCCTTTACATATTTATAGACATGAATGAGGTCACCCCTCAGTGTTCTCTCCTCCAAGCTCAAGAGACCCAGCTCCCTCAGCCTCTCCTCATAAGGGGATATTCCACTTCCTTCATCATCCTTGTTGCTCTACGCTGAACTCCCTTCAGCAGCTCTGTATCCTACTTGAAGAAAGGGGCCCAGAACTGGACACAATACTCCAGATGTGATCTTACTATGGCAGAGTAGAGAGGGAAAAGAACCTCTCTCAATCTGCTAACCACCTCCCTTCTGATCCACCCCAGGATGCTCTTGACCACAACAGCACACTGCTGGCTTATGGCCATCCTGCTGTCCACCAGGACCCTGAAGTCCCTATCTCCTTCACTGCTCTCCAACAGGTCAGTTCCCAACCTCTACTGGTACCTGGGGTTGTTCTTGCCCAGATGCAAGACTCTACACTTACCCTTGTCATAGTTCATTAAACTTATGTCTGCCCAGCTCTCCAGCAGTGGATTCAAGCAGACTTGTTTACAGGTGATAGCTAGATAATGTCTAGTGCTTTTAACAGTTCTGTGAGTTAAAAGTCACATTGAGCTGGTGGATACAATCACACCAAGACTGTTGTTGTTTTCCTCTATTTTCTAGGTGCTGGTTCAGGCTAACGTGTTTATTTATAAATAACTAAAAAATCTAGACGTTTGCATACGTTACTTTTGCAAACTCTTGTAATTACCCAGTGAGCTCCTTTAAATATTGTAATTTAAATTTAAATGTTTTAAGAGCTCCTTATGTATTAAACAGTGACTATCCCATTTAGATTATCCAACCCTTCTTACAAGGGTTGCGTGCCAGAAGTTGCATTCTTTCTGTTTTTCTTGGTGGAGTGGTGGGCTTTTGGGCAAAACCAAGTTAATACTTCTTGCTGAAAATGAAATTTACAGAAAACACAGTGTTTCTTGCAGAAATATTCTAATAGAATATCTTTAATAAGAATATTATTACAGAATACTCCATCCTCTATTAAAACATGTGTGTGGTTTTTACAGGTTGTAATTAGCAAAGCAGATTATTTTCAGAAGGTTGTGATGCTGCTTAACTTACTAAGAGTTAGTAAACTTCATCAGCACTGTGGTGTTTATCCAAGTTCATAGAAAGAGAAGTGCAGAGCACAACGAGGAGCTGTGATTTTGCAGCTGATTGTAATATTCAGTTCCCTCTTCCTTTAAAATACTCAATTTAACCAGTTCTAAGAGTGAATTCACAAACAGGTACCTGCCGGGGTGTGTTCCTCTGCGACTTGGTCTAGGTGATCCTGCTGTGCCAGGAGTATTGGACTAGATGATCTTTTGAGGTCCCTTCCAGTCCCTAATGTTCTGTGATTCAGTTCACACATGAACGAGTGTATTTGTCTGCCTGCTGTGACTCCAATGAGATCAGGGTTTTTATGTTCACACCTTTGTTTCCCTCACTGCTACGCGTTGTCTTAACTTTAAGAGGCAGCCTGGTGTCAACTTCTGCACTGTAAGCATCAAATCTCATCCCTGGAGTATTTCAGAGCCTGTAGTAAAGAGGGGTTTTGTTACTTGGGCACAGCTAATTAAATTACCATATGTGTTTGCTAAGTTGTAAGACTTTTGGACCACTTTGGGAATAATGTGGGCTCTGGAGAAGTACCAAATGATGTTGGAACAGAGACAGGAGTGTACACAGTAATTCTTTAGTTCATCTCCGGGCTGCTTTATAATGTCGTGAAGGGAAGAAACAAGAGCAAATATTGTTGCAGTCAGAGGTCAATGTAAAGAAGTCCAGACAAATCAGAATTGTTCTGCACTAACTTGCTCTTCTCTCTTTGCCTTGTGCTTCCTCCACCTCTAGTTTTCCTTTGCCCTACTTCTGACCTTTCTGTGCCGCCTTCACTCATTTCTCGTGTTAACCCAAGTGAACCATGTGTGGTTTAGCTCGTTTTAATACCAGTCCTAAATGCTTAAGATGGAAAAGTCCAGCTGAAAGTGCTTTACAGCTTCTTCCTTGCCTCCATAAATCTGACAGGTAGAGCGAACACCCCCAGTCTCTTGGTGAGGTTGGCACAGGAGCCGTGACAGTTGCTGTAGCCGTTGCATAGGTGACGCGATATCAACCCAACTTGGAGGTGTAATCAGGAGACTGTTTGGACAGGAGCCTTCCCGTGTCAATAATGTGCCTCGTTCTGTTTACACGAGACAAATTTGGAATTTACACAGAAAACTAATGGAGTCTCTGGTGTCTCACAGATCTCCTTGGCTGTGTCTCCCATGTATAATTAATGTAAGCAAGTGAGTGAATGAGCACTTTTCTGTAGGAGTCGATAGGCAAGTATGTTTGGAACATGAATGAACGGCTACGATTAATTGCACGGCTGCCCGCCTGGATATCCTGTTGAGAGGCCCAGCAGAAACGCCAGCCCTTCTGTAGGCAGAGGATTTCCTTAGTACAGCTTGTTCATCATCTAAATAACATGAGTTGCCCAGCTTGGAGTGAAGCTACCGCTGTATTGTGGGGGCACTGCACTTGACAACTGAAAGCTGTGACAGTGACTGTGGAGACCGTGTGTCTTGTGAGTCTAGAGTTTGATTTCTGTCTGTTTTAGCAAAGTGCTTCTTATTAATCTTTAACCAATGTTTTAAAATTGATCTCCTGAAGTTAAGAAATCCTATGTGGTGTGTTGGTTGGGGGTTGTTTTTTTTCCCGGCTAAGCTTATCATAGAATCACAGAATCATTAGGGATTGGAAGGGACCTCGAAAGTTCATCTAGTCCAATCCCCCTGCAACAGCAGGATCACCCAGACCAAGTCACTCAGGAACACATCCAGGTGGATTTCAAATGTCTCCAGAGGAGGAGACTCCACAACCCCCCTGGGCAGCCTGTTCCAGTGCTCCATCACTCTCACCGTGAAGAAGTTCCTTCTCATATGATGTGGAACCTCCTATGTTCCAGCTGACACCAATTGCCCCTTATAAATATTTTTATCCATTGTTTGATTCCATCTGCAGACCTCTGTTGCTATTTTGACTGCCACTAACTTAACATCTGATGATATCAATAAAAAATGTCCAGCCACTCTTATGAATGATGGCTGGGAACAAGGATGTGCAAGAAGGAAAACACTGTGTCCTCTAGGACTCACCGGCACATCTCATGCTCAAGTGCAGGGGGTTTTCCTTTACCATTGTAGCATGAAATCCATGGGCAGTGCATGGTTCTGAGATCTGAGTCTGCACAGCGAGTGGTCACCAATAAGATTCTCAGCTGCCGCACAATCTGCAGTAGCCCCTTTCTGCTCCACAGCTCCCAGTTGTCCTCGGCCCGCTGTCGATGCGATGCCACCATTTGGCTCCTTGTCCCTCCATTGTAGTAATTACTGTCATATACATCGATATTCCTGACCTATAGACCATTTTCTTGTGAGATAAGCCCATCAGAGTTACCCTTTGTGATGTGTTAAAGCAGTTTATTGACTTGTTCTTTTGAAATATAAACATCCCACCAACATGTCCCTTAATATATGGAGAAGGAGACTTACTTTTTTTATTTTTTGAATACAAAAGGGTTTGCAATGAAATATAAACACATCTTGAAAAAGCTTCGGTTTTGTCATTGTCACAGTGCCCTCGAAGTTTAATTCTCTTTTTTTTTTTAAGAACAGAAAGCGTGTTTTGAAGTAAATCATGTCCTTGGATAAAGTGTTTGGCAGACATAACTTTTTTAAGTGTAAAATACACAAAGCCCTGGACTGACCCATTCAAACTGTCCATTAGCACAACAGGACGATCCCAAATGACATCATTTCGCATCTCAGCTGAAGTACAAAGATTTCAGGAGGATGAAGGGCACTGTTATTATTACAGGATCTGAACTGAACCAAAGGTCAGTTAAAGGAAAGCGGCACCCAGGATCAGAAAACGTCCTCTCGTCAGCTTAACCCGTTACCAAACCCAGAAGCAGCGGCATTGGAGCCAACACAAATGTCGGGGGAGCGTGCCAAGGAGCCAGATGCCATCGCTGGAACACAACTCGCGCAGCCTCGCATCTGTGCCTCCCGCGTGTCATCCGAAGAGGAGGAAAAGCTGGGCACGTGTGGTTGTTTTGGGGGTGCACAGAGCATGCTTCCTTCTGTGTGCCCTGCTCATAGCAACGTGTTGGCTCCCTCACTGCAGGCACGTTAGGAACGCGTTCACGTGCCTCTGTTTGCTGTTGGGCAGGAGGCAACAGAAAAAGAGGGGGGAGCAGGGGAGGAGGCAGAAGAACATGGAGCAAAGTCAAACCAGAGCAACACATGAGAAGATTAGGAAAAATCACCGTTTCCCTCTCCTACTTCTTTACAGTATTTGTTTATTTTAGTGTTTTCAGTAGTGAAACTTCAGAGATTTCTCCAACTTTGATTTCCTCTGAATGTCAAACCAGTTCCTGACGTGCTTCCTTTGTGATGACTTCCCTCAGAGCAAGTTCAGAGAACTACCAGTTGTCCAATTTAAGTTTCTATGATTTAAAGTGAACGATGTGCTCACGTGGCTCTGTTACACGTGGGTGATGCGTCCAGATACACAGATACAACATGCTGTTGGATTGCAGGGATAAGTTCTGCCCGTGTTAGCAGTAGTGAGAATTTCTTAGTAGGTGCCTGCGATGATTTGAGTGGCCTCCAGTGATGGCGGGGCCACTGGAAACTTCATCTTGACTAGTAGTCTTTTCTGGTTAGGTAGTAGCTAGCTGTATTGTGCACAGGAGATGTATTACAGTCAGATGGCGGAGTGGGTAGGGAGTGGGTAGGGAGACAAACCCTATGACTTTCGAAAACGTTCTTATCTATTTTCTCCTTCAATGTCTTCTCTGGAAATATTTCTGCAAAACAGAAATCCTGTGGACAGTCCAAATCCCTTTTTTGCAAGTACAACAGTAGTAAATCTGAAGTAGAAGTGTTAATTCATTCAGGGAAAACACTGTAAAGATACATCGATCCGAAAGTGAGAGACAATTTGAAGTGCGCTCTAGACTTAAAATATTACTTTCCAGAGCTTAAAAAAAGCTCGAGGGAGATTGTTTTTGTGATTCAGCTGTCAAACAGACTTGCAAAGACCCAATTTAAGGCAGACAATAGAGGCTTTTGAGGAAGGCTCGCTCCGTGTGCTCCCCCGTTGACAGAGCAAGCCGCCTGTTTTGTGTGGTAGTGCTGGATCCTGAAATGAAACACAGTGGGGAGGAGCAAGTTGAAAAGGCTTCAGGAGCTGTCATCTGCCTCGGAACTAAAGGATTCCCCCCACACACACACTGCAAGTCGCAGTGTCCTACGTGCGTCTCGCATTCAGCGCAGGCTGGGGCTGTTGAAAAGGCAGCGGTGTCGGAGCGCAGGGAATTGTGAGCGAGAGCACCGGTGGCAGTCGGAGGTGGTCAGGACAAAAGAGGACTGTTGCTCTCTTGGTTCCTATTTAAACCCTGCAGGTCTGCTTTTTCAGGTTCACTAATCACTGAGGACAAGAGGAACCAACCAGATGCAATCACCAATATTTACATTTTAGAATTTGGATTTTTATAGTCAGTTGTGATGGTTTTGACCAGTAGAATTGTGCAGCTCAAGGGGTTTCTATCGAAGAGACTCACACACATAGATCTTTGTGGTTCTTTTGGAGTTTAATCCGCAGGTAACTTATCTTAGAACAAAACCTTTCTCATTTGGATTTGAAATGTGTGTCACCAATGAAATGTTTTCATTTGCCAATATTTCAGCTGAGTTTACTCTTTCATTCTTCACTTCATACTTCAGTGCTTCACACGCTTCACTACCATATCCTTGCTCCATAATCTCAAGGCTCTTTTCCCTTTTTACTTCTTCTTGCTTCTTTCTTGTGTATTTCCTGCTAATTTTTCAGGAGACAGGCAGGTGTTGATTGTGGCTCTCAGGAGTAGCTGTAACTGGTTTTTTAAAAGCAGTCAAACACAGAGCCTTGAATAATTTCAGATGTGTTTGATAAATTTGTGAGAGGTAAGTGGCTGGTTGTTCCATTGCAAAAGTCCGTAGAGGATTCTGAGCTTTAATGTTATGGAATCGCAGAATCATAGAATCATCAGGGATCAGAAGGGACCTCAAAAGATCATCTAGTCCAATCCCCCTGACACGGCAGGATCACCTAGACCAAGCCACACAGGAACATAATGGTGGTTGGAGGGGACCTTTGGAAAATGTGGCATCCACCTTCTCTGCACAAAACAGCATCCACTAACTGGGGACCAGGTACCTAGGAAGCAGGTCTTGAATATCTCTGGAAACAGCCACCCCACAACTCGTGTGGACACCGTTTTCTTTCCTTCAAATGTGATGTCCTGCTTGTCAGCCTGTGCTGTTTGCCCAGGCAGCACTGAGAAGTGTCTGCCTTCATCTTTTCCTCTCTCCCACCAGGTATTTATAATATATATAAATACCTAGTTATTTATTGGTAAGATCCACCTCAGGTCATCTTGGGCTAAGTAGCCCCAGTTGTCTCAGCATCTCCTTGTGCTGATCATCTGCTCCATCCGGTTAGCCATCCATCTCTCTGGCCCTTTGCTGGACAGCTCCAGTGTGTCCATCTCCCTCATGGTGGGAGCACAGAACTGGTCACAATGCTCCAGGCGCACTCAGGCCGCACCTGAGTTAAAGGGGAAGGATCCCCTCCCTTGTGATCTGCTCACCAGTCCCTTTCTAACAAGCCACGATGCTGAAGTCCTAGGGTGCTGCAAGGGCACCTCTGTTCAACTTGCCCTTCCATGTCCTTACCCATAAAAGCTGCTTTCCAGCCAGTTGTTCCCCAGCCTGTGCTTGTACATGGGTCTGTTCCTCCCCACTTGGTGTTACTTGTGTGCTGCTTTCATCATCTCCACTACCAGCCTTCATCGCTCTGCTGCATTTTCAGCAGTAGGTTTTGCATTGCTCTGAGCAGTGGATAAAGTCTGGTTTTTAATTCCTCCAGCCCCTCAACCTGTATTCTGTGAGTGATCAATCTCACTGGGGCTCTGCAGTTTGCAGAGCAAATTATTCAAAGACTTGGTTACTCTTTCATTAAAACCTGGTGGTTGTGCTACATCACAGAAAACGTTTTGGATTTGGACTTCTCTTGGGCACTCGTGTTGTGTGTGTTTGTGCCGATCTCCACCTGCGGTGTGCACTTGGTTTTGCTTTCCTTTTGCTTCTCATTTCTCTCTCATCTGACAGATTTAGTGTCGTAAGATTTTATTGTTTCTTTTTTTGTTACTGGCTAGTTGGAAATCGGCTCTCAAGTCATCCACCTCAACCTTTAGAAATTATCGAGAACTCGGTGCCCTGAGTTTCAGAGGCAGCCTGTTGCCTTGTCATTGTGTGAAAAGCTCAATACAAAAACTGTACGTGGTTCCATTTTAATTATCTGCGTTAATGAGGCGGAGGAAGGATGAACCAAGCAGGGGGCAAAGTTTCTGAGTCATAAAAAATAAAGTTTCAAAGTACTTTAAACTAGGGAAAATGTTAGTGATCTTTTTTTGGAGTTTGCAGGGCTCTATTTCGGTGGCTGTAGGTTGGGAACAGATTGGATGTCAGACTGATTGTCAGCATTTGTCTTGGTGGTTTTATAGGTGGGTGGTTTCTCAAGTACAGAGTTTTGCATTTATTGTAAAAGCTAGTAAGGTAATTTTCCTGTAGCTGGCTGGGTATTCAGATGCCTAAAGTGTGGTTGAAATACAACAAGCATTCGAAAACTTCCTTTCTGTGCCAAAGAGAAAACACTGCTAAAGCATGGCTCTCCTTGAGGATAGTCATGTTTGACCAACAAACAAAAAAAATACCGAGTCTGGTGTGGCCTGAAATGATTTGACATGGTAAGTTTTAAGAATGAGTCTCTTCTTTCTTTCTGTAGCTTTTATTCCATATGAACTCATTTCTGTGTGTTGACTAGAAATCTGTGTAATAATGTATGGACAGCTGTACACCTCAGTCAATAGCTTTTGCTTAGAATCATAGAATCATTAGGGATTGGAAGAGACCTCAAAAGATCATCTAGTCCAGTCCCCCTGACACAGCAGGAACACCTAGACCAAGTCACACAGGAACACATCCAGGCAAGTTTTAAACATCTCCAGATAAAGAGACTCCACAACCACCCTGGGCAGCCTGTTCCAGTGCTCTGTCACCCTCACTGGGAAGAAGTTCCTTCTCAGGCTGATGGGGAACCTTCTATGTTCCAGCTTACAACCACTGCCCCTCGTCCTATTACTACATGATACTGAGAACAGCCCAGCTTCATCCTCCCGACACCCACCCCTGACATGAGGAATTCTTTCAGGAGTTTAGTAGGGAATTCAGGAACGTGGCAGAGAGCACGTGTGTGGCTTGCGAAGAGTGTCCCAAGTTTCTGATTAGTTTTGGTGTAATGATCCTTACTTAGCACTAACCATCCCCAGTTAACCTGCTCAAGGTCCTGCTTGTATAATTAGGATGTTTTCATCACGCCTATTTGTTTGAAAAAGGATGGAGGTTTTTCTGTCACCTCAGAGCTTATGGCTGGTGATTGCTGTGGTTGTGAAATTGCAAGGGACGAGCATTTCAGCGGCAGAAGGAATGATCTTTGAGGGTGTTTTCTAGAGTTATGACCTTGTGGTGCTTTAGGATGAGAAGCGAGGGATAAGATCACATTTAATTGAAGCCTCTCACACTTTTGAGACGTGGGCTTGCTGTGCAGTTGAGTTTTAATGCTGTCTTTGTTCTTCTCATAATCACAACCACGAGTTAGAAGGACTGGCTGTGGTAACACCACACGTGGATCAATATATTCACAGCTTGCTTCTGGAAAGAAACTGTTGGCTTCATGTTTCAGAATTCACCAGTGCAATGGAGGCAGCAGAACTTCCTCCACACAGACAAGCAAAGAGTTGGAGTATTTTAGAGCTACAGCAGGTTTTTGTAGTGTCTTTGCCAAATATTAATATCAAATCAAATCTTAATCCACGTAGCCTGCTGCTCTGTTGTTTGACCAAGTGTCATTTCGTATCCTCCGTGAGATCCTTGTGTTAAGATTTTAACCTGTTGTCAATCAAAACATGAATCACAAAATCACAGAACATCTATGATTCTATGATTCTATGATTAGGGTTTGGAAACTCTCTCAAGGACCATTTGGGATTTGGTGTACAAAATCTGCTCAGCCACTGTTGGGTCATTTGGCTTGAATCCTCCTTATTCCTCTATTTATTTATTAGTTTGTTTGCTTGTTTCCTTCTTTCTCTTTATCTTTAAAGGCTAAGAAAAGCAAGCTCTGGCACGTTACGAAATGCTGTGGCATATGCCCATAAAAATATACCGTCGTCGGCATAGCTGTCATGTAGTTGTAGGGATGAAAGTCCTATTAGAAATCCATGTATCACATTAGCAAACCAGTATCCATCCTGCATTGTTTTGGTAGCACGAGAGCCTGATTTGAACTGGAATCCCAAGCTCATGGTTAGAATCCTGTTGAGAATGACTTCATCACATCACTGGCTTCACCTCTTTCCGGCCATAACTACATCTGTCTACGCTGCAGCAGGCGTGGAAACCTTCTACTGCATTTCTGCAACTGCGTGTTTTAAACCTATGGTGAAGAGTGGGTGTCAGGAGGATGGAGCCAGGCTCTTCTCAGTGTCATCTGGTGATAGGACAAGGGGCAGTGGGTGTGAACTGGAACATGGGAGGTTCCATATAAATATCAGAAGGAACTTCTTCCCAGTGAGGGTGACAGAAATCACAGGGAGGTTTCTCTGGCACCATGCAAGAAGGGGATACCTCATGCTTCCTCCAGTCTATCTGTTTTGCTATCAAATGTATGTATGGAAAAAAATCACCAGCTGTGAGATTAAAATGAATGAAAGCTGTAAGAGGAACCTCACACTGGTATTGGGTAGTAGGCATCTCCTACGCGATCCTTTCGGTTGATTTCCACGCCAACAAAAATATTGCATCACTGCAGATGAAAGTTCAAGGCTTCCTACTTGGCAGAAAAGACTGTCCACAAGAAAGGCATTTATTATTGATTATGAAAAGAAGTCCCATCATTTTTCTTCTTACCCAGTGAGGAAAAGGACAAAGAGACACCAGCACGTTAAACTGTGTGGCTAACCCGTTCTACCCTCCCTCAGCCACAGTAATGAATGTGATACATGCAGGCGGAGACAACGATCGCTGCCAGATCAGGGGCATTTGTCATGCGGTGCCGCTTCCCGTTCCGGTGATCCTAGTGAGAGGCAGTATTTGATTAAACAGCAAAATGAATGTATTGTCCAGCTGTGCATTCCCTGTCAGGGCAGCCCTTTTCAGTGGTTTTCCACCTCAGTTCCTGAGTGTTTTCTTCATACTGATGTGGAAATTGTGTCATGTTTGCATTTGAGGTTAGTTAGATAAGCTGGACTCCCAAATATCAGAAGGAACTTCTTCCCAGTGAGGGTGACAGAGCACTGGAAGGGGCTGCCCAGGGAAGTTGTGAAGTCTCCTTCTCTGGAGACGTTTAAAACCCGCCTGGATGTGTTCCTGTATGACTTGGTTTAGGTGATCCTGCTGTTGCGGGCGGATTGGACTAGATGATCTTTCAAGGTCCCTTCCGATCCGTAATGATTCTATGATTCCTCTGTGACTTGGTCTAGGTGATCCTGTTGTGTCAGGAGGACTGCACTAGATGATCTTTCAAGGTCCCTTCCATTCCTGATGTTCTGTGATTCTGTGAAGCTCCTGTACAGCTTAAGCGTCTGGGTTTGTAGTTAATGAAAACAACGTGAGTCTCTCACCTCTAGTTCTGAACTACAGTGATGTCCTGTGCTGCAATAAGGTTATATAAACACATCATCAAGAGGGTGTTTTTTATAATAGAGGAAAATATTCTGATTCATGTGTATGCTAAAGAAAGCACTCTAGCTGGCCTCTTTCTTCCACACCAGTCAAGCAATGAGGGGTTTGAAAGCCCTGGTTGGGTGGTGTCCATTCCTGTCAAATTCCTCCTCAATCCTAAGTGGATCAATTTAAACTTTGTGAGATGGAAGATCAGAGTTAATCCAATGGCCTTGTATTTTTTTCTTCAGTAGCATGAAGCGGTTGTTATGGAGCCAGTCGTTCCAGTGGGACATTTCAACTCTACATATTCTACTTTGACGGTGAGAAGGTCAAGGTGTGCGTGGGGAAGACGTCCGTAGTAAAAGAGTCAGAATGTATGAATTCACATCACACAGACACGCTCAGCGCTGGTGTTTCACAGGCGCTGAGTGGGTATTTAGTGCCCAGTTGTGGCAGCGTGAGGAACATACTCACGTGGCAGCGTGAGGAACAGGAGACTTCATAAAGGGCGTGTTGTATAAAGGGACTAAGTGCATCTGAAAGAAAAAGCAAAACCAGTACAAAGTTAAAGAGTCTCCAGTAATGAGGACTCACCCTGGATGTACATCTCCTCAATCAGATTTTCGGTTGTAGCTTGAATAGAATAAATGACACCTGCAGCAGACTCAGCATTGAGCAAATACTTCTTTGAGTGTAAAATCTTTCAGTGAAGGTGGATTCTCCGGAGAACCTCTTAACTGGGATCAGTTTTCCTCATAAAGAGTTGTCATTTGCAGGCTACAGGGTACAGGGTTTCTTTATACTAGCATTATGCACCATTACGGGGGCCGTAGGGTGGGGTTTGCTCTATTGTTTTATCTGCTTTTATCGAATACATCTCATAAATCCCTAACTAGCAATGATTTTTCTTAAGCATTCTTTAAAAGCATTTCTGTGGAGACCCCTATACTCATAAACAGGATTAAAGTGGCTGATGAATTATGCAGCAGGGCTGTCTCGTTCCTTGACTTAAGTCTAGTTTATGGCAATTGAATTATTTTGGCAAGACTTAGATAAATAAGGTGGTTAAAGTTTGCTCTTCTCAGATGTGGCTCTTCCCATTCTCTCAGAGTTTTCAAGATCATGCTGCGTTTTAGAGTGGGCAGGCACTGGACTGGGCTGCCCAGGGTGGAGGTTGAGTCCCCAGTCCCTCGCTGGGTTCAAAAGTCGCTTAGATGTGGTGTTGGGAGAACTAGTTTAGGGGTGACCTTGTCGAGTAGGGTTGGCAGTTGGACTCGATGATCCCCAGGGTCTCTTCCAACCTGAATTATTCTGTGATTTCTATTTTCAGCAACAGGTTCTGAAATGCTGAAGTGAGAATGATGAGGAAACAAAAGCACACACTGACTTTGTGTTGAGGCAAACCTGGTGTAACGGGTGGTGAGAATCAGCGTAAATGATTGTCCAGCGTGGGCATTGCCCCTTATTGCAGTGATATTTAATTGCAGAAACTAATACAGTGCATTTTTCATGTATTTAAGTGGAAAAGATACCACATCATTGAGGAAAATCATAGAATCATTAGGGATTGGAAGGGACCTCGAAAGATCATCCAGTCCAATCCTCCTGACACAGCAGGATCACCTAGAACAAGTCACACAGGAACACATCCAGGCGGGTTTTAAATGTCTCCAGAGAAGGAGACTCCACAACCCCCCTGGGCAGCCCCTTCCAGTGCTCTGTCACCCTCACTGGGAAGAAATTCCTTCTCACATCCATATGGAACCTCCTCTGTTCCAGCTGATGCCCATTGCCCCTCACCTATCACCAGATGACATTGAGCAGAGCCTGGCTCCATCCTCCTGACACCCACCCTTCACATATTTATAGACATTAATGAGGTCACCCCTCAGTCTCCTCTTCTCCAAGCCAAAGAGACCCAGCTCCCTCAGCCTCTCCTAAGGGAGGTGCTCAACTTCCTTCATCATCCTCATTACTCTATGCTGGACTCCCTCCAGCAGCTCCTAGTCCTTCTTGAACTAAGGGGCCCAGAACTGGACACAACACTCCAGATGTCTCACTAGTGCAGAGTAGAGGGGGAGAAGATGGTCCTGTTAACTTACCTTGCAGGGGCTTTGTGTTCCCAGAGCCCAGGACTGCGTTCGCTGAGTGATTGGTCTCCAGCTAGTTTCAGTGAGTTTGACTCAAACAAGTGGAGGATGAAGCAGCCCTACAGTTCTTTGCTGTTTGTTTTCTGGACCCCAGCTGCTGATTTCAGTTAATCTGCTTTTTGTTTTTCTGCTGCTTTGTTTATCTGTGAGATCTTGAGGCTGATGTGTCTGGAGATTACTAGTGAGTCCTTGCATCTAATTTTGTTCTTAACTACTCTGTACTCCAGCAGGGACAGCTTGAACAGTTGATATTTTACCTTTGTGAGGGTTTTACATCCCAGCAATATTTCTTTGCAGAACGAGGGAAGGCAGCGCTTCCTGTGTAACTTGGTCTGGGTGGTGGGATTGGACTAGATGACCCTTCGAGGTCCCTTCCAATCCCTAATGTTCTGTGATTCTGTAAAAGCACAAGCACTAGCACTGTTACACAGAGTGTAGCTGCTACAATACGATCGTGCAGTAAGGGTCGAGATGCTCTGTGGAGCATGGAGGTGATGAGGGACACAGGGAGGCTTGGCCTGTCTCATCCCAGTTCACATTCAGAAACTGGATGGCACTAAATGCAAGTAATTATAAGGGAAGCCCCTTGCGTGTGGGTCAGCAGCCTTCTGTTGCCTGAGACCTGAGGTCAGCACCTGTGACTCCTCAGTGGTCTGGATGAAATGCAGGGCTGGTCTCAATTAGTCTCCTGGAGCAGAGTTATCTTCATCATGACTGACACCTGTGATGCTGCCAGGGGTTTGAAAAGGTTTGCAGGGCAATCGCAGGGTCACTCCTGGAGGCTCCTTCGTGCAGGGCAGAGCCGATGCAAACGTGTGGAAGTGTTAAAACTTGCAGGATGCTGCGCTCAGCTCTAAGGAACAACAGGTATGTTGGCATCTGAGGGTGGTTTACCAGAGCTGATTTTAGTTCTTAACCCTTTCTGTGCTATAATGTGTAAGGTACATATGGGCTGATGCTGTTTTGAGTCTTGATGATTTTAAAGGTCTCTTCCAACCAAAGAAACTCTGTGATTTGATGTGTGTGTTAGTGGATATAGTAAGGTACTGTGAGTTGTATATCAAGTCTTGGCTTTGTATTGCTTTGAGTGGCTACCTGCAAATCATGTCAGCCTCTCTGCTTGCTGGTCCCCCAGCCTTTTGTTTCAGTACTGGCTTTGCCAATTAATGAGTTGAGGTCTTCAGTGTGTTCTGCTTTGTTTGAGCAGAAACTGGGTGTGTGCTTGGGAGAAGATCTCAAGTTAGAGATCTAGTTTAGGGGTGAACTTGTAAGGTGGCAGGGTAGATGGTTGGACTTGGGGATCCCGGGGGCCTTTTCCAACCAGAGTGATTCTGTGAAGTCTCTCCCCGCTGCTCACGGACATAGGTCGTGCACTTGTGACATCTCAGGAAGATGATGGAAGGCACTAGTTGGCATAAGTTGAACTTTTCTGTTTGGTGCTTTGGAATGTCCACACTGGGGCCTTTCACAGCAGAGAGCTTGGGTGTGGTGAGAGAAGGTGGAAAAGGTTAGGTGGGCAAGCACATAATGTCTTCTCTGTGCACCTGAGCATTCAGAACCCACACTGGGAAGCCCTATAAGCTGCAAGACAATAGTTTTGATGCTTTCATATCAGATTTGAGAATTCTTTTAGCACCTTGTGTCAAGACACTTTGTTATGTGACCTCACCAAAACATTCTCAAACTCTTTTAGAGCTTTTGAGCAGCTGAATTTCATCAGCTTGGTCATTCAGGTTTACCAAGATAAAAGCAGTCCGGGGACAAAACTGATTGCAGTGCTGCAAGTGACTTGTGTCTCTGTAAAATAGGAAAACATCATTTATATAAACAGAAGCTTGGGTGAAATATTTATGTATGTGTATATACATGTATCTGATGTGTCATTACTTTTACAAGGCTTTTTCTCCTCTCTGTTGCTTAAACAGTCAACACCTGGCAAAGTTAGGTGCTTTCCAGGTGCTCCTGCTCTGGCAGGGGGATTCGAGGTCCCTTCCAGTCCCTAATGATTCTGTGATTCCTGAGTAGTTTCTAGCACTGTCGTCCAGTGCACTGAAGCTACTCAGCAAGTTCTGTGCTGTTTCCTGTGTTTTAATACTCGTTCAGTTTGTATGCTAGGTGGGGCTTGCACAAAGAATTTAACTCTGTATTGATTTGCTAAGGGTCCTATTGTTATGTCTTTCCATCTGGAATTTCAGCGTAGAGCAATGAGGACGATGAAGGAAGTGGAGCACCTCCCTGATGAGGAAAGGCTGAGGGAGCTGGGTCTCTTGAGCTTGGAGGAGACTGAGGGGTGACCCCATTAATGTCTATAAACACATGAAGGGTGGGTGTCAGGAGGATGGAGCCAGGCTCTTCTCAGTGTCATCTGGTGATAGGACTAGGGGCAATGGGTGTTAGCTGGAACATAGGAGGCTCCATATAAATATCACAAGGAACTTCTTCACAGTGAGGATGACGGAGCACTGGAAGGGGCTGCCCAGAGTAGTGGTGGAGTCTTCTTCTCTGGAGACTTTTAAAACCCACCTGGACATGTTCCTGTGTGACTTGGTCTAGGTGATCCTGCTGTGTCAGGGGCATTGGTCTAGATGATCTTTTGAGGTCCCTTCCAATCCCTAATGGTTCTATGATTCTATGAATATTTGAGTGAGTCTTTCAAGCAAGGGTGTCACTGCATGGTGCAACCAATGCTTTCTTGCTACCATCATGATATGCAGAACGGATGTGGTAATGAGTGGTACTAGCAGGACCCTTCTGTGAAAGTGGCTCTTTTGTGAGGCAGGCACGTAGCTGTGTGTCAGACATATCGAATCCCTGCATGTCTCTAGTGGAGGACTTTTATCTAGTGTTGTGACAGCAGTGCCTGCTGAGTGAGAGCTTCTGGGAACAATCACAGAACATCAGGGATTGGAAGGGACCTTGTAAGATCATCTAGTCCAATCCCTCTGCCACAGCAGGATCATGTAGACCAAGTCACACAGGAACACATCCAGGTGGGTTTGAAATGTTTCTCGTGGAAGTGTCCATCCCACCTCAGTGCTCAGTGAGGTGGCAGTGGGGTTGACAAGAGGTTTTGCAGCCCTGATCTCTGATTCACCTTCTTGGTGCTGTTTCCCAAGATCTGGAAGGGAAAAGTTCAGATGAAGCGTAAAGCTGCCTGTTTGCCCCATGAAAAGGTAACTGCACATCACCTTAAAGCTTGTGAAATCAGAGCTGCTGCTTTACCTGTTCCTGCTCAGCTGGGGCCACGGGGTGACAGAGCTTTTCTGGCATTTTTCTGTCTGCCTCGGGGTCTGGAAAAGGGGTCATCTGTACCTCTGCTCGCACAAAAAGCGGATGGGAACAGGTGGACAGAAGAGAGCAGAGCCATGCTGAGCTCTCCTTGTCCCTGCAGAGCACTTGGTGCTGGGCACATCCCATCGGGACACGCAAACCCCTCTTTCCCCAGCCTTTCGTTCCCCATGCAAACGGTCGGCAGCTGCGGTGACCCGGGAGCCGGAGCGGGAGCCGCAGCGAGGTGAGCGGTGTCTCCACTAGATGGAGTCCCCGGTACAGCGGACCCGCTCCGGGCTGCTCACCCGCCGCTCAGCCAGCCCGGTGGCCATCAGTGCTCTTGGTTTCCTAGCCCGTGCAAAATCTAGATGGTTAATAGTGAACACCTATTGTGAAGTACGTGTGTGTTGAGTGGCGCGGAAGGGGTTAACAGCGCTGCGGAGTCGTTGTAGACAGCGTTGGGTGGGAAGTGCTGGAGAAGCCAACAGACACAACGTGGGGCTTGACACGCACACAAAGTCAGCGATCCTTGCTTTGCCCCAGGTAGGCACCGAGCACCTGCCATGGCTTGATCTCGTGCGAAGACCTAGTGAAGAACAAGCACCTTAACAGAAGCCCATAAATTATAAATAGGGATGTTCAGAGAAAGAAAATGTCACTGGAAGGCTGAGATGTCACCATTAATTCAACAACAACAACAAAAACTAGAGAGAAAAACCTTTTATTAAATCCTTTTGGTGACACAAATAATTTGAAAGCATCAGTGGTATTTCCCTAGTTAATTTTAAAAAAGCAAACACCTGGCACGTGTTTCCAGGCAAACAGAATCCATGTGGGATAAAAGCAAAGTTATCAATGATTTCTCGTAATTCATCAAATGTGTTAGCAAATCTTTCTCATAACGCACTGCTGCTCCTGTTGTCAAGTCCTGGGAGCCCTGTTCTTCATGTGATGTTAGTGAAGGAGTGTTTAGAGAGCAGACTGCTCACGCTCCCAGCTGTGGTGCTGCTCGCCTCGGATTATCTTTGTACCACATCAACCATTTTAGAAGGTTGGGAAGAGAATCCGTTCTTCACATAGATGATTTAATGTGCAGCTGTGATTGTTGTTTTGTTTTGTGGTGGTGGTGGTGATGCTTTTATAAGGTTTCAGAATCCTCTGTACCTTCTGCGTGTGGAAAGGGTTAGTGTAGGCTATGTTGAGACTGGTGTGGAAAGTCACAGCCCACTGCGTGTGGTCCTGCAGGTGAAGCTCTTCCAGATTGTTTTCACTTGAGGAAAAGCTTTGGCCATTAGGGTGCTGCGATGGTTCTAAAGATTAACCTTTAGGCTGAGCGCTTGTCCTCGTGGTATTTGAACTTCAGTTTGGAGAAGTCCAAGTTGACTAGTGGATCATGGCCAATGGAGTGGGTGGTTTCAAATGGAACATGCTACGCTAACCGGTTGTTAACACTTTACATTTGGGTTTGTACGTTGTAGATGAGCTGTGTGAGGAACGCTGCTGGCTCTCTCTGCTTTGTTTCAAACATTCTTTCATGTTTTAAATTGTGCCGTCAAGATTGATGGACACTTGGCAGTTGGGATCCTGCTCTGTCAGGGGGATTGGACTAGATGGTCTTTCGAGGTCCCTTCCAATCTCTAATGTGATTCTGTGATACTTCTGAAGACGATGGTCTGGTTGCATCTGAGGGGAGAGGGCGCATCTCTGCAAGTTCTCTGCTTGGGCTGTGCGGTGAAAAGGTTCGTAGTTGTTGTTAGGGGATGTCCAGTTGATGTCAGCACCTGGGATAGCTGAGCTCAGTTACTGGCCCAGCAGAGCAGCACTGGGGCAAGTGGAAGCTCTCCAATGCTGTAAGTACTGTTGCACGTGTTGTGCGGAATAAGGTGAAAATTCAGTTAGTAAGAGTTTGCAGATGAGATATTCACAGCATCACAGAACATTAGGGATTGGAAGGGACCTCGAAAGACCATCTAGTCCAGGGGTCAGACTTTTAAACAGGGGGCCGGTTCCCTGTCCCTCAGATAGTGTTGGGGCTGGGCTGTAGTTTGTCCTGCCTGGGAGTGGGAGGGAGAGACGGGGAGCCACCTGCCTCAGCCTGACCGCACAGTCAATGGGAAGAAGTCAACTGCGGCTGCTCGGTGGGGGGGTAAACACTGGTGGACCGGCGGGCTGGATTGGACACCCTGGGGGGCCGTATCCGGCCTACGGACTGGGCTTTGAGGACCCCTGATCTAGTCCAATCCCCCTGCCAGAGCAGGATCACCTAGACTGAGTCGCGCTGCCAGGGCTTATGCTGCTCTGTCAAATTGCAGAGTAGCTGGAGTGATGTTGTCACTGTGTGTGAGGATGGAAGGTCAGGCTGAGGTAGCGTCATCCAGGTACCTCTGGCAAATTTGTGGCGCTGCTTGCTGTATATATAGCCAGGACTTGGAATGTGGTTGTGATTAATGGCTTGGGTGTGGTAGAAAAGTGTTCGCAAGGAAGGAAATGGCTTCAAAGAAGAGACATTGATTTTATTTGCATAAAAATAAAGTGTGTTTTTTTACCTTTAGATATAAAGGACCGGTTATCCTTGGAAGGACTGAAAGTTGGTAACAGAAATCCCATGGGCTTTGGGTCCCTTCCAACCCCTAACATCCTATGATCCTATGAACTGTCCCCTGCAGTGATGGAAGTAGGAGCTGTCGGGCTGAAGGATTCTGTGGGATTGAGGTCCCTTGTACTGCCGTTATGTGTGTTTCTTGTTTCTGTGGGTGTAGTTGATTAGGATAGATAAAACATTGATGCTCCTGGTTTAATAGTACAAACACACAAGTGCAAGGGATTTGTAGTGCTTGTGGGTCATATTTGTCTTCACTTGAAATGTGTGAGATTCACAGATAAAAGCCCAGTGATAAATGTACTTTTGCAATTAATATCAGCTACGTTGATGCTACTGACTTGTCTTGGAATGACTGCTCACCACGCCACCTTTGAGAGTTTAATCTGTTTTATGGATGTCCTTTCAGCTGTGAAATAGTGCAGTAGACAGGAGAAACTTTGCTTGACCATCACAGTGTTCCAGAACTTCACTTTGGGAAATTGGATGGGCTTGCATAGTTCCAAACAGTTTGGCTGGGAAGTGTCTTGCCTTTGATTCTGACATCATGTGGAACGAGTTGGTTATTTGCCTCCTTACATAACGTATTTGTTTTTCATCAAACATTCCGATAAGGTCTTATTAAAGCCCCATGTATTATTTATAGTATTTCGTATGAAAATGAGCTGAAGGGGAAAATTCTATCAGCTTAGGGCTCTTGCAGAAGAGCAGCTTTTTGTGCTAGGGAGATGGGGAAAACAGGGGTGAGGGAAAGCGCGACGTACTCCTGAAAGAACAGGGGAGACTGCTTAGGGCAGAGAGGAAGAGTGAGAAAAGGAGAAAGGGCATAAGGAGGGTTTGTTTCTCCTCCTTGCTCTGTGGATGTGGGGTGGTTTTGTTGGCGTTTTGGTTTTTTCATTGGGGTTTTTCTGGTGGTACAAAAAAGCAGAGCTTTGCTTGACCCAGGCTTGTCCTAGGAGCTCAGTCCATGATAAACTGCAGAAGCAGGGATGGTTCCTAAGCCACAGCTAACCCCTCCATCGCCTGGTGACGTTGCTGGTGGTTGCAGAGTTCTGAATGCCTTGGGGTTGTTGTATGGGCTGCTCTTGGGAAGGAAAGTTATGTAATCACTGGTTCTGCTGGAAAATGTTCGGGGTTTGCGTGAAGACTGAGTGGGTCTAAACCAGTCCCCGAAGCCTGTGTGGGTGCAGGTGTGTGTGCACATGGGGAATGAAAAAGAGTGTTTTCCTCGTGTTTTACGCAGCGCCGGGGTTGCAGGGACATGGTTTGTACCTGCTTCCAGTGGGAGCTGTTATTTGTTTTTAATGGTAGATCTTAAAAATCAAACCAGTTAATGCTTTTGATGGAAATTGACTTGTTGTTTATTTACTGTTGTTATCGTAAAACTCTTGCTCCAAGATGTGTTTCTGTGGGAGTCAGGATTCCTATAAAATAGGGAATTTAAGAATCTTCTGCAGAATCTTTTCAGAAGGAACCCCCCTTCAGAACCTCAGGTGCTGCTTTGAGGTTTGACCTTCTTTTCTGAAGAATTAATATGGAATTCATTTGTCAAATTTTAATTAAAAATAGTAGTATCTACTGTTACACTTGAGTTCTATCTAAGAAAAAAAAGAGACCTGTAATATAGGACCTCAAGGACAAGCTGTAATATAAATTATTTGATTTGCAGGTCACATCCTACTTTATTACATAAAGACTAACTAGATCTACTAATGAATAATTATTACTCCATAAAATAAAAGGGAGTGGGGGGGAGAGAAAAAGCCTGCACGAGTGGAATACTAATGGAAGGTATCACTCTCTAAAGTGAAGAGTAAACACTAAAATCTGAAAACTCCGAATGTGCTTTTCCTCCCGGTGGAAGCTGGCGGGGCAGCCCTGTAGAATAGCTTGGCTAGCTGTCAAATAAATTAGTAATTTTAGATGAGATGGGTTTTAGACCAATTTTAAGATAGAGCCTTTATCCAAGCCTGCTCCCCTCCCCCTGGGAAAGGAGACACGGTCTGCCATAGGATTTTATTTAGTTCCTGGTGTTTCTGCTGCAGTGGTTACACAGGCAGTTTGCAGTTTCGCTGCGAGGCTTCTCTGGGAGATGAGATGGTGAAAGCAACGCAGACATGAAATTAATTTGTGTTCTTTTAAAAACAAAAAGCTCATTTGCTGACAGCGGCTGCGTCTGCTGGAATCCTCCCGGCTGGCCGGGATTCTTCCTGCCTTCCCCACTTTGTGCCTCACACTTTTGTTCCTAGAAGGGGAAAGCCCTTTTTCTGTCAGGTGGGAGTCCTGGGGAGGGGTGTGGGGGGAACAAGAAAGTGCGTGTGGACGGAATCCTAAGAGGCGGTGGGTCCCAGCTGGGCATCGCCGCTAATTGCCCAGACCTCTCGGACGCCCGCGACGCAGCGCTCGCTCGCTCTCCATCCCCAGCCTCTCCGGGGATTTTTAACATGCAGTGTTTGAAATTTTGGTGAGCGGTAAAGACCCTGCCCTAGGACCCATTTGACAAATGAGAAGCTGTGCAGCATCAGCACCAGCCGACTGAGCCTCCCTGAGTCAATCTCTCTCTCTCTCTCTCTCCCTCTCTCTCTCTCTCNCAAGCCCCCTCACTTGTTCTGCGTGGACTTCAGAGCAACACCATGCAGCATCCCCTGACGGGTGCGACCTGCGTGGCACTGCCGAACGTGGGCATGTGTCCCCAGCTCTCCTGTGCCTTGACTTTTATGTACTTACAGCAGGTAAGTTTGCTTAACTTTTTCTGCATTTCATTGTTCCAAATGCGTTTCTGACTTTTCCCTCCAGCATCGTTCGGGGTTGGGGGG
>VXBP01008811.1:1647023-1829838 GCA_013400115.1 Rhinopomastus cyanomelas
CCCAGCCGACTGAGCCTCCCTGAGTCACTCTCTATCTCTCTCTCTCTCTCTCCCTCTCTCTCTCTCTCTGTCTCTCTCTCTCCTAGTCAGCAGCTCCTGTTGTGAGAAGCTTCAGCTCTGGCTGTCATTGAGGAAGTTCCATTTGCTCATCAATAGGCTGCAGGCTGTCTTCTCTCTCTCTCTCTCTTTTTTTTTTCCTCCTTCTTTTCTCCTCACTGTTTAAAAATTCCTACTTTCAATCTACCAAGTTGCCTTAGCTGACGAATGAATGTAGGGATCTAGCGCGGGCGGGGAGGTGGGGGGGGCTNAAATGTCTCCCACTGTGTGCAGGGGCTGTTGTGGCTGCACTTTAGACTGGAGAAAGCGAGGAGGAAAAGGGGTTTAAACGGGGCATCAAGCCTTTTGCGTGGCTTTCTCATTTTGTTTTGGTTCTGCACCGAGTCTCTCGGTGCTGTGCATAGGCAGCGAGCACCAGCACTTTGCATTTCTCGTGGCTACTGTAGCGGAGTTCCAGCCGCGAAGGGCTGCTCTTTATTCACTTGCAGGCATAAATTATACTTCTAATGTAAATGTGCCCAATGGCAATTTTGTTTAAGCCTCCTTTGAAGCCAGGAATTTGAAGTCTGTGTGCAAACATGCTGCTGATTAAAATCAGGCTGATTTTTCAGTTCACCGGAAAAATAAATAATTTATAGAGCTGTATCTTTGCAGAATTACTACTTCTGTCGCTGAAGCAGACTGGAATGTTCAGGTATCAGCAAAGCAATTCCTCCTTCGTTTTTTAAGATGATTTTTTTTTCTTTAATTGTTTTTTTGGGGTTTTTTTTTGCTTCTGAGGGTTTAAAAAAAATTTCTTTCTCCGAATTGTTTGTCATTTGGTGGCCTCTCTGTTAGAACATGAAATAGATAATTGGACAGCAGCAGATGATTTTTCTTCACTGGTATTTCAGAATCATCGTTGCACTCCTCTCCTCTGTTTTATAACTGAACCCACCATTATAGAGAAGCCTCTCTGTAGAGCCGAGGCAGAAACACGTTACCATGCAAAGAAACACATGGAAAACCCTGTCTACTCTGCTGTTTTCTGCTGGAACTTCAGGGTGACTGAAAAACCCTTCTCCTGCCTTTGGTCACAAACGGGGGCTTCTCTTCCAAGTTCCACTACAGCGGTTTATTTGCGTGTTGACTCCCACGGAGCAGCCTCTAACTTTATTTCTGCGTCTGCCGATGCCCCAAAGATGTTCCACAGCGTTTCCTTTCTGGTCCTAAAGGCTCAATGAGATGGATCAAAAGCTTATTTTTAGTTCAGACTGTTTGTTGTCTGTTACTGCTGCAAGAACAGAACTGAAGCCTTTGCAGGGTATAAACCCTTCTGTAGCATCCCCCTAACCCTTCAGCAGTGTAGTATGAAGCGGTTCTGAGTTACAGCATGGGAGTGCATGGCAAGAGGCTCTTGTGTACGCCCCAGATTATCCATGTGTGTGGGAGGGACTCGTATATCTGCAATTAAAATTTGCCTTGGATAAATCCGATGTGTTTTAATATCTGAATAAATGGCACGTCGGAGCCAAAAGCCGCTCGTCCCCGGTAGCTCTGTAGCTGGGTATCGTTTTGGAAATGACACGTATAGATCAGCGTCAGCGATCCGGTGTCGACTTGTGCGCTCCCGGGGTGCACGCAAAACCCTACCCTTGGGTTTGCTCTTTTGGGTTGGCCAGATCAGACTTCCTGTGTTAAGGATCCAGCTTTGGGAAGTGGTAGGGGGAGGAGGGGAAAGCGAGCACAGGTGAGAGGTCACCGTGGGCACCCAAGGAGCCGAGGAAGGCTAACGCACCGATGAGGCTAGGGGCTGTGATAAGCTGCCTGCGTGAGCGGTTGCAGTATCATTATGCAAACACATCTATAGGATGGCACTGCTTTAAGGTTTAAGAAACTGTGCAACCCATAATGATTACTTGAAAATAGTGAGCTCGGTTCCATCTCTTCCATTTGAGAGAAAGATGAGAAGTGAATGCTAATGCACTTTACAAAGTGCTATATCTAGCGGGTAATTTTTAACTCTTTAAGTGGCTGAGCTGCCACACTGAGAGTACCTTTAGGTTTTATTATCTCTCTATTTTTTGCTCTCTTGTCTACTTCATCCTACTGCCAGTTTAGGCTCATTCTGCCTCCACTAATCACGATTACTTCGGAGTTAAAAAGTCATCTGGATTCCTGATGCTGACTGTGGCAGGTTCAGGATTCCGTGCTTGTTGCTCCTTTTGATTGCTGCTCGGTGTTGCTAGTTACCCCGGATTCCTAGAGAGTCAGATAATTATCATCTCCGTTCAGGTAGGATTTAATCTTTCATGTATTTGGTTATTTCTTTAGGAACAGCATTGCCTCCTCTCAGAATTATTCGGGCAGGAGGACTGTGGTGACGTTACCTGCAAAGCTAACGTAACGTGGCTTTAAACGGGGAACGATTGCTAGTGGCTCGTGTAGGTGTTTTGTCAAGTATTAATAAACTTTCACCACGAGAGTCTGCTTGTGGGTTTCTTCTGTGTCCCCACATCTGCTAATTCCTAGCAAACCTACAAAAAAAATCGAAGTTTTCTCTGCTTCATGCAAATACTCACTTTATTTTTCAGTGAAGCAAAATGTTTTTCTCTCTGTATAACGTTGTCTATTGATCTTAAATACCGGTAACCTCAGAGCTTGATCTGGCAAGTTAATAAGGAGTGATTTACCCCCTGCCTGTGGACTCTGTGCCCAGGAGCTCATGGACACTCTGTGCACCTCCTGAGTGGATTTTTCCTCTAAAACGTGCACCTCAGCCGGGTCTGCTCGCTCGCACCTCAGTTCAGATGCACTCGGGTATCTGTTACAGCTCAGCTCTCAGTTGTTAAACTTTAGTCAAATAGGAAAAAAAAATACATCTTTTTTTTTTTAATGCCTTTTCTGCTTCTCTTCTGTCTCGTGGAAGTTTTATCATTGATTGTGTGTCTTTTCCTGAAAGACTAGACAAGGCACTAGGTTCTTCTGGAGATGGGCAAACCCAGTCCTCCTGCCTGGAGGAGGAGCAGCCGTGCAGACGGCTCTTTTCAGTGCAAAGCCCTAATGATCGTTTGGGGAAATTTGTGTTTGGTTAGTAATTTAAAAGCAGCCATTATTTAGTTACCAGATGAACACTGCTTGGTCGGGATGGTTAGTAGAAGTGGATAAATGATTTCTCCCAGTGTACCCACGGAGGTGCCCTGCTCCGTCGGCCGCTGTTAGAAGCTCCAGCGTTAGCTCTGATACCCTCCACGCTGCACACAGCATGTGATGTGTTGGGGAACTGAATTTTTTACTGGAACAGTTTGTGCACACAGGATGTTCTACCTAAAGGCATCGAAAGCTGAACTGTTGGCAATAGAGTTGCAAAGAAATGAAGTACAGAGGCCTACGGGGGCCACCGTGGATTAGCCATTCATAAGACACCCCCTTGAAAAAGCCAGCAAAGCCTGAGAGATGATTCCCCACATTATTTAAGCTGCTTGAAATCATTCAGATGTTCTCTTGCAAATATTCTTCTGACTGTAGAAATCCAGGAAGAGTTTTCAAACAAGGCTAAAAGCAAACTGACCGTTTCCAGTGGCAGCAACAAGCCAAGGGGAGGATATATGGGTTTGGATTTGGAAGTTCTCGCTGCATCATCGTAAAGGCAGACGCGGTCGGGAAAGGTGTAGGTGTGCGTGGGGTATGGTTTTGCCTGCTGTCAATATTTAAAGGTACAGGCTCACTTGGATTTGTAGTGCAGCCCATCAGCTGGTAATAGGTGATGGTGCTAAAAACAGCTAAATTCATCTGTTTTCACTTCTCCTCCCTTAATACAACACATGGACGCCAGCAGTAGTTTTTGATCGCAAGCTCACATCAAGTGCTGGTGTAAAGCAATGTTTGCAACAGAAGTAAATGCCTAGTAAAGTGGCATTTAGTCTGTGTTAATGGGGGCTTGCTTCTGTCAGCTGGCACTTCCCCACAGCAGCTGCTTGCCTGGACGTGGGGTTGTTTAGTCGGTGTTTTCTTAGCAAAGCGCCGAAGCCAACTGTTGTTTTGGAACGTCACCCGATATTCCGCGTCGCGGGGTTCGCCGCTGCTGTCGTTGTTTTAAAATTGGTAATTTGTTTTTTTCTGTTTAATGATGATGGATGTGCTTTGGTTTAAATAGTGAAGTGGTTTGTACAAAGGGTAATTCTTCTTAAATGGAGCAATTGCTCATAGTGGACGTTCGCAGATCGAAAACAATTGAACTGAAACTTCAATACCAACCTTTTCTGTCTTTAACAAGAAGGTAGCTCTGGTATCAGCGATGAAAAGAATCCACCATGAAAAGAAAACAAAACCCAGCAACCCCTCCACCTCTACCCCAGCTCTTCCATTAGTGCTTACATGGTAAATTAGTGTAATTTTACTTGGGCCTTCAGCATTCTGACTGTGGAGAGAAGCCGAATTCCCCACTCGGGCGCCTGTGTCGTGCTTGGGGATCCAATGATTTATAGGAGCCTGCAAGACTTTTTATCACACTCCTTCTTCATGGCTTAATTCAGCCTTGATTTATTTGGGAGCGTTTTCAATTGATGTAGTCAATAGTGTCAATAATGGAATAAGGATTAGAACAGATTATCTTCGTGCTGAAATTGTAGAAAGAATTGAACTGGATGAAAAATTCCTGGGTATGGTTTACCCTTTTATAGAGCGTGAGCACGTCAGCTGCTCAATTGCCACCACTGCAGGTACAGTTCAGCATGATGTCTTCTGCATTTTGTACTTGTAGGGTGCCTTCAGAGACTCAGTTATGTCAGCTGATTCAGCAACCGGTGTTCTGTGGGGACACTGTTTATCATGAGGACACCGTCTGTCTTCAGCCACTACATTTGCAGCTCTCCCTCTCGCTGCTTCTCCCGTAAAATCGCTTCGTCTGACTTCAGCTCTCTTTAAGCATGTGTTACCTTAGGAGCTGGAGCCCTTGCACAGTTTTGTCACTCGTTCTGCTCTTCGTGACAGTTTGCGTGTGAGAACGTGCAACCCCTGCTTATGGCTGCGTGAGAGAGAGAAGTCCAGTTGCTAATGCTCACTCACCATCTGTTTTCCCTACAGCTGGGACCTGAGTGACCATCCAGCAGCTGATGGACTGAGGGTGGGCAGCATTTTCAGGGGCTTTCGATTCACTTGACCAGCATCCCTGTCCCAAAAGAAACATGGTGCTCTTGTTTGTTCCTCTGTGTAGGGTCCAAACCTGCGCTTTGTCAAATAAATTCTAGTGCTAGGTTAAAAAAACAACAATAAAGGGATCACAATGTGGGTGCATTTGTCCCTGAGGGGGCAGTTCCTCCCTCTTAGGGGATTTAGCGGATGAATGAATAGTCCTCAGATGGTGGGAGTTTGGCTCTTGCCTCCAGAAGTGCTCTGAACACAGAAGTAAGGTGTGATGTCTTGGTGTTTATCTTAATGAGGGTAAATCAAGTCGTCTGGTACTCACCAGTAAAAGCTGGTGTTTGAGACCCCACCTCAGACTTCATGTGTCTTTTGTATCACAGGAGCTGTTGTGTTGTTTCCCAGAGACTAATGAGAAGTGGCTCAGAGATCAAGTGCTATCGGTGCTCACTCTGAATGTGAGAGCTAGTTTGGGGCATTTAACCAGACCCTTGTCAAACAAGATCAGGCTCTCCTCACAATAGGCAGAGGAGGTGCTTTAGCTAAGTACTCCACTCTTCAGACACTAGAAGGGAGAGCAGAAAAAAAACCACCCAACCGAAAAAACCCACAGAAATCCCCATAGGAAACTCACCAGCCAACCAGCATCTGTGGAGAAGGTTCCTTGCTGCCTTGGAATGCACCAGCAAGAGCAGTGGCACAGAGGAGCTTCCATGTGGCAGAAGCAGGTGAATACTGTGGGCTTAGGAGCCGTGCTTGCGTAACTGGGAGCAGTTTAGAGCCCTTGAGCTGAGAGGCGATGGCTGGATTTTCTATTGTGAGCGGTTCGTAAGTTGTCACTGTTTGTGGGTATTTGCTGAACACCTGGTTGGATGGTTATTTTCGGGGCACAAAGGGGCAAACAGACGTGGTGTGGTGCTCTGTGCCAAGGGGGGCGTGCAGTGCCTGTGTGACGGGGGGTTCCTCGGGGTAGCCAGGAGACGCTTCGTTCAGTCTGCGCAGGCTTTTCTTGAGTTCTTGAGCAGTAGCCATGACTATGGCTCTAGGCTATGAAGTTGGTGGGGTTTGGGGGTTTTTTTGTTTTTCTAAGTGCATATTTCTGAGCTGGTTTAATAAATACTATCGTTACGTTAATATTAAAACATTTTGGGAGCTTTTAATAAGTGAAAGAGAGCGCAGTGGTGGTGCCTCCAATTCATCACTTTGCCTTTGTGGAATTGGACTAATGTCAGTGGAAAGGAGAAGTCAACACCCTCTAAGAATCCTTCAAGCTTTCCTGCCTTTTACAGGTGCGTGTGCGATTGATTTATCAGTTCTAAAGTGGAACGTGTGGTCCAAGAGCTCTCCTGAGGAGCTCCTGTCATTTCTTTGCTCATTTCCCTCCGAGTTGCCTGGTGCAGCGCCATTGACTTCTCTTACGTTTGGTCTCCCCTCCTACTCTGTCAGTGCAGCAGCCCAGTGAGTTTAATTAGAGCAAATAGCATATTCAGTGTCTGTAGGATCCTGAGGAGATGTAGTTGGGCCTTTGGTCTTTTGCACTGCAGCAGGCTCCGGCTGTGGAGGGATCTCGCTGTGTTTTGATGCTGCTCTTTCTCGTTGTGTTGAACACATGCAGCATCAAGATCAGACACAGTAGTAAGAGCTCAGGCATTCTGTGAATTATTTGTTTTGTTCACAGTGAGTCATTGATTTTTATCCCCAGCCCTGGCTATGGAGAGGGAAGTGTGTGGCACTTCAGCACTGAGAGACGTACGATGTTCAGCTGCTCGTGTGTGAGAATCATAGAATCATTAGGGCTGGGAAGAATGCAAATCCTTTCTTCTCAGCCCATTTTTTCAATGTACCTTCTGACCCTTTGTATCAGAACACACTGAAAAACTGTTGGGCTTCCCCCCGGAACATCTCGTGGCAGCCTTTCTGTGTAACTGTGTGTAAAGTTGATAGCATCCTCTCGTAGGGGAGGTGTGGATGTACCTAGAGTCACGCCTCAACTTTTCACCGACTTGCACGAACATCTCTTGTTGTGATGTTGGTTTGAAGGCTGCTGCTGCTTGTCCTAGCCACTGCTCTTATGGCTACCTTCATAAGCTTTAAAATGGCCAGTAAGCCTCCTTGAAATGAAATAATCACAGGTACTGACTATGGGCGTGAAACTTTGCTCAAACAAGGGGTGTTGAGAAGCTTTGAAGTATAAGCTTATGCTTTTATAATGGCACCGTCCTTCTTCCCATGTGTGAATGTAAAGCAAGTGGTTGAAGGCTGGATGAGGCTCTGGCCAGCCTGCTCTAGGGTGGGGTGTCCCTGCCCATGGCAGGGGAGTTGGAACTGGATGATCCTGTGGTCCCTTCTACCCCTGACTAACTCTATGACTTGGTCTAGGTGATCCTGCTGTGGCAGGGGGATTGGACTAGATGCTCTTTCGAAGTCCCTTCCAATCCCTAATGATTCTATGATTCTAAGGGTTTAACTAACCATTTAAAAAAAACCTGTTAAAAGTTGTCCCAGAGAACAAAATCTCCACCAAACAGAGTTAGTGTAAAAATCTGGGGGTGAAGTCAGGTATCCCCAGATATTCAGTGAGTGCCCCATCCTTTCTTAATCCCCTTCTTTCCCCTGTCCTGTATCAGTCCTGTCTCTGGGATGTTCCGTGGCTGCGTCACTCAATTAATGCTCCATGGCAGGAGGAGGAAAAAAATGTCTCTCTCTTGTCAGAAGTGAAGTTATTTACTTTCCAGAGCTGACAGAATAGCACTGCAGGGGCTTCATTTGTTTCCCTTCAGAACGCTGTTATTGTGTAATGCAGAGGGACTGCCTCGTGCACTGCAGGCTCAGTCCTGTGATCTGCAGCCAGCCGGGTGGCTGCATGGCTGTAAAGTGGCCCACTGGACCAGTTCCCTGGTCTGACTTCTGCGGAGCTGCATTCCAGGTGCCTTCAATATTTAGTGCTTAGATGGCGATGAGTTCATTTGTCGGTGATGCTGATGTCTGATGTCCTCAGACACAGATGTCTGTGTCCTTCGTTACCTTTATGGTGAGTGTGTGGCCCTTGTCCTGACGGGCAGCATATGGCTGGGGACTGCTTTTTCAACATCTCTATCTCGCTCCTTAGTTTTCCCTACATCCAGCCTCGAAAGGAATATTTTAGTGTGGAAAGCTTCCTAAAGACATCCCACTATTTCATTTTGAGCTTTGAAGAAAAGCATCCAACTTTGTGGCTACTGTGTTGCTTGTACTTCCCAGGCAAGAGAAGCAGCGCCGATGCTCCCCAGCCAAGTTGCTGTTGCGACAAGAAGAGAGGGTGTTTGGAAATGGCAGTTCCAAGAGTTTTGATGTAGCTGTGTATTCATTCTCTACACCAGCTTTTCCAGCTCCGCTTAGGATGTGATGCTTAGCACATGACTGTTGCTCTGTGGAGAGATGTTTTTTGGTACACCCCAGGTCAAACCGCTGACACAGGTAACCTCAGGAGCTCCTTGTGCCCAGGCTTTGCCCTCCTTCAGAAAGTAATACAGTGAGTGCTCCGATGGAGAAGTCCTGGTTTTGGAGGGGAGGCACCCTTTGAGCAGTAGTTGACTTCCTTTCTTGTCAAGACTCACCCCACTTTCAGCAGTTGAGGGTTGGTTTGTTCAGGCTCTTTTAAAAATGTTTGAAGTGGTAAAATACCCTCTTAAAATACAGAAATGTTAGTCATCAGGAATAGATTTGGACACAACCAGCGGAAAAGGAAGGGGAAAGATTCTACTTCTAGATGCAGCTGCTTTTCCCTTTCTTTGCAGACGTGGAATTCAATAATTTTCTATTGCAGTTGCTGAGCTTGGGGGAGGGGGTGGAAAAAAGGAGGGGAAAAGTACAAAGCTACTGGGAAGCGTCAAACGCGGCGAATGATGGAGTGCGGCTCGTAGCAGCCAATTCCAAGCCCAAAATCCCCGTCGTGCGGGAAGGCTCTCCGGCTCGCCCGGGAGCCGCAGCCGTTGCACAGCCCGGTGTTAATGATTCATACTCCCTGCACCGCTGCTTTTGTTCACTCGCGCAGCCAGGTTGTGTTAATAAAGGAATTTCAGGGGAAAAGGGTCCCGGCATGCTGGGTTGTTTTGCTCAGCGCGGTGGATGCTGCCTTCATAAATCAAAGGAATTTAGTGCTTTACAACCTTTCAGAGCTGCTGAGGGTGGGTTGTTGGTTGGTTTTTTTCCCCCTCCTTTCTTCATCTATTTTTTTTTTTAATCTGATTCACCTAGGAATATTTTCATTTCTTTTCTATGAGGAATGAATGAACTAGTGGATGAGATCTATCTCAGCTGTTTTAGGCTTGATTGGTTTGCTTCACAGTGGCATTATGCTTCCATTTGTCTTTCATTTGGTGTTTCTGCGTTATGGTGATGTGTGTGGAGAAGGGCCAGCGTGGCTTTATTAACATAAAGAGATGCAGATCACATTAGAGCCTGTCTTGTTTCTTGGAAATAACTAAATAAGATGTAAAGGCAAAATACCTTTGCAGTAAACAAAGCCGTTTTGTGCACTTGATCCCAGAACAGGCAGGACACTTGTAAATGCATTTCTAATTTTAGGGCCAGGATCATTTTTTTTACTGGCAAGATGTGACCGTGTGTTCTTTTGCGACGAGAACATTAGTTCTTAGAAGGTTCATTTTAAAATCTGTGAACTTTGTTTCCTAATGACAACTGCAGGACCAGGCACTTAATTTTGGACTGGTTTACATCACGATTCTTTGCAGATGGAGGATCAGTACTGATCCCACCAAAGAAAGCAAATATTTACTTTTGATGAGAGGAATGAAGGTAAAGAAGGATGAAACCATCCCACCTGGATACGTTCCTGTGTGACTTGGTCTAGGTGATCCTGCTGTGGCAGGGGGATTGGACTGGATGATCTTTTGAGGTCCCTTCTGATCCCTATGATTCTATGAATCTTTACTTTCATTCCTCTCACCAAAGTAAATCAAAATCAAAGAATCTAATAGGTTCTGAGCTAAAATAAGAGCATTAAACAGCATCATTGGGGGATTGGACTAGATGATCTTTTGAGGTCCCTTCCAATCCCTAATGATTCTATGACTCTCCTAGAAAATCAACACTTACCTTGATTCTTACGGAATCTAATCTTGACTTTCCATTACTGGTTCACAAAAGGACAGGGAGGGTAGAAAACTACAGGGAGCATGTTTGACAGCTGAAGGGAATCAGACTTTCCAGGGAGATCTTAGGACATTGTACGACACAGCAGGCAGAGCGGTTTTGTGCTCTTTGGGTCATTCAGAGCCCTTGGTTCATGCAGCCCTTGCTCACAGAAGAGCAACTGCCCTGCCCTGGCTCCATGACAGCAGAGAACAGGGGTCCCTCCTGGCTTTGTTTCAGCCACCAACGGGGGATGCTGTGCTGCAGAAGTTAAAAGCTACTTAATGCTGCGAGGAATTTCTTGTTTGTGGTTCTGGAAGCAGAATAAACACCTTCTTCTTCCATTTCCATCACCAGTTTAAATATCAGAGATCAACATAAGCCCAGGTGCCCAGCGAATGATGTTTGTCAAGAAGCGGTTTTGTGTTTGTTTGTCCTCTCTCATTTGGGTGTGTGAGTGTTTCGTTGTGTTTAATTATGTCTGTGAGGCACAAGACAACAGTCAACATCTGCTCTATTGTTTCCCTGGTTTACAGATAGCTTTGATGGGTTATTAAACAATCTAGTTTTCAAACGGAAAACAGAGAAACAAGCTGCACCCGTATTATGTAATTCTGTAAAGGTACATTATGTAATTAGTCGCCTCGTGTTTGCACAGATCCCTTATTCTGCTGGAGCAAATGCTGCTCCATTATAAAGGACGTGGTGATCTCACGCAGATTTTAGCTGGTGGTGGGTTTGTCTACTCAAGATGTGTGTTACGCCGACGTGACCGTAGATTTCCGTCGTGCAGTTTGGAGTTGTGAATGCTAACGCAAACGTTGACTTGGTATTTGTTTTGTTTTACTGTAGCTGTCGAGTGGTTTAAGGTTCCTTATGTGCTCTTGTGGCCAAGAGGTGGATCAGAATGGGGTTGTTAGCAGATGGAGAGAGGTTCTTCTCCCTCTCTACTCTGTGCTAGTGAGAACACATCTGGAGTGTTGCATCCAGTTCTGGGCCCCTCAGTTCAAGAGGGACGTGGAGCTGCTGGAGGGAGTCCAGCATAGAGCAAGGATGATGATGGAGTGGAGCACCTCCCTTATGAGAAAAGGATGAGGGAGCTGGGTCTCTTGAGCTTGGAGAGGAGGAGACTGTCTATAAATATGTGAAGGGTGGGTGTCAGGGGGATGGAGCCCGGCTCTTCTCAATGTCATCTAGTGACAGGACAAGGGGCAGTGGGTGTCAGCTGGAATGCAGGATGTTTCATATGAATGTGAGAAGCAACATCTCAGTGAGGGTGATGGAGCACTGAAAGGGGCTGCCCAGGGGGGTTGTGGAGTGTTCTGCTCTGGAGACATTTAAAACCTGCCTGGATGTGTTTCTGTGTGACTTGGTCTAGGTGATCCTGCTGTGGTGGGGGGATTGGACTAGATGATCTTCCAAGGTCCTTTCCAATCCCTGATGTTCTGTGACTCTGTGTAATGTTGAAGTCCACCATCGCTCTCTCTGGATGAGTGCACAGTGTGTGATTGGTTTTGCCTTGAAAATAAAACTCGGGAAAACTTCCAGACACCAGTGATGAACAAATGCTGCAGTTAGGCCTCGTGTAGCTTTAAGCATCACAGAAAGTTAGTTATTGAAAATGCTTAAGGAGGAACACAAGTCTGCAGTATCTTCATGGCTGTTGAGCTACCACTGTCAGAGCCTTAGAGAACCACAGGAGAACCACAGCTCCCTGCAGGTGTAACTAACCTGCCCCTTGTATATATGGAAGCAACTTCATTAGTAGGGATGAAGCTCTACTACTTGTAATTGGTTTAGGACTTCTAAAGGCAGTTTTCTAAAAACTGAAGGAATGCCTGGGCCGTGCTCTGTGTAGGAAACTTTGTTTTCAGGGTGTTTCCAGAAACCCACTGCAGGGAGGAGGAAGCAATTTGGGTTATGTTTTGGGGTTGTTTTTTTTCCCATATAGCACTTACTGCTAGGTGGTTGGGTAAGGAGTGTTTCTTGAGAGCTGCTGATGATAAACAACTGCATGGGTTTGTGTGCAAACACCCCTAGCGATGTGGGTGTCTTCAAATGGGTGTCTGGGAGTGGAGCATTCCGGGCTTGTGTCTGGTGCAGAGATGGATTTTAAGGGGAGGGAAATCCTGGATCAGAAATTTTTCTGGGGTGTGTCAACACGGCTCATTGACTTCCAGGAAGGATTTTGTCCTGGTCTTTGCCACAAAATCAGTGCCTTGCTCTGTTTGTGTGTCCCCTCACCACCCTCTTCTTGTGCCTTGCTGCTTGAGAACGTTTTGAAGGGCTTATTTGCACTGAAGTGGTGTCTGCTCAGTTCCAGCATAAAAGTTACTTTGAAAGGGCTTGATGGAACCTCTGAGGGAAGGTATTTCCTCAGATTTCTGAAGGGAGCTGTGTCGGAGCAGGCAGTGCCTGAGCCGGAGTGGTGGTGGGTGCTGGCTCCTCGCAAGGCTTCACGGGGAGCTGGGGCTGGGGAGCACAAAGCTGTTCAGTGTTTTGTTTGTGTGAGATCTTAAAGACCTAATGAGAGCTGAGCCAGAGAGGATGAGAGTTCAGGAAACCTGGCTATTTTACCAGTGCCTCAACTGGCCAAATAGATCAGGAGACAGCAAGAGGAGCTGTTAACTTCCCGTGCTGGTGCAGCAGTGCTAGATTACAGGAGCATGTAGGGCAGCAGGCTGTGAAGGAGACCTATCATTAAGAAAAAAATTGAGATCTGTATAAAGACCTTTGGAAGCAATTTCTGTAAGAATTCACTAGTCCCAGCTGACTCATTAATTATGAAACCTGACAGTTGTGTAGAAGCAGCTATACAGCACTCTGCTGTCACTGCAGTGCCAGAGAGATGCTCCAGTAATGGCACTTACAGTCCAGATGTGCAGAAGTTCTGTCTGTGGGAACAGGGTGGGAATTTCCAGTGCCCATCACGTTTGTTGAGCCATGTGGGTGAAAACTTGTAGGGGAATGTGACATTTGTGCCTGCTGTGGCTGGAGGTGTCCAAGGCCAGGTTAGATGGGGCTCTGGGCAACGTGGTCTGGTGGGACGTGTTGCTGCCCGTGGCAGGGGGTTGACACTAGATGACCTCTGAGGTCCTCTCCAACCCAAACCACTCTGTGAGTCGAGTAACATGCATTTTGGTGTTTTGATTCACTTTTCTCACCAAACAGCACCATGGGTTGTGTTTCTTCTGGTTAGGGACAAATCAGTGCTGAAGTATCTGGAGAAATGGTAAGAGTCTGCTCAGAGTTGGATTTTTAGAGTCTGGTATGTCTGTGATGCGCTGTGGGAGAGCAGGGACACATCTCAGGCCTTACAAGAACACTGCTTAGTCTTTATCTTATTTCTTGCAGCACTAAAATCTCATTCTTATCCAAGTAATAGCCTTAATATCAGCTAAAGTAGTGATTTCAATAAAAATAGAAATAATCCTCTTCTGTTGTCCTTCTTCCCTGCACCATCCGTTGCTGGTGTGCTCCAAGGGCACTGCAAAGGTTGATTGAAACCTGAACGAAGGTGAGATTAAGCAGGTCATCCTTTCTCCTTTGCCCCTCAATGCGAAATGGAATGAGCCAGGAGTGGAGAAATTGGTAAGTGGATGACAGGAAAGGCTCTGCCCATCTGGTGCTGGTAAAGCAGTTGTTTTTCTGTCCTTTGGTGCTTATCCCACCATCATCTGCTGCTCTGCTCGCAGCACAGTCCCCCAGGTTTGCATCATCCTGAGGAAGTTGTGAGAGGTAACCTTAGAGATATTCACGTGGATTCAGTGTCCACTTGTGTCTGCTGAAAAAAATCATCTGTTTGGTAGAAGAGTTATTTAGGGCTGGAATGAGGAAGTGGAACATTGTCCAGGGGGGTTGTGGAGTCTCCCTCTCTGGAGAGGTTTAAAATCCACCTGGATGTGTTCCTGTGTGACTTGGTCTAGGTGATCCTGCTGTGGCAGGGGGATTGGACTAGATGATCTTCCGAGGTCCCTTCCAGTACCTAATGATTCTATGAAAGACAACACGTGGTGGGATTCTGTAAGGTTAGATCCATTTAGTCTATTACCAGGAAGCTTTGCTGAAGCTTAATCCAGGGAACCCTATTATTTTCAAGGCTGGGTTGGATGGGGCTTTGGGCAACCTGTTCTGCTGAGAGGTGACCCTGCCCAAGGCAGGGGGTTGAGACCCCCTGGATGATCTCTGAGGTCACTCCCAGCCTAAATCATTGTGTGATTCTACGAAGGTAGCGATGAAGCTGAGAAAGCGCTCTTAACGTTCTGGTGTCTTCATTTGGAGGCAAACTTGCTACTGACTGTGTCTTCTGATGCTTTCAGCCAACTCCCGCCTGTCTGATCTGAGCTCGTAGTTCTTGGCTAGATTTCAGTACTTAAAAACTGATGTTGATGCCTTCGGTAGCGCTGAATTACAGCCTTTGTCACATCTGATGCCTTCAAGTCTTGATATTTTATCTCTAGAGAACACGAGACTTGTGAGTTGTGAACAGAAACTCCCTCTGATCCCTTTAAAGACCTGGGGGGTCTTTATTATTTTGGTATCTGAGTAGGTTATTTCTCCGAGGCGCCCTGCTCCCTCAAGTTGTCTACCCTGTGCTGCTTTCTGCAGTGAAAGCATTGCACTTGGCGCAGTGGGATGCTTGAGTGATGTGATTATACAGGCAGGAGGCCTGGTTTGATACCATCTCATGGTTCACCGTGCACTCCTGTTGATGTGAGCTTCACTCAGGGGAATGGGGAGCTGTTACTTGTCATCAGATCCCAAGAGTATTAGGGGGATGAAGTTGTATTGAAAGATCCTCACTGTGATACTCTGCTGTTCCCAAGGGGACTGAGTGAAAACTCTGCTTTGATGAATAATTAATGTGTTAATTGGGGTCAAGAAGAAGTCAGAGCTTCCCGTGATTACAGGAGTCAGAGTAGCCTGACTACAGCAATAAAGACAGTTTGACCAGATTTGGCAATAGCAATACACGGGTATCTATCACCTCCACACAACCAAAATCCAGTAGGTGACATCAGTGGCCAAGTGGCTCATCTGTTCCGGAATACTCTCTTGCTTTCCTGAGGTTCTGGTTTGTGTGTGCTGGGGTCAAGAAGATGATGGCCATGAACCGATAGCAAGTCAGACTGGCTGTTGTAGTCAAGTATTGGCAAAAATGCACTGTGGGGTGGATGATGATCTAGCATAGCACTGCTTGGGTTGATCCAAGGGATTCACTGATTTCAAGTTTGAACTGCAAGAGAAAAATGTACAGATCATTGCTTGTCTGTTTTGTTTTCAAATGAGTGTGCCCCAGCCTGCTCCTACCTGTTGGCAAAATACATGCAAAGATAGATGTTGGTGGGGGGCATCCTGTGTCTGGGTGGATCAGAACTGGGGTGGTTAGCAGATCAAGAGAGGGTCTTTTTCCCCTCTACTCTGACCTGGTAGGACCACATCTGGAGTATTGTGTCCTGTTCTGGGCCTCTCAGTTCAAGAGAGATGTGGAGCTGCTGGAGGGTGTCCAGCACAGAGCAACAAGGATGATGAACGAAGAGGAGCACCTCCCTTGTGAGGAGAGGCTGAGGGAGCTGGGTCTCTTGAGCTTGGAGAAGAGGAGACTGAGGGGTGACCTCACTAATGTCTATAAATGTGTGAAGGGTGGGTGTCAGGAGGATGGAGCCAGGCTCTTCTCAATGTCATCTGGTGATAGGATGAGGGGCAATGGGTGTGAGCTGGAACAGAGTAGGCTCCTTATAAATATCAGAAGGAACTTCTTCCCAGTGAGGGTGATGAAGCACTGGAACAGGCTGCCCACAGGGGTAGTGGAGTCTCCTTCTCTGGAGACATTTAAAACCTGCCTGGGTATGTTCCTGTGCGACTTGGTCTAGGTGGTCCTGCTGTATCAGGGGGATTGGACTGTATGATCTATCGAGGTCCCTTCCAATCCCTTATGATTCTATGATTCTGTGATCCTGCACATGAAAGAGAAGGATAAATTAATTAGATTATGGAAGATGTGTGAAAACACACCAGTAATACTTATTTAGGGAAATACATCTATTTAGACACTTAAGAAATAAAAATTGTGTGTATCATGCCACTGGAAGATGGGTGTAGTGTTCAGTCTCTTGGCTCTGTAACCGTGTGATGGCAACCAGGCACGAGATCTTGAAAGTGTCTGTTCTACGTTCCATATAGAAGTTTCAGAACTGCTTAGCTTCACGTAGATTGGAGGCTTATCTCAACTTTTGAAGACATGGCAGATAAACCCAAGAGCAGAGTAGTGAAAGATAGCTGGAGTAGCCTCAAGATGAGATGGCGTTTGTTCTCAAAGGAGCCAGCAGTGAAAATAGAGCGGACTTTGTGCGCTGCTGATGGGAATGCTGGAATAAAACCCGGTATAGGACTCCATAACAGAAGGAAGGCAATGCAGTGTCTTAAGACAAGTCTTAAGACATAGGAAATGTGGTGAAGACCTTTGCAGCAGTGTTGTGAATAGGTAGTCAGGGATGCATGTCAAAACCGACTCTTAGTAGTTAAATCAATAGTATTTTCTTCTCGTTTCATGGGAAACTTTTCCAACCGAACCAGGAGATGAGAGCAGATGCTCCCTCCACAAACTAGACTGTGCAGGACCAGTGCAGCTTTTATTGAATCACTTCCATCTTGCTTTTCTGAGTGACTCCTCGCTTAGTCTGGTGTTGTCCAACCCTAGTCCAGTGCCCAGCCCCTCCAGGAACTGAGCTCTCAGATTCATCCTGCTCTAGTGACACTAGTGCTAGCACGAAAACACAAGTCTGGTTGTGATTCAGACCTTTTCTAATCCTTAAGAAAATACAGACAAGACAGAAGGCATCCACAGAGATTTATTGGGGGTTTTTTTTTTGGGACTAGTTGTTCAAAGATCACTCTCTGGTTTTGTGCTGTGATAGCTGTAGAGGATGACAGATCCTTGTGTTTCTGTGGTAGCCAAAGGGAAGCCCAGACACAGAGGCATCTCTTAACTCTGTGCTTTATCCTGTTTCCTCTCCTTAGTGTGCGTTCATTGCCTTTGTAAGTGAATGCTTTGCGACTCGCTGAAGGGTGCATCACTCATCTGCGATCGGGAGACAGATACGTATCGCTAGCACCCCAGTCTTAGCAAGAGCTGAAAACTCCTAAGGATGTAGAGGAGGGCAAGATGTTTACATAAAAATCTCTGCCTTCATGCATTCCTGAGGAAATGAAGTTAAGTCACCTTGTGAGAGCGTGTGTTCTGTCCTATTACTGTCACAGAGGGATGATCTCCTTGTACCAGACACTCTTCAAAAGGAATTTGGAGTCTGAGATGGATAAGAATGTGCAGCTGACTTGCAGAGGAGCAGAGCTATGGGTCATGGTGCTACTCAGCAGCCAGTTCATTCCCCCAGGTCAACGTTGTTGTGTGGCATTGGGGCAAAAGGAGCTTTTGTTGGCTGAACAAGAACATTTCTAGATGTCTACAGGAAATTCTTGCCTGGTTATAGGAAGTTATAGGAGAGTATTGATGCTTTTTCAAGTGTGTTTAGGAGGTGAAGGGGCATAATACTCAAGATATTGTGTATTGGGTGAAGGGTGGGTGTCAGGAGGATGGAGCCAGGCTCTTCTCAGTGTTATCTATAGACCGGTCAGCCTCACCTCCATCCCAGGAAAGGTGATGGAACAGTTTGTACTGGAGGCTGTTTCCGGGCACATCAGGGACAGGAGGGTCATTAGGGACAGTCAGCATGGCTTCACAAAGGGAAAGTCATGCTTGACCAACCTTATAGCCTTTTATGAGGGTGTAACCAGGTGGATGGATGAGGGCAGAGCCGTGGATGTCATCTATCTTGACTTAAGAAAGGCATTTGACACGGTCTCTCACAGCATCCTTGCAGACAAACTGAGGCAGTGTGGCCTAGATTTTCGGGTAGTGAGGTGGATTGTAAACTGGCTACAGGGTAGAAGTCAGAGAGTGGTGGTCAATGGGACAGAGTCTAGTTGGAGGCCAGTGTCTAGTGGAGTGCCCCAGGGATCGGTGCTGGGACCGGTCCTGTTCAATCTATTCATTGATGACTTGGATGAGGGATTGGCATGCACTGTCAGCAAGTTTGCTGATGACACTAAGCTGGGTGGTGTCGCCGACACCCCCGCAGACTGTGCTGCCATTCAGCGAGATCTGGACAGGCTGGAGAACTGGGCAGAGAAGAATCTAATGAGCTATAACAAGAGTAAGTGCAGAGTCTTGCATCTGGGCAAGAACAACCCCAGGTACCAGTATAGGCTNCCCTTCCGATCCGTAATGATTCTATGATTCTATGATTCTATGATCTAGCGACAGGACAAGGGGCAATGGGTGTCAGCTGGAACATAGGAGGTTCCATACAAATATCAGAAGGAGCTCCTTTGCAGTGAGGGTGACAGAGCACTGGGACAGGCTGCCCAATGGGGGTGTGGAGTGTTCTTCTCTGGAGATGTTTAAACCCATCTCCATGTGTTCCTGTGCGACTTGGACTAGGTGATCCTTCTGTGGCAGGGGGATTGGACTGGATGATCTTTCAAGGTCCCTTCCAATCCCTCATGTTCTGTGATTCCATGCAGCTCTCCTATTCAGCAGGACTCTAAGTATTTATCCTGCTTTCTCTTGGAAGTCTGTACATTTGTGACCACTGTGCGTTCAAAAGAAAAAGGCTAGAAAATTGAACTTCAGTGGAACTGAACTGCTGCTGGCTTCTGCTTGAAAGAATCAGCTGATGATAGTTTTGAACTGCAGCCAATTTTTAATTTGCTACTGTGAGCAAATTAAGTTTCAAATAGGAACTTTTAGCATCAATGTGTTTTCCCCAAGCTTGACGTGCTGGAATGCACAAGTGTTTCACAGAGTCTTCCCCTTGTAAATGTTTTCTGTATCCTTGGCCTGTGCATGAACTGAGATGCTTAATAAGCTTGACACCTCTGACACTAATTGCCACACTTGTGTCAATATGAGATCATTAGGTATCTTTGATTTTTGTGTGTGATAGTTTCTACTTTCAAAGTCAGTGAAGTGCTGTGGGTTTGCTTCTGCTGTTAAGTGTAATGGAAGTTGTCTGGAGAATTGGTGCTTGGAGTGTACTTTGGGCTTTGCTTAGAAGAGTAGAAGAGAGTCAGCGGCTAAGGATAAGGGTCAGGTCGGGCTAGTGCCTCAGGTGCCCTTGGAAAGCCTTTGCTACCACTAATTTTTGCAGAAAAATGGAAAAAGGCTTTGAAAGACAAGTGTGGGTGTTACGGAAGCGGCAGCAGTCGGGGTTAGGGAAGGCAGGGGATGACCTGCAGGACAGCTTTTTGTATCTGCCAATACTCTGTTTAATGCCTGGATGCACTTACTCAGTGGCCACTCACCTTCTCTTTCGGTGGGCACATAGTGCAGGTCTGGTGGGACGTCCTGCAAGGATGATAACCTGAAGTTGCTGTGGAGGATTGAAACTACCCTCGGATGAGGAAACTATCTTCTCTTCCTAGTTCTGGGTTTTCCTTGATCAGGAAAGCCACTGTGGGATCTTGAATGGAAAATGGAGGAAGCATTCGGGCAGTAGGGAAGGTGGCCAGAAAATGGGAGTCTTGAAAAAGTGCTTAAAGGAATCCAACATGACAGAGCACGAGCTACCAAGAGGGTGCCAAAGTGGTCCTTGAATTATTTACTGCCTGTGAGATGGGAAAGTTAGGCTGCTGTTGGAAGGAAGTGGAAATCACTGGAAGCTCCTTGGTGTTCTGTAGCCTTTGGAAGAACTGCTGCTTGTGATGTTTTGAACTAGATAGAGGCATTAGGAAGAATTAATTCTTTGGCAGGAAGATGGTCTAGATAGATTACTTGCGTCAGGATCTTATTAGAGCATACATCCTTGATTGGCTGATGGCTGCACTGCAGGGATCAGCCTTTTCCAGGCGATGTGGCTCCAGGGAAGTTGCTGAAGCCCTTCCTTTTCTTGTCTTTTTATGCCTTGAACCACAGCAAATACTGGGCTCCTGCTTTTGCTTGAGGGAATATTTTGGTCGTGGTCTACTGCACTATTTAGTAGTTACTCTATGCGGGTGGGATCAACACCTTGGTCCTCCTTCACAGAATCACAGAATACTAGGGATTGGAAGGGTCCTCAAAAGATCATCTAGTCCAATCCCCCTTTTCTCATTGTAATTTTTCTCCTTTTGCCTGAGTGCTTAGTCCAGTTGTGAGACAGACCTCTGGCTTAATTTCCTCCTGTGTGCCCCTGCACATTACTGCCGTCTCCATCCCCTTCCTATTTCAAATGGCTTCTTGGTGGAGTCACTGTTGGAGCTCCTTCCTCTCTTCAGTTTGGCTTTAGACTGTTGTGCCCGAGATAGTGGTGTACTTGGTGATCTTCTGCCATCTCAGCTTGCGTAACCTCTGCTGCTCATCTTTAAAACCAGCTTTTTTATTGAGAATACCTGCCTTTTGGTGAACCGCTGTGGAAGTGAGACACCGAAGGGTGCGTGTTCCACTGGTGTGTATGTGCATAAACCTACTGGTCATCCATTTCCTTGTTCTTTGTTTTTCTCCTCTTTTGTCTTTCAATTATTTAAAATCAGTTTTCAGTTTCAGAAAATCCTTGAAATTGTTTTAATGAAAAAACTCCCAGGGTTTGGAAACAGCTGGTTTCCAGTATGTTAATGGTGCCCTCCATTAACATACTGGAAATGGCTTAGCATGGCCTTTGTAGTTTTCTAGATTGCAATGGAAGAAAAGCTGTTTCAGGTGTTTAAAATAGATGGAGCTCCCCTTTTTCACACACACATGTGACTTCCTATTTTGCAGGGAGTGGGAAACCTGAAGTAGGGAGTGAGTGCTGTCACTATTAGTGGCTTCAGAGTGGTGGCTGGCATGTGTGACGCTGGCTGTACTGGCCTCATCCAAGCCAGAACGTTTAGGTCTGTGTTTAACCTTAATTGTGTGGAGTGGAACAGAAGTATTAGCATAATAATTCTCAGTGTCATCCAATGATAGAACAAGGGGCAATGGGTGTGAGCTGTGACAGAGGAGGTTCCACATCAATATGAGAAGGAACTTCTTCATGGTGAGGGTGACAGAGCACTGGAAGGGGCTGCCCAGGGGGGTTGTGGAGATGTTTAAGACCCACCTGGATAAGTTCTTGTGTGACTTGTTCTAGGTGATCGTGCTGTGTCAGGGAGATTGGACTAGATGATCTTTGGAGGTCTCTTCCAATCCCTAATGTTCTGTGATAATTAACATTCTTCTGGCTCATTCTCCGAGTCTCAGAAGTTTCTGGTCAAACTTCATGATTTCAATGTATTCTTGCAGCAGAGGTGTGACCATTAACACTAAGAGTGACCTGTAAAGCTTAAGGCAAATTTCCTTTCCATGTTTTTGGTGTGGCTGGGAGGGAGAAGGAAATGTGTTGGTATAAACTGGTGAAGCTGCTGTAGTTGCGTTGGCGCGAGTTCAGCGCCCGGCACGGGGCGGAGACGCAAGTAAAGCTCTATTGTACTTCTGTGGTTTTGATTCACAGAGGTTTGTGCGAACTTAGGTAGCTGGTGCACACATGGGACATCATCACAGAGCCCCAGCCAGAAAGTCAGAGCTTGGATTTGGAGTGCCGTACGGCTATACATTTAGAAGCATGTTGTTATAGTGAGGCAAGCAAAGCATCCTTTCACTAAAACAGGTAACTACGGTTTCTTTTCCAAGTTTCTTTATGTGTCTGTTACAATCTGAAATGTAGTCGCTATAAGTGTTGTTTAGATACTTGGGGGTTTTGTTAAAGTTGAATGTTTGTGCTGCTTGCGAAGGGGCCCTCCTGTAAGTTGCTGGGTCCAGACGATCACCGCTATTGGCACCGTGTGATGTTCTTTATGAGCAATCCTCTGTTGTCACCCAGGATTTGGAAGGCTGTTTTAGACCCACATTTAGCCAACACCAAAAAAAATTAACTTGAAAAAAAAGGTTTTTAACCTAAATTTACTCAGAACTGAATTTTAACTTGATTTTTTTTTTTTTTAGTGTGTCAGGATTGTCCCTGGCCTTAAATAGTCTCTTCCTCCTACTGTTGTCTTCTCTGTTCACAGACTGTTTTGCTAAGAGAAACAAACCAAACTTCCATAGGTTCCACTTACGGCATAGTTGCCCCGCTCCACCAGAATCAAGGGCTTTCTCTGCACCTGTTGTAGTTGAATTTGACTCTTCAGAAATGGGAATAAAAACTGAATTTTTGGAAATACCTGGGGGAGAGTGAGAGAGATTGAGAAATAAAATTAATAAACACTGATAATTTGCCTTTTCGTATTCGCACGACGCTCGGCAGCTCAGATTCCTTAAGCAGATGCAGCGAGGTCCTGCTTTTCCTTCCTCTCCTGCGCTGACAAGCCAAGTTCTTCTGCTACTGGCAGGAACACGGCCTCAACGTTTCATGTTACTGAATTTCATCCTGTTTCGATTAAGGCCGTCGCTAAAGCCGAGCAATTATTTCTATATAACATCCTTATCCTTCTCAGGCTCGACAGTGCCTTCCAAGTTTGTCATCAGGAAAATTTCATCGGCGCGTTGCCTCGTGCCAAAATAATTAATGAAAATGGCTTTGCAACAAAACCTCCCCCAAAAAGCAGGTCGTGGAGAAGCTTCCCCTGAGCCTCTGCTGCTCTGCACAGGGCATCCTTAGGTTTTCGAGCATCCCCTCGCATCCACGCTGAGAAACAAAGACCGCTTGGTGCTTCATTGCAGCATCCTTATTTGTGTTGGTTGTCCCACCGGAGTCATTGGAGTAAAGCTCCCAGAATCCATTTTATAATGTCCCTTCACAGGTGAAAGAAACCTTTCTCTTCAGATACAGCTCACTCCGTTAGTCCAAACAGACAGCTAGAGCAGCAACAGCTTAAGTGAACATTTTAAATCACTTTTTAAGAAACTAAGGGCTTTCAAATGAGTTGTGACGCAACTCGCTCGTACACCTTCTGTTGATGTGTTTCTGCATTAATAGATATTATATATATTAATAAGTGGCTTTATATTCGAGCTAAATATACATTAATATGTATTAATAGATATTAAGTGTATATTAATCAATATATATAAAGTATATATTAATTGATATGTATCAATATATATGATATATATTAATTATCTAGTAATTATACATTATATAGAACTGATATGTATCAATATATATGATATATATTATCTAGTAATTATACATCATGTATATAAATTGATATGTATCGATATATAGGATATATTAATACATTAATTTTCTAGTAATGATACATTACATATATTAATTGATATGTATTTTTATATATATACAATATTAATAAGTGGTTTTACATTCAAGCTTATGAAATCCATTTGGCAAACTCCATGATGCTTCAGCCTTCACGATTAAACTGCAGAATCCTGTTTCTTAACGAGGAAAGAGCAAGAAATGTGATGACTAGCTAAAGGGTAGTTAGGTAACCTGTGTGAACAGCTTTAGCCCCAGCGGAAAAGCGAAGCGGGTCTGTAAGGGGAGATGGAAGTCGGTCTGAACATCAGTTCCTCGTGTGGCAATGGCTCTCCTCGTTGGCAGGCTCTCAGAAGAGCATCACAGAGGGTCAGGGTTTGACAGTCTAAAGTTAGAAGTGGTGTAAGGCTGAGAGCAGTGAGGGCCAACAGGCGGCTGCTGAGCTAGATAGTTCTAAGTCGCGCAGCCCGGCTGCCGTGATACATGAGAATCAATTACTGCAAACCTTTCTCGATGGTCAAAATGTGACATTAAATAATTGAGTATCACATCAAATCTTGTCTGCAATTAGTTATCTGGAAAAGTAATTATGCAACAAAATCAAGTAGCTGAAATTAGTAACGTGAAGCACCCTGGTTGTTCAACGGCTCTGGGAGAGGGGGTTTTTTGGTGCTTGTAAGGTGAAGTTTTAAGCACTTAACTAATTCTTTATTGAATTTTTAAAAAGCTTGCTCAATTGTAATTCTTGTCGTTGGTCATCTGCGCAAGAGAAGAGGCATTGCACACGGAACAGGTGTTAATGACCGAGTTTGTTTTGTCTCACGCCAAAATTATTAGCTGTGGAAGAGGATGTTATGCAAGTGCATTAAAAAGCAAATCTGCTTTGTTTAGGGGGGGGTGGAAAACAGCCTCAAGTTTGCTCTCTTGCACTGAGAGTGTGAGTTTAATTGGAAAACAGATATGGAATATTCTAAAGGTCAAATTCCTTCCTTTGAAAAAAGAGATGATAAATGTAACGACACAGAGGTTGGGAGAGGTTAGAAAAGCCATTAAAATATAATTTAGACTAATAAAAGTACTTAGCTCGCATTAGTTAGCTCCCATATTCCCGAGAAGCACCAAAAAATAGAAGGAATCAAAGCAGGGTGTGTGTTCAATGCACCAGGGAAGTCTAAACCCTCACGCAAATGTTGTTTAAGAGCTGATAAACACAGGGCGACGCTGATTTACGCAACCACGATAAACCTGACGGCTGTTCAAATGGCTTTCTAATAGTGTCTGATGCCATGTTCATGCCAGAACCGATAGGAAAACGAATTCTAATTGGTAGATCTGTGCAGGATTTGTTCTGTATGTGTATGGGACTGAAAAATCTGAACTGATTACGAGTAGACAGTTAGTCATGTTACTTAAGCTGGTCCCAAAATAGCACCTTCCTTTTCTGGTAGAGTTAGGTTTGCAGCTGTTGTCTCTATCTGTTGTCTCTGAAGAAAGTTTTCACGTAAGAGTTGCTGACATCAATTTTTTTCTTTTTTTTACAGCTGATGTGGGCTTTGCCCCTGACAGAAGTTATTTGGTTCTAGCTCTGAGTTTGGAAGAAGTTGGTATATAGATTTTCCCCTAACTTTCAATTGATGTGTTTAGCTTTAGTGGGAGTCATACTATCACTTAAACCATGTTGTCGTCTCAAGGAGTTTTGCTACATCCATATGGAGTGCCAATGATTCTGCCGGCAGCGCCATACTTCGCTGGACTTGTTCAGGTAATGCAAGGCCGCTTCCAACAAGCAACTTAACTCTAGTGCACTTAGAGTAATAATTGGAATTTTTATGGTTGAGAAAGCAAACACTTTTAATACAGGCAAGAGCTCTCGTGGAGTCAGTGAGAAGACAGTAGGAAATCAAAAAGATGGATCACCCTAATCTGAGTATTGACATCTCTCATGGCTGAATAAATGGTGTAGTTGAGCTATATTTGCTTGTATTGATTTGTCTGCTGCTTAACATTCATGCCTTTGCTTCACGAGGTTGACCACAGGGCAGAGGATTTGCTATCCATCCCAGCTTTCTGAGGGAGTCAGCATTCCCACGGCAGGTCATAAGACAAAGTAACTTACCGTGATGTGTTTAGGTTAAGTGTTTTAGCCCAGCGAGTGTGAGTCGTGTTAAATATGCATTAATTCGGATGTGACGCGTCACGCTGAATGCAGAAGGGTTCGGGTTTTGGTGTGGATAGAAATACATCACCTTCACGGAGTATTTCTGAACGTCACATCCATTCTTCTGAGCTCTCCAGCTGCGAGATCTTGCTCCAGGGCAAGTGTTCTGTATTTTAGAAGGCAACTGGCAGTTCCTAGGTTTTAGTTGCTGTGTTGTTGGGATTTGATTGCGTTTTAATTTTATCCAAAAAGTGGTGCTGCTGTAATTTCTGCTGTTAGACCTGGGATTTCGAATGGGTTGTGTAGACACTAATTAAGTGACAAGTGTTCTGTTGTCTACGGCGTTAGAAGGCATTAGGAAGGACTTTGAGTAACATTTCTGGGCGCTGACAAAATACAAACCCCAGATGTACCCTGTAACGGTAGCACATAGATGTTCTGCGTTATAAATGTGTGAGGGGTGGGTGGCAGGAGGGTGGAACCAGGCTCTTCTCAGTGTCATCTGGTGATAGGGCAAGGGGCAGTGGGTGTCAGCTGGAAAATAGGAGGTTCCATATAAATATGAGAAGAACTTCTTCTCAATGAGGGTGATGGAGCACTGAAACAGACTGCCTATGGGGGTTGTGGAGTCTCCTTCTCTGGAGATGTTTAAAACCCACCTGGATGTGTTCCTGTGTGACTTGGTCTAGGGGATCCTGCTGTGTCGGGGGTTTGGACTGGATGATTTTTTGAGGTTTGGACTAGATGATCTTTGAAGGTCCCTTCTAATCCCTGATGTTGTGTGGTTCTGTGATGAACAGGGTCAGGAGAGACTCACAGGTGTGTTAGGGCATTTCTGTGGAGTGAAATTTAACCGGAGGCCAGGCAGAGGTTCATCCTGCTCCTTTACTACAACAAGTAGCTGGCGCAGAGGGCCAATCACAGCGTCAAATTGTTTGGGTTTGTTTTGTGTAGGTTCATTCAGCAACTGTAGACTGTCCCCTTCTCTGGCTTTAACAGCAGCCACATCTATCTCAAATAGAAATGCAGCATTGCACAGAAGCCCTTATCAACCCTTCAAAACCCACGTCTTGTGGGACACGCGAGCTGATGGGGTTTTTTGTGCAGCGAGACGTGGCAACGCGCTCTTGCATGCGTCGAGCCGGGCCTTCGCGCCCATTAGAATTTGGGGGTGAAGGTCAGACACTCGAGCTCAGTCAGACCCTGAGCCATCCTGTCCAATAAATAATTACAAGCAAATCGTGCCTTTCACTCTATGCTGATTGATGTTGAAATTGCTTTTGAAAGTTCTCATAAGTTCCTGTTATAGATTAAGTGCCGGTGTAGGAAAAATAACTGCACCCAACTGAAATGGGTGAATGTAATCAGGTTTAATGGACTCGAGAGCTTGTTGGGAATTAAATAACTATTGATTTGTTGGAAAGTTGCTGTCATTACAAAATGCCACTCTGGACGCATTATCCAAGCAGATAGATTAGAAGAAAGGGCCCTTTGAAGATTCGGGATGCCTTGTTCGGTCCCTTTTTCTTTCTTTCTTATTTTCTTTCCTTTCCTTAGACAGACGCGTTCGGGCCGATGCAGTGCTGTTAGCGTCGCTCTGAAGCGGTCGGGCGGTAGGGGTTGTTCCACCAAAAGGATGGGTGTGTTGACAGGTACTGAGAAAACCACTGCTCCAGTTCCTCTGCTCCCCCTTGTCATACCTGGCGTCTACCTTTTGGAATCCAAACCAATGTTTAACTTGGTGGGTGATTTAGAATATGAAACGGTTCAACCGCCTTTAGCCACTTCCCCACCCGTGTCTGCAGGGTGTGCGGGCAGCTCGTGGCACTCAAGTGCCGCTTGTTCGCCTCCCAGAGTAAACACGAGGATCCGAAGTATAAATAATGCAGAGGACACTCGATCGGGGTGTTTGTGTCATCCTCTTCTGAGCGGTAATTACATCATGCTCAGAAATGTAATGGAAATTTCCTTTTAAAATATGCCTTGATAAACTGATTATGCAAATGGCTTTCCTGGGCTGCAGGTTGAGAGCCGCAGCCCCGAGGCGGTTCCGAGTGCGAGGCTGTTTGAACATTTTAGAGGCTTATAAGATTGCAATTTATTTGTTCACATGGATTTTGAGGGGAAGGAGATGTGTTGCTGATTAGGGATTCCCTGTGATTTGCAATTGGATTTACACCGGGATGGCACACGGCGGCAGCGGAGCACATTGCGTAGAGATTTGGGGAGAGAGCTGGGGTTCTTTTTTGTTTTGTACTGTTTGGTTGGGCAGGAGGAACACTCAGTCTTCAGGGCTGCACAGAATCGCAGAACATTAGGGATTGGAAGGGATCTCGAAACATCATCTAGTCCAATCTCCCTGCCAGAGCAGGATCACCTAGACCAAGTCACACAGGAGCACATCCAGGCGGGTTCTGCGTCTTCAAGCCCAGTGTTTGATGCCTTTTCCAGCATCTCCCCCTAAATTAACTGGTAAAATCTCTCCCACCTTCTCGTTTGTCCCTTCCCCTCATTAGAGTCCTGGACAGACACTGTGATTCCATGTTTGGAGACGCTTCAGATAAGCAGCCTGTGGGTATTTCCCCAATTGCACGTTTTCTTTTATGAAGTTTTTTATTTTTCTCACCGAGATCGTAGGTTTGCGTGAGACGATGGGAAATGGAACATGTGCTCCTGGGCAAAGACAGAAGGTGGTTTTCCAGAGGATGTCAGATGTGTCTCCAGGTGTGTTAAACCTGGCTGCAAACTGACTTTTATTTTCCAATAAATAAATACCCCTTCCAAAACCCTACGGCGATAACGCCTTAACCCGTTTTTTATGAGACAAATACATGATTTTTCTCTCCCTCTTAATCGTCCTGGATGAAACTGTGGGAGGAAAAAAAAAAATCACATGAAAGTACAAATGATGCAGAAATAGGTTTGTACTTCATGTGGGTGGAGAGTTGGTTTCTTTTGGCACAAGATGATCTACTGGAGGCTTCACGGGTGTCTCAGTCGCGCTGCCACATGGACCAAAACACCTGCATGTGCTGGGGACGGCAGTGTCAAAGCTGCCATGGTGTGTCTCCTGGGAGGTGAGACATAAAACATCCCACGGTCCAGTCTGAGCTTCGTATCTTGCCCAGTGATCATGTCCCTGTTTTGTCGTTTCAACTCCCATTCTTATGTCCAGGTAAGGCAGGAAGTCAGGAAGGTGTCCCAAGAGATCCACCAGCAGTGGCCAGGGAATAGGACCGTTGCCTTACTGTCAGCAAGTCACCCTCTGACACCTTTTCTGAATAAACTCTGCTTCCCATTCAGACTGCAAAGTGTGGCATCAACAATGTGGTTCCCAATCCACAGGAGAGGATTGCTGGAGGCAGCCCAGCGTAGAGCAACAAGGATGATGAAAGAAGTAGAGCACCTCCCTTATGAGGAGAGGCTGAGGGAGCTGGGTCTCTTGAGCTTGGACAAGACTGAGGGATGACCTCATTAATGTCTATAAATATGTGAAGGGTGAGTGTCAGGAGGATGGAGCCAGGCTCTGCTCAGTGTCATCTCATGATAGGACAAGGGGCAGTGGGTGTCAGCTGGAACATAGGAGGTTCCATATAAATATCAGAAGGAACTTCTTCCCAGTGAAGGTGACAGAGCCCTGGAACAGGCTGCCCAGAGGAGTGGTGGAGCCTCCTTCCAATCCCTAATGATTCTGTGATACTCAGGATGTTAGGATTAGGGTGAAAGATTCTCAAAACACAAGTGCAGCACATGCCAATTTAACAATGGAGGCTCAATTATTTATTACAGGGCTGCTCCAGGTGACTCAATTTCCATTTAGCAGAGGAAGAGCTGTACATGTGCTTTATTATAAAAATAATTAATGTGGAAATTACTTGGACTTTCTAGTAACCTACTGCAAAGTTCTAAACAGGGAGACAATTCTATTTGATGCAAAAAGTGCTGCTTTAAAGAGTAAAAAGATGGTTCTTGTGAGTTGTGGTCAGTATTTTTTGAAGCATTCTTTTATTTTGGCATACTGGCCAGAAAAGCGCTGAGGGATCTGTGGGTCTCAGCTTATGCTCATTGTGCAAGTCTTCAGCCAGCCCAGCTCAAAGCTTTTCCTCTGCTTTTATTTGCTTTTTCGCTTGTGTGGTAGTAAGTGGAGGTGGAAGAAAAGCAGGAGCCGGGTGGCTGCTGATTATTTAAAGAAGTGGGAACTGCCTTCCTTTTAATTGCATCGTTCTAACGCTGAAGTTATTCTTAACGTCTATTGATTACATCTGTGCATCCGATTTTCCATAACTGGCTAACCAGCGTGTTCGACAGCTGGAAAAGTGGCGGTCGGGAGACAGTTCCATTTTATTTTAGGGCTAAGTGAGAGAATTGCCTGGAATGTGCTGTGAGAAGTGGCGGTGCAGATTTTCTCGCAGCTCTCTCCTCGCCCGTCAGGAAGAGCCTTGTGTCGGTGCTGCGTTGGGAAGTGCTGCAGCAACGGGATGCGATTGGGAGCACCCGTAGGTGCTGGGGTGTTTGGCTTCCCGCAGAATCGCCCTCACCTTCCGGCAGCCCGGTTTGGAAAAACGTTTTGGATGTGTTGTGCTGCCTTAAATGAAAAGACTTCTGTGTTGTGGGGCTTTTTTTCCTGTTCTCTATTTGAATAATGCATTTGACACAGAAGTGGTGAGAGGTTTCAGTTCTTGCCTGAAGTGGTGTAGAGCTGCTTGGCTTGTTTTTAGATTGGGATCAAATGGAACAAAACACATAATTTCTGTTTACATTGGCTGAATTGCCTCGTTGAAATGCAGTAAGTAGATGATTTACCTAAAATGCAGATTTATTCTGCCTTGATTGCAGTGCTCTGTCTCTGCAAGTGATAAGGGTCTCCTGTTACTGGTCCTTTATTCCCGGTGCTTTGTGAGAGGAGAACTAACATGTTTGGCTACTCCAGTCACTTCTCATCCAAGGACGTATTTTGTTCAGGTTTTGAGTCTGTCTAGTGTTTCCTCTGGGTCACCAAATTCTTTCTCTGTTCTGTATTAGAAGTCCTTTTAATAGGAGATGTAGGTTGCTGGTGGTACCGATGGATGTGTCTCTGTTCCTCTGCCATCAAAAATGTTTAGTTACCCACGTTTAAACCTCTGGAAAAGCAACTTCAGGTTTGGGGTTGGTTTTATGCTTTTGGGTCTTTTCCCCTTTTGATACGTGTCATAAGCAACAGCCCAGGGCTACTGCGATTGGGATGAGTCAGACAGTGCTGCATCACCTCTTGCCCTGTCAGCTGGTACAGCTGGAGCTGCCTTTGAGCTCCGAAAGGAAGCAAAAGATTTAACCTGGCAGCCAGCAGACGCTCACGTTTTGCCTGAAACATCAGTGAGTTTTGGATGTGTTGTGATCTCCAGTCCATGTGTTGAGTAAGACATTTAAACAGAGTGGTTTGGTGTGGTGAGAAACTGGGCTGAGCTGGGCCTTCGCGGCTGCAGCTTCTGCAGCGGGATCGATAAATGGGCATTTGAGGTTCTGTGGGAAGAACGGTTTCTGTAGATGGGGCAACTTTCATTAGAAAAAGGTTCTATTCATTTGTTCATCCCCTAAATAATAGAGAAGTCTTTAAGATTTGGATTCTCTGCAAAAGCAGATGATTTCATTTGGCTTCCCAAACAGGGAGCCAGCAGCTAATACAGCTCTTTCCAACAGCCCGGAATTTCAGCTGATTTTGTTTTCCTGACTCATACACGATCATCAGCAATAAAACTTCTGATGAGTAGATGATGCCAGGAGAGACAACTTTGAAGTTGCTGTTTTCAGTAGAATGATATCCACCCGATACCAGAATGTGCTTGTGTATCTCAATATAGAGCAATTATTTTTATGGAGTTGCCTTGAATATTTTATGTTGTCACCCTTTGATAAATTATCTTGTTGCTTGATCTCAAGACAGAAACCCAGTTAAAATACAGCTTTTTGTTTTGTTTGCTCTGTCTGCTTGCTTTTCTTTTGCTTAACCGAGGTAGGCAGGCAACGTGTTTGCTCAGACCTGGTTTCCAGGAGGGTGTTGTACAAACATAGAGGATGTTCATTCCATAGAACAGGGTAAAATATGGCCAAGAACACAATTTCAGCTAAAACTACTTTCAGCTGAAGTAGTTGTGGATTGCATGTGATTCCTAGGTGAAAGTGATGGGGGATTGGACTAGATGATTTTCGAGGTCCCTTCCAATCCCTAATGATTCTATGAAATATTTGGCTGCTGGTGTTTTATGAGCATGAGAAGGGTTCACAGAGAACTTGGGAAAAACCACTTTTGGTGACAAGCTCATTTATTTATAAATACTGAACAAGACTGGGAAAGGTCTGCTCTTCCTCAGCCTCAATAATTTATGTTGTGTTGTGTGTTTGTAATCAGCAATTAGTGCTAAGTCGTTCTGAAGCGTGCGGTACCTGGAAGCTGCCCTGCGTGAGCGTGGTGTCGCCGCCTGGTCTCTGCTCCGGTGAACGTTGCTGTCAGCGGTGCAGCAATCCCTTCTGCTCTGTCCTGGGACAGAACAAGCAGCATGAACAACCCGGTGTGGGCTGTTGTGACAAGCGATGCGAGACTCTCTTCTCAGATGGAGAAGACAGCACAAGCTTCCCAGGGGGGTTGTGGAGTCTCCTTCTCTGGAAACGTGTAAAACCCACCTGGACATGTTCCTGTGCAACTTGGTCTAGGTGATCCTGCTCTCGCAGGGGGTTTGGACTAGATGATCTTTTGAGTCCCTAATATTTTGTGAGTCTGTGTGTGATTTCCTTCCATGAAGGGAACTGAGGAGTAATTGAGCCCTGTGGTTCTGGAACATGAGAATAAGTTACACTTGGGAGAGTGGTTTCAAAATCTTGTGTCTGGAGTAGAAAATATTGGGTTTGGGCTTTCTGTTTAAGACTACCTAAACCTAGAAGATAGCAAACTGGTAAATCTTGAAAATATTTTGAGCCTGTCTGTGGCCAATTCATAAAATTACAAATCTATAGAATCATAGAATGGTTTGGGTTGGAAGGGACCTCAGGGATCATCTAGTTCCAACCCCATGCCTTGGGCAGGGCCACCCTTCACCATACCTGATTGCCCAGAGCCCATCCAGCTTGACCTCGAACACTTGCAGCAATGAAGCAGACAATATCCAGCTTCCATGTTCTTTGTCCTCTCTTTTAATTTAAGATGTGCGTATTGAACTCACGTTTTACTACTCAGATACAATGGGAAGGATCTAGTAGCTGAAGAGCCTAGCATTGGGCCAAATTCTCCTCGAAAGACCAGCCTAGCTTTGGTGAACTGCTTTCTTCTCTGTGCGACTTGGTCTAGGTGACCCTGCTGTGGCAGGCGGATTGGACTAGATGATCCCTTGAGGTCCCTTCCAATCCCTAATGTTCTGTGATTCTCAACTTTCCCTCTGAAATCGGTGCTTAAATTTACCTTTTTTTTTTTTTTCAAAGTCTAATTCTGCAGGGAAGAGCTCCGTGCAGTTCTGTGTTTATTTATCCATCCAGGATCTTAAATATAAAATGAAGGAAGGATTTATGCGTCTGAGCTTCCTTCTAAAGGTTACCTCACGTTGTCGATGACTCCAAGAAATTTGTCAAAACTAATCATTCTGCCAGAAGAGGAAGAGATGGATCTCTTTTGTGACACCATTGGTCAGCATGTACTGGGAAACTGTCTTTGCTGGCTCCTGCAGCGACTTATTTTGAGGATATCAGTTGTTAAAACACGCTGGAGCCTTTTGAACGCTGCAGTTGTAGGAAATGAAATGAGTCCGTTGTGGGATTCGCAGAGTCCTGGTTTTAACCGCCGCACCGAGCTGGGTCCAGTGAAGTGAGCACATGGCCCTTTTGCTGCAGAAGTCAGTGCTTTGACTTTGATGCCTTCCTTCATCAAGGAGTATCTAAAATCAGGCACAGGGAAAAGGAACAGATGTTCCCATCCAGTTCCCATCTCAAAATGCCTTCCGCTGGCCAAGGCGGTTGTTAGGCACAATTAAGCCCGGTACATAATATACGTCCTGTTCTTTAAGCCAGGTCTGCTGACTCCCTTCCCAACAGGGCAGCACAGATCTGTTGAGGAGGAGACAAGTCTGTATGAACTTCTTTCCTCTGCAGTAGAATTTTGAGAGTCACTCGTGGAAAACAAGAAGTAGACCCAACTGGCACCTGTGTGGCAAAGAGTGTCTTGAAGAGAAACTTCTCAATCCACCAGGAAATTTCCTCTGCATTTTGGGGATGCTAATGCGTGAATTCTGATTTCTGAGTGGCACTCGGTGTTGCGCTGCCAGCCGACTTGAAAAGCTGGTGATGCGATGCCTTGTGATGTGCAGCATTCAGGCTAATTGTCGCTGTAATCAGCTCCGTGATGACTGCAGGGGCACATTTTCCTCTCTTTTTGCACAGGGTGTCGGAAATGTGAGTTACGTCTTGAATTTGGAGGCGTGCTGGTACTGACGGGAGGAAGGAACTGCAGACCTGCAGACTTATAGAATCGTGTGTGACAGGTTGATGGAGAGAGCAGGGTTTGTCATTTCCAATGATGTGATAGTATCTACTGTTGAAAAAGATGCTGGGAACCAAATACTCTTGTATTTGTGATAGGGCTTGTAGCTCAACACATTCCAGCCGGCCGCCCCGGAAAATCGCGTCTTCCTTGTGCGTCAAAACCTGGCAGTGATTGACTACTTCTGTTGTATCAGAAGATCATAACAGACTTCATGCAAGTGCATTGACCTAAAAATGTCAGTGAGTATTTCACATCAGTCTTTTGGGGGTTTTTTACTTTGGTTTTGCTGGTTTGGTTTGGGTTTTGCTTTTGATGTGGGATTTTTTTTGTGGAGAGGAGAAGGAGTAGAAGAAGGAAACGCAGGACAGATGTTGCTTTTCCCTTGTGTAGTCCTTCTCTTTTAATAACGTGGAAATAACCCCCCTCCCATCCTGCACCAGTTACGTAAAAAGAATCTGTAAGCTGCTGGGCAGCCAGTGAGACAGTCACTGAAATATTCAAGAGAACTCAAAAACCTGTTCTGCTCTTTCAGTCTTATTTTTCTTTAATCAGACATGAAATCTGCAAATGCCAGGTCCCTATTTCTCAGTGGCCTTACCGCTCCTTGTAATGTCTCTGTTAAATTCCTCTTGAGCTGGACGTAGGTAGGGTTTAGTGTCTAATGTTATCTTCACTCCTGGTAGAGATGGAAGAGGCACCTAGTCATACCTAGGTCGTTACCTCTCCCCGCTAGTAAGGCTTCATCTCAAGGCTTGGATTTAGTTTTGGGCACCTCAATACAAGAAGGAAATTAAGGTGCTGGAGAGAGTCTGAAGAGGAGCAGCAAGGCCAGAGAGGGGCCTGGAGGACAGGGCTGATGGAGAGCAGTTGAGGGAACTGCAGTTGTTCAGTCTGGAGAAAGAGGGACCTTAGTGCTGTCTACAGCTATCTGAAAGGAGATTGGATCAAGGTGGAAGTCAGCCTCTTCTCTGAAGTTGCTGTGAATAGGACAAGAGGAAAAGACCTCAAGTTGTGCCAGGGGAGGGTTAGACTGGACATGGGGAAATGCATCGTCACTGCAGGGCTTGGAACAGGGATGGGGTGGAGTTGCTCTTACTGAAGGTGTTGAAAAACCACATCAATGTAGCACTTGGAGACATGATTTTAACAGGCAGGCTTGGGTTGTTTTGGGATGATGGTTGGACTGGAGATCTCTTCCAACCTTTTTATGATTCTGTGGGCTGTGCGTGGCCTTTACGTGTGCGTGTCAGCTCTTGTGGCGGCCACGTGTTTGGTTTTGGTATTTGTCCACGAGAAGCTTTGCCTTGCTTAAGTGTCCCTTCTGCTTGCTGCTCCATGGCTGCCCTGAGGTCAGTGCATTCCTGGTGAAAGGAATTTGGCCCCAGGTTTGTCTTTTGTATGATTGTTGATTGATGCTCACACAACTGCACAACTTTCTCCTTTAATAAAAGCCCTCCTCAAGCAGAATGGTAGCAAAAATGCTGAGAAAGGTTTTTTGTTGTCTCCCATAAGAGACAGGAGATCCAGAGGGGAAGAGGTAGCCCACTGCTTCTTTAGTGAGACTTGGTCTAGGTGGTCCTGCTTTGGCAGGGGGATTGGACTAGATGATCTTTTGAGGTCCCTTCCAATCCCTAATGTTGTGATTCTGTGAATTCATTTAGTGAGGGAGAGATCATTTCAGAATATTAGCGGATGTGGTGGTGCTTCTGGATAGACGGGATGACACGGTCACTTTGTTAGCTGAATTCATTATAGAGATGTTCCACACCCGAGTTCCACAAGTTAAGATCAAATAGTTGAAATGTGTAAAAGTACTTCTGGGTCAGAGCCAGATGACACGATCATTTAAGCCTGAGCTTCACAGTTTTATTCTTTTGTGTTTGTTTCTGACCCAGCAAATAATCTGCCCAGTGCTTCATGCTCCCGATGCCTTTCTGCAGGGCTATGTTGCAGCAATATTATTGGGTTTGCCCCATGTTTGATAGAATCATAGAACATTAGAGACTGGAAGGGACCTCAAAAGATCATCTAGTCCAATCCCCCGACACAGCAGGATCACCCAGACCATACACAGGAACATACACAGGAGGGTTTTAAACATCTCCAGAGAAGGAGACTCCACAACCCCCCTGGGCAGCCTGTTCCACTGCTTTGTCACCCTCACTGGGAAGATGTTCCTACTCACATTGATAGGGAGCATCCTATGTTCCAGCTGACACCCATTACCCCTTGTCCTATCACTAGATGACATTGAGAAGAGCCTGGCTCCATCCTCCTGACACCCACCCTTCACATATTTATAGACATTAATGTCTCTGCTCTTTCTTTCACCTTACTGCTTCGTATTTTCTTAAGAACGCCTGTTATACTCTTTTTTTCTGCGACTTGGAACACTTCTCTATATGGCACCACCATCATTTGCATTTTCTTAATTAAAACTGTCTGCTGAGCACCATCCCACTGCACAAAAAAATTACATGGCACCCACAGCATAAAAACAGGTTGTGAGCTGGGAATCAGACACCTTCAGAAGCAAATCCCAGTTTTAGGGAATGCTGTGTACTAGCAGAGGTTCAACATATTTGTGGAAGGGTTTCCTGGCTGGTGCTTGTTCGCTCATGAGGTGATGCTCACGTGTGCTGTCTGAAGTGTAATTGGTTTTGTTAATGACTAAACTGAAGGATCTGTGGATAAATGGAGCACTGGAACAAGCTGCCCAGGGGGGTTGTGGAGTCTCCTTCACTGGAGATGTTTAAAACCCTCCTGGATGTGTTCCTGTGTGACTTGGTTTAGGTGATCCTGCTGTTGCGGGCAGATTGGACTAGATGATCTTTCGAGGTCCCTTCCAATCCGTAGTGATTCTATGATAAACTGATGCTGGAGCATTGTTAGTATTTGTTGCCTTTACAGCTTTGCTCTTCATTCCCATGCGTGCTCCTGCTTAAGCAATGTGCTGATCCTACTCTGGCAGGGGGATTGCATTAGATGGTCTTTCCAGGTCCTTTCCAGTCATAGAATCATTAGGCATTGGAACGGACCTCAAAAGACCATTTAGTCCAATCCCCCAGTCACAGCAGGACCACCTAGACCAAGTCACTGCCCACTCCTCCTTGGAAAGGTCGGTGTACGTGTGCCATGACTGTGTAGCAGGCAGCTTTTGTTCTCAGGCAGAACAGGAGGCTCTTGAATACACATCATCTGCTGCAGAACCAGCAAAATCAAGTGGAACGTGTAATGGTGCTTTTTGCTCTGTCTCAGGACAGAACGTTTTGGTTAAAAATCAATTCCACGCTCTTTGGCAAAAACCATTTCTCTGACAGTACAAAACCTAATTTATTTTTGATTCTGTTGGCACCTCTTTTTTTTTATCCTCTGTTTTTATTTGTCCTCAGATTGAGAAGCTCAATGCATACATTTGGATAAGAAAGGTTTCTTGCTGTGAAGAGGGATTTCCGATTGACAGATTCAAAGAGTTTGAAGCCAGGGAAGGATCATTATGATAATGCAGCCTGGTCCTCTTTGAATATCCGTGCTGCACGGCTCCTCACAGAGCCTGGCTTAAGGCAGACCTGATGCACGAGATTTCATCTTGCTTTAAACATCCAAGTAACGCTGTTTTCATCGGTCTCACCAATACCCTGCTGAACTCTTGGGTGGGTCTCAGAAGGATGGAGCCAGGCTCTTCTCAATGTCATCTAGTGATAGGATGAGGGGCAATGGGTGTGAGCTGGAACAAAGGAGGTTCCATATGAATGTGAGAAGTGACAGAGCACTGTAAGGGGCTGCCCTAGCAGGTTGTGGAGTCTCCTTCTCTGGAGATGTTTAAAACCCACCTGGATGTGTTCCTATGTGACTTGGTCTAGGTGATCCTGCTGTGTCAGGGGGATTGGACTGGATGATCTTTTGAGGTCCCTTCCAATCCATAATATTCTTTGATTACTCTTGCAGCTAGGACACTACATGCCTCTATAGTTCTACTCCTTCTAAGTTCCACTTCTAGCTGCTGCTTTTCTGCTGAGTGTTTTCTTCTGTCTACAAGACTGAAAAAGTAAAATCCACACAAACAAATGAGGAGGCTCTCAAAGAGATCCATCTCCTAGAAGAGAGCCAAGAAAAATGGGGAAGGTGGGCACCTTCTGGGATCATGTAATCTACCTCTGTGCCTGAAGGCAAGACCAACTCTGCCAGTGTCATTCCTGACAGATGTTTGCCGAGCCGGCTCTAAAGATCTTGAGCAACAGGGACTCTCCAAGCTCTCTGGGTGTTTTACACTGTTGTTCTGCACAGTGTGGGCACAGAAAATGCACTGTTGGCACAGAAAATGCACTGTTTTCATCCTTTTATTAGCGAGCCGTCATCCGCTTAGAGCTGTCAGCGTCAGCCTTCTCGTAGCTGTGTAATCTTCATCCCTTCAGTGTCTTTCCAGAGTTTTTCTCAGCCTCCTGCTGCTGTGGAGATGTCTAGGTTCACACAATTAGCTGTGTGTCTGCCTTCTCCTTTTTTGAGAAGAGCATCATACACTGTACAAAGCAGAACTTCCCTTTCAGGTACCTGAAGCTGGAGTAGGAGGCAATAAGCTTGTGCTAGTAGATCCAGACACGCAGCGGGGAGGGAGCGGCGAGAGTTAACACCAAGTCATGAGGCACAGAGCACTGTGAAGGATGAGTTTATTTTGCTGTTATTAAAAATTTCATTTCGGGATAATCCCTCTGAGATTTAACACGTTATTTTAAGAACAGCTTCCTAGAGCAGCAGTAAACAAGACACAATGCGGGAGGTTCAAACGATTCATAAGTGTTTGGATTTTTTTTTCCTTGAAACCATCGATTTATCGAGTCTCTTTCTGATCTGGAGCTGAGAAAGAAACAGCAGTCCTGTTGCCCGTGTGTTTGCAGAGAGTGACATTTATAAAGTCATCTACTTAGATAATCAGGGCTCTGAAGCCTCGTCTGCACGCTCTGCCTGTCAAATTTGATGAAGTAAGGAAAAAAACCCTTTTAAAGCAGAGGCCAGCTCTTGACTGCCTTGGTTTTCTAAGTGTGTCGCTTCTCCATCAGAAACGCATCTGAGGCTTCCTTTTGAGGTGCTGCAACACCAGGTTGTGGGGCAGCACCAGTCTGTGTGTGTGATGCTGCCCCAGACTGGAACCTTCATGTGTTTGCAGTAGCGTCAGGATGCTTCAGTCTCTGTTACTGCAGAAATGGGTATGAGGAGAGGCTGAGGGAGCTTGGTCTCTTTAGCTTGGAGGAGACTGAGGGGTGACCTCACTGACGTCTGTAAATATTTGAGGGGTGGGTGTCCAGGGGATGGAGCCAGGCTCTTCTGTCATCTGGTGATAAGACGAGGCTGGAACATAGGAGGTTCCAAATAAATATCAGAAGGAACTTCTTCCCAGTGAGGGTGATGGAGCCCTGGAACAGGCTGCCCAGGGTGGTTGTGGAGTCTCCTTCATCAGAGACGTTTCAAACCTGCCTATGTTCCTGTGCGACTTGGTCTAGGTGATCCTGCTGTGTCAGGGGGATTAGACTAGATATTACTTCAAGGTCCCTTCCAATCCCTAATGTTCTGTGGCTCTGGGCCACCTCATCTGGTGTCCCTGCCCGTAGCAGGGCTTTAGGACTGGATGCCCTCTGAGGTCCTTTCCAAGCCAAACCATTCCATAATGCTCTTTCAAAGCCACAGTCCTGTAAAGCTGCAGGTTACAGTTAGTAATGAATCCACCCACATTTCATTAGCCAGCCTGCAGCAGCAGCAGCACAGTTTGGGTGTGAGTTCATAGGATCATAGGATGTTAGGGGTTGGAAGGGACCCAAAGAGATCATGGAGTGGGGAGGGTCCTTGCTCGGGAAGGCACTGGAATGCCAGCAAAGCACATGCTGAAGCGCTTCCTGGATCAGGCTTCTCGGGCTCAGTAGCTGTAATCGCATTTTCACGAGTTGTTCCCCAGAGTTAATATCGATGACAGGATCTGAAACTCTGAGGCCATGGATCAAGAATAGTCTGTGATCAGGAAAAGGCAGATAAATGGCAATGGAAAAGCAGAGAGATTAAGAAACACGAAGAAATAAAGCAAAATAAATGAGCCTTAGCAAAGTGGGATTTATTTGCCAGTTTCTATTTGTGTCGCTTGATAGGAAGTGGCTCCACAAATCCCCCCATGCACCACATTTCTACTCTAAGGAATCCTCTTGCCCTGACTTGGGGGTTTCTTTTTGCCTTGGTTATTCTCGAGGCTGTTGGATGTGTTAAGGTGTGAGCAGCAGAAACAGGAAATCAGGGCTCAAGCAAGTGTGGTGAAACCTCATGGCCCTTCTTGAGGTTATTCTTGTTATTCTGGAGAACACCTAGTGTCAGTCTTGGTGAACTGATGATGTATTTGAAGAACAATGAGAACTTACTCCCTCTAACTGACCAGAGAGTTTGTAAAGGGTCAAAGTGTGGTTAGAAGTGTATGAAGATGAAAGAGCACCTTTGTAATTCACTCTTAGACACAATCTGCAGGTAATAGAGCATCTTTTAAAGGAACATCTATCAGCCTGGTCTATCATTTTCCATTTAGAGTAGAGTAAAATAGTCATAGAATCATTAGGGATTGGAGGGGACCTTGAAACATCATCTAGTCCAATCTACCTGCCACAGCAGGACCACCTGGACCAAGTCACACAGGAACACATCCAGGCAAGTCTTAAACATCTCCAGAGGAGACTCCACAGCCACCCTGGGCAGCCTGTTCCAGGGCTCTGTCACCCTCACTGGGAAGAAGTTCCTTCTCATATTTATGTGGAACCTTCTATATTCCAGCTGACACCCACTGCCCCTTGTCCTATCACTAGATGTCATTGAGAAGATCCTGGCTCCACCCTCCTGACACCCACCCTAAAACAACCCAGTTATGATTTCTTCTGCTGAGGCTTCTTAACAATGAACAAGGAGTTAGTAAATTCAAGCTATTGTCTTACCAGCAGAGTTTTTCTTGAGATTGCTCTTTCGTTCCTCATTTGTTATTGTCCCCTCTCCTAACATTTGCATCAGTGGTCCCTGAAATGTGGAGAAACTCATGAGTGTAAGACTGGACACTCAGCTTCCTAAGTGTTTGGCTTTCATGTATCTGCTCTAGGGCTGCGTGCCCGTCTAACCATGTGAGAAAGGTTTCTGTCTGGAACATGTGAGGAGAAAGACCTTTCTCCTGTGGCCTGTCGTGGATCTTGTCTTTTCCTTTGGTGAAACTTCCCGTGGGTGTGTTCATCCTTTCAGGGGTAGGTTCTGAGGTGGCTGTGTAGCTGGTGAAGTTAACCTCCCTCACCAGTGGTGTTCTCTGGGAAACTTGAGAGAAGGACAGGTGTGTGGCTTTCAATTCTGTGGACTTTTATCAGGTTGTATCTAGATTAGGAGTCATTTTGTCAAAGTTTTTCTATTAAATGTAAATACCCCCAGAAGTTTAATGAACTATAACAAGGGCAAGTGCAGAGTCTTGCATGTGGGCAAGAACAACCCCAAGGTACGAGTATAGGTTAGGGCTGACCTCTGGGAGAGCAGTGAATGAGAAAAGGACCTGGGGTGCTGGTGGACAGCAGCATGAGCCAGCAATGTGCTCTTGTGGCCAAGAGGGCTAATGGCATCCTGGGGTGGATCAGAAGGGGGTTGGTTAGCAGACTGAGAGAGGTTCATCTCCCCCTCTGTTCTGTCCTGGTGAGACCACATCTGGAGTATTGAGTTCTGTTCTGGGCCCCTCGGTTCAGGACGGGCATCGAGCTGCTGACAGGTGTCCCCCATTAAGTAATGAGGATGATGAAGGAAGTGGAGCATCTCCTTGATGAGGAGAGGCTGAGGGAGCTGGGTCTCTTGAGCTTGGAGGAGACTGAGGGGTGACCTCATTGACGTCTGTAAATATTTGAAGGGTGGGTGTCAGGAGGATGGAGCCAGGCTCTGCTCAGTGTCATCTAGTGATAGGACAAGAGGCAAGGGGTGTCAGCTGGACTTCCCAGTGAGGCTGACAGAGCACTGGAACAGGCTGCCCAGGGGGGTTGTGGAGTCTCCTTCACTGGAGACGTTTAAAACCCACCTGGATGAGTTCCTGTGTGACTTGGTCTGGGTGGCCCTGCTGTGTCAGGAGGATTGGACTGGCTGATCTATGGAGGTCCCTTCTAATCCCTGATGATTTGTGATTGAAAAAAACAGACAAAACACTTGTGAAAACAGTAAGTGTGTTGGACTTGAAGATTGTCCTGAAGCTTCTCAGTAAGACTGTGTTTCCAGTGGTTTTGAAGTGGGCAAAGATTTTCTGGTGCTTACAAATGACCGCTTTCTGCTTTCAGGTGGTGCTGGCATTTCACTTGCTGTGTTTATTAAGGCTGGGATGTGCTTAAATCACGCTCTGCACTCAGTGAAGCTTTGCTGGAGAGTGTCAGTCAATAGCTGCAAAGCTGTCAAGGGCTTTTCCCCGAGTTGAATTTACACAGGCACCTCCAGAAGAAATTAATGAAGTCTTGTTTCGCTGCACATTGCAGCCATTTGAATAAGAATTTAGTGATCTGAAGCACAGTGGGTTTTTTCTCCTGAAATAAGTGGAAGTGCAAAGGAAGGGCTTTAGATCACAACAGCTGTATTTAAGATGGATCCAGGTAAAGAACAAACTGGTGATTCTTCGTCAGTCATTGCAGAATGAGGAGAATCCACTTTCTGAGTCTTTTCTGGTGGCAAACGCTCGCTGTAGGTCGGTGCCGTGCGGACGTGTTCACTTATTTATTGCAGCAGGGCTAGATGGCTCCTACTGCTACTGAAATTTGACAAGCTGCACAGCGCTAAACCCCACCAAAATGGTGCAAAGACCCAATTACAGAAACTACAAAGGCATGCAAGAGTAAGCAAAGGGAGAAAAGAAAAACATATAAAAGGATTAAAGATCAAAAATAGAGCGATTCCAGTGAAACTGCATTAGGAGACATCAGGCAGGAGGAAAACATGAAAGAATTAGAGTGTGAAGAACAAAGCTTTGTGAGGCTGCTGTAGACTGACAAACAGTTTAAAAATTCTTTCTGTTAGCTCTGTTTATTAGAATGAAAATAGCTCATTGGGACAGTGGGGATGTTTTCCAGTGCTGTAATCAGCTCACCACCAGAATCGTGCCCCCTGTGTGCTGTTTGTTGGGGAGTTTCTCGTGTTGGCTAGTGGCTGGCTTTGACCAGATGACCTGGTTTCAACTGTGATGGAGTTACTCCTTCTCCCAGTTAGCTGGGCTGGTGCAGTGTTTGGGACTTAGTGTGAGAATAACGTTGATAACAGGCTGGTGTTGTAGTTGTTGCTAAGTAGTGCTTATCCAAAGTTCAGGATGTCTCTGTTCGCCAGGCTCTGTCAGCGAGCAGGTGCAGCAGATGCTGGTGGGGGGCATGTGGCCAGGACAGCTGACGTGACCCAGACAGACAGATATTCCCTTTCCATAAACAGGGGAGAGACATCCTCAGCTAGATCAGGTTGCCCAGAGCCTTGTCCTGCCTCCCCTTGAATATCACCAAGGATGGGGCCCCAACTCACTCCCTGAGCAACCTGTTCCAGTGTTCAACCACCCACCCTCCTGTTAAAGAACTTCTTCCTAACAGCCCTTCTCTAATGTGAATCCACTGCCCCCTGTCCTATCACTCTGGGTCTTTGTAAGTAGCCACCTTCAGGGACCGAAAGGTCACTCTTGGGTCCCCTCAGAGCCTTCTCTTCTCCAGGCTGCCCCAGCTCCCTGATCGTTTTCCTGGCCTCCTTTCAACCCGCTCCATCAGGTCCATGTCCTTCCTGTATTGAGGGCTCCAGAGCTGGACCCAGTTTCCAAAGAAAGGAAAATGCTACCACAGGGTCATGAGGTATGGGGTGGTTTCTGTGTTGAATGTTCAAACCCTTCTGTACCTGTCAGCACTGCTTTTCCAGCTAGTCCTCACTTCCCTACATGGCAGCCGTGGTGCTGGACCGGGTCTGGAGCACTGATGGGGTTGTGGTGCAGCTGGGAGTGAAAATGGCACCTGACCCTCGCTGTCCTTCATCCAAATGACTCTTGTGAGGAATTTGCTTGCTTGGCACAAGAAACTGGGGGAATGGGATGAAGGAAACCTAACCCTTCCAGGAATGAGACTTGACTCATTGCTGTTCCCCTCTTCACGTTCCTCAGGAAAAGCAGACAAGGTACAGAGTGTGATAGTAGTGCTGAAAGGACTTGTGCGTGTCCCACGTGCAGGGTTTGGGCTGAAGTTGAGAGAACCAGCGTAGCCACTAATAGGGGTCCCAGCAAAACAGCCTTCAACACCTAATTGTTAATTGTGATGATGTTCTTTCTTATCTAAAAGTCTTTCAGATACTCCAAAACCTTTGTATAAGCCGAGGCTTGGTGTGTGTTTTGGGTCAGTGTGAAGCCACATTGCTGTGGCAGTTGATCTGAACCTACTGCTGAGGTTTCCTTTTTCATCTTCCTGCACTGTCTGAGGGTGTCAGTTTGGGGCTGGATCAGAAGTGTCACGATTTTACTCAGTGTTTGGCTGAGGTGCTGTGTAGACAGTGTCAGGCTCTTCTCTAGGGTTGTTCCCCATGTAGCTCTTGCAGGATGGTTGAAGCCTGGGAGGGATACAAAGCAAGACAGATGGTTTCCCACAGACTTCCCCTCCAGCTCTTTCATCTTTCATCTAGCTATTAATTCATCTGTTTGGATGGATACATTCACGCATGGAACCAAGATGAATAATAATGAGATTTTTAATAACTCCCTACATTTGCATTCCTTGTAACTCTTTACATGGTTCTAGCTGATTAAAATGAATCATTTACATAATTAACATATGGTTATAGTCTTGGCTTTAATATGCTGATTATCTCAGTACTTTTGTCTAGAGTCAATTGGATTCAAACTGTAACAATTGTTTGAAGTGAGAATAGTTTATTCCTGTGAGGGTTGGGGAATATTTGCCAAGGGGCCTGGTTAGAAATAGCACAACTGCCCGAGAAAGTCTTTAGTGTAAAGAGTGTATTGCAAAAAATAATAAATGAAAAGATGTCTGTTGTGTCCACTGTGGTTGGGTCAGGCTTTACAAATACTTCTGCTGCTACCTCCTTAGTGAGATATAAATGAAGTGCCAAGTGCAGTGCTAAGAGTTACTGGAGGCAGCCACTACAAGTCTAGTTGCTTAGAATTTGTAAAGACTTACTGAAATGTCTTTAAACACATTTTGGATTTTATATATATAAAAAAATTAATATGTATAATATATATTTTAAAAATATGACATATATTAAATACAATATATAAAGTATATATGTTACACACTATATGTTATGTATTGTAATGTATCATATATATAATATATAAAATATAAAGATGTATTTTATATAAATAATTATTTTTAAGGTAACACTGAGATAGAATTACGACGATATTTTTGTATTACACAGAGTGTCTCTGTTTTTATATTCAGGGGCTTTACCCTACTCTTAAAATCAAACGAGAAGCCGGTTGGTATTTTCTGATTTCCCCTGCAACGCGCAGGCAGCGCCGAAGGAAGCGCGTTTGGAGCGCTGGGGGAACGTGTTTCCCATCTTGCTCTCCCTCGTGATGGTGTGCTGACAGCAAACCAGCACGGAATGGCCAGGTTTTGTGGGGAGGTAGCTAACACTTGTGTCAATGAAAGCTTTTTGGATGTTCATGAATATTTGAAGCAAATTGGCGTTAATTGCACTACTGTTGTCCACAATTAGCCCATGGTAGACATGATTAATTGTTAAGAGCCCTGACATTTATGCATAAAAGGCTTGAGGTCAAACAGAAATGGAGAAAAATGGTTGCTGCAGCGGTGGCAGACGGAATGCTAATGCTGTTTGACTCATCCTGAGACTCACACTCTTTCTGCATTGATAACAAATAATCGATTTAGAACTGTGCCGTATTCATCTCCTCCCCTTTGCTTTCTCTTCCGCCATTTAACCTTCTCCCCTCCCTGCCCAGGATGCCACAGTCACTAGTTAATTTTTTACAGCGTAGCCTTAAACTGGTTGGAATCCTTGGTTCGGTGCTTTACTGGAAACCTACCCCAGATTGCTAACTGGGAAGGGCCTGCATTGATTTGCCTCTCTCAGGAAAAGCGTGATGGAAGAATATTCTGATGATGATCACAGAACATCAGGAGATTGGAAGGGACCTCAAAATATCATCTAGTCCAATCCACCCGCCACAGCAGGATCACCCAGTCCAAGTCACACAGTGATTATGTATGTGCCTGGCAGGAAGTCTCATGAATCTGTGTGACTTGGTCTGGGTGATCCTGCTGTGTCAGGGGGATTGGACTAGATGATCTTTTGAGCTCCCTTCCAATCCCTAATGATTCTATCATCTAGCTCAGTCTGCTGAAGTTTCCTCGCATCCAACCACAGCCAAGCAGCAAATGTTTACACCCAGAAGGGCCTTATATAATTCTCGCATAATTTTGTTGATTGTTTTGACAAGCCTCAGATCTCCTTTTCATCACAAAATGGCAACCTGTTCCTGGTTTTATTCTGTTCTATTATTTACCAAAGCGATACAACCCGAAGAGTAGGACCATCCAGAAGGATGAAATTACGGTGAACTACCGTGTTCCTTCCTGGAGCTGCATGGTGACGTTTGGTTCTGTGGCCTCATTTTCAGGTATGACATTCCTTCAAAGCAGAATATATGGGGCTAATCTCCAGCTCTCCAGTAATAAATGCTGGGCTACGGACAGGAGATGGCCAAAAGAGAGTGCCTGGGCAAACCTTAATCTTTAATAAGGTGCAGAACTAGTCTATAACTGTCAGGGGATGACGGAAGAGCAGTGCTTTCAGCTTGCCTGCTCAGAATAGAAAATGGGGTCCTCTGACAGGCAAGAAAAGGCTACTTTATTGGGTTTGGGGCTATTATTGTGCCTGTGTTATTTAGTTATTTGACACTTGTGAGGTGGTGGGGCGAAAGGGACTCCGGTTATTGGTGCGAAAACAATGTAAAAGTGGATCTTTATGCTGAACTTGCACTTGGAAGCAAAGTTGTGCCTGATGCTGAATGGGTGCTGCTGGTAATTTAGAAGTAGGAGGCGTTGTTGTATTAAAGCAAAAAGCAGCTATTGGAGACAGAGATAAAAACGAGCAGGCGTTTGATATCTGCCAGCTTCAACTGGATGAGGAAACAAGGCACCAGTGGGGTGTTTTAATTCTTTGAACCAATGCTACCGCTTGCCCTCTGGAATTGTCAGTAATAGCTTTTCTGGGTGGTCTGACATGTTTTCCCAAGCCTTGGCTAGGACCACAGAACATCAGGGATTGGAAGGGACCTCAAAAGACCATCTAGTCCAATCCCCCTGCCAGAGCAGGGTCACCTAGAGATTTTACACTTCTTTCTAACTGCTTTGCCAGCAGTGCTTTTGTGCCGCCGGACATCGGTCTAAAGCGAGTTGGACATTTGCTAAACCTGAAGTGTCTCAGGTTATTTTTTTCCTCTGTTGTTCTACAACACAAGCACCAGGGTGCCTGTTTGCAAGCACGAGGCATTTCATTAGAAGAACTATCACAGATTGAATAAACCCCACAGCTGATAAAAAGATGTAAGTTCATTAGAGTGCTGAAATTGGGATTAGTGAGATCATCTTTGTGTGTGAAGATGCATCAGTTTTGGATGTACTAATAAATGCACAGTGGACTCACACGCTAGTATCATTAATGTCTATAAATATGTGAAGGGTGGAGGATATATATGTATGTCAGGAGCATGGAGTTAGGCTCTTGTCTCTAACTGCTGGGTTTTGTTCCCAACCTCAGTGGCTTGTACCTCCTTGTACGCTCACTTCATTGTTATCTTTATTGAGAATCAGGGCTAAACCAAAAAGGAAGTGGCCTTTTCTCTTCCCTTTTCAGGATGTCACTAATATCTATAAATATGTGAAGGGTGGGTGTCAGGAGGATGGAGCCAGGCTCTTCTCAATGTCATCTAGTGATAGGATAAGGGGCAATGGGTGTGAACTGGAACATAGGAGGTTTCATATAAATATCAGAAGGAACTTCTTCACTGTGAGGGTGACAGAGCACTGGAACAGGCTGCCCAGGGGGGTTGTGGAGTCTTCTTCCCTGTAGATGTTTAAAACTCACCTCCATATGTTCCTGTGCAACTTGGTCTAGGTGATCCTGCTGTCTCGGGGGGATTGGACTAGATGATCTTTCGAGGTCCCTTCCAATCCCTAATGCTCTGTGATTCTGTGATAGATTCAGACAATTATTTGTCTTGAGACATAAGACCCTACATTCTTCACATGCACAGCAGATGTGGACCAGGTAATGCCAGCAGGTAGGACACAATATCAGCCTTCTCCAAAACCTTATTAGAGCCAAGCCATTTCCTTAATGCATTCATTTCTTTCTAGTTCTTAGCACGTACACAAGAGCATTGCACAGAGCTTCTCCAGCCTTAAAATAGCGTTGCTTTAAATGTTCCCAGTTTGCCTTTCTAAAGATAGAGTTTAGACAAAATCATCACTGGTAGCGGTTTGTGGTGCTTGGGTGGTGTGTGACCTCTCACTACAGGTTTTCACATCCTTTTTAAACCCCTGGATAGCCGTGCTCAAACATGGGACTGGCCTGCTGTAGGGGTGAACCGAGAGAAAGTCACTGTTTCCCTCTAGTTTGATTATAAATATCCATGGATTTTTCAGCTGAATCCCAATTCTGGCTGATGTTCCTGAAACACTCCCTGTATATATAGATATTGTAGATATCTATGGGTTCTTCAGCTGAATACCAATTGAGGTTGGTGTTTCTGGAATGCTCCCTATATATAGAGATGTAGATATATATCTATATATATGTGTATATATATCTATATATAGAGAGAGAAAGATATTATAGATACCCATGGGGTTTTCAGCCAAATACCAATTGAGGCTGATGTTTGTGAAACTCTCCCTATATATAGTTGCAGACATGCACATGCATAGTCACAAGCACGCTCAGAAAAACCACCGACTACAGTAAAGCCTGTCCCAAACTGCACGCAGCTCTGTTTCTGCACAACACCCAACCCCTCTGTGAAGCTTGTTTCAGAGTACGCTGCACCCAGAAGGAGTAGCCGTCTGCGATTTTGCTTTATTTTCAAGTGTTTCCTAGTAGGGAGCTGGTTGCTAGTTTGCAGGCTTCACATTCACACTTGGGTTTGCAGATTGTCAGCCTCCATGAGTCTCCAGGAAAATCTATCCAGAAAAGGATGGTGTTTCGCGAGTGACAGCTATCCAGAGCGTGTGCATCTGTGCTCTGGCCCTGCTGTTGCAAAGCCACGCGAATGTAGGTCACCTGGTAGTGCTTTTCAATCCTCAAGTGTTCTTGTTCTGCAGGAGCAACCACCCAGAGCATGTCAAAGGAAAGCAATTTGCAGTGGTTGTGCTAAAGAGTGAGTTCAAGTTACTGTGAAGAATTAATTGTCTACATAGAATCGTTAAGGATTGGAAGGGACCTCGAAAGATCATCCAGTGCAATCCCCCTGCCACAGCAGGATCGCCCAGACCAAGTCACACAGGAACACATCCAGGCAGGTTTTAAATGTCTCCAGTGAAGGAGACTCCACAACCCACCCCAGGCAGCCTGTTCCCGTGCTCTGTCACCCTCACTGGGAAGAAGTTCCTTCTCATGTTCATATGTAACCTCCTATCTAGGTGATCCTGCTACAGCAGGGCGATTGGACTAGATGATCTTTCAGGGTCCCCTCCAGTCCCTAATGTTCTGTGATTCAAGTTCTGAAAGAAAAGGCAGACACTGAGTAAATCTTTCCAAGCAAGAAGACTTTTAAGGTCTAGACAACCTTGGCCACTTGTTTCTGTATATTTGCTGCATCCCTGTTGCTGATTTTTCTCTTGAACCTTGAAACACTTGTTTGCTGTGAGAGAAGTGTCTTGCAAATGCCCGAGTTTATTCTCTGAAGAGTGATTTGGGACGTGTTGTTGTGTGTGTAGTTGTCAGTGGACTTTTCATCTAATCTCATCATCCTGTTACTCAGTGAGGGGTCACAGCGATCGCAGCGTGGCGCTGTGCCATTCCCAACAGATGGGTGCGGGGGCAGAGCCAAGAATTCATGTTGAGAGCAGAGGACTTTCCAGCAGCCTTGTCTGAACGTGTAGCTCACCCCGCATGTAGTGTCTGTACGTAGCTGACCCATTTCTTCCTTGCTTGTGCAGCACTAACCAGGCTGCACTTTGGCTTAGAAGATTCCAGGGAGAGACTTTATTGCTGTCTACGACTACCTGAAGGGAGGGTGCAGAGAGGTTTGGGGTTGGTCTCTTCTCACAAAGAACAAGGGGCTGGGCAAGAGGAAATGGACACAAGCTGCACCGGGGGAAGTTTAGGTTGGGTGGGAGGAAAAACTTCTTCATGGAAGAGGTCATTAAGCGTTGGAGCAGGTTGCCCAGGGAAGGGGTTCAGTCTCCATCCCTGGCCATGTTTCACAGTTGTGGAGATCTGACTGGATTTAGCCGTGACCTGGTGGGGTTAAGGGTTGGACTCTATGACTCTATGATTGAAGGTCCTAAACAGTTCTGTGACTCTAAGATGGCCCTCAGGTACAAGTTGGCAGAGATCCTTACCTTTTCTCATATGGCTCTGGTAGTCCCAAGGAAGTCTCGGTAGCTCAGCAAAACAGTTGGATCACTTCTGTTTTGATTATTTATTTTGCTTTAGTTGATTTTATTTGATTTACACAAGAAGGCTGTTTAATCAGTGGAATGAATGTCAAAATTATAATGACGTTATTAATTCCTAGAGGGCCAGCATGCTGTACGTTGGCTACTGACGTTTTGACCTGAATGGGCACTAACATTTCTTACCCTACACTCAGTAAAAGTTTATTTCCTTATCCTTGATTAAGCTTTACTCTAAGTTGCTTTTAGGGAAACGTTTTAATTGTGTGAGATGCAGCATGATTTAATAATTGATGAGGGATGTGTGCTTGTGGTCTGAAAAAATCATTAGGCAGCTAAGTTTAGGTGAGCAGCCAGGCATGGTTTATGTTTTAACTAAGTCACTGCTAGTCACAGACCCTAACATTCCGGTAACAACGGCTTTATTTAGTCAGTCTGGTTACTGCTTCATTTGAAAATCACAGAATCACTCTGGCTGGGAAGGACCCCTCGGATCATAGAGTCCGACCATCTACCCCACCTTACAAGTTCACCCCTAAACCACATCCCTCAACACCTCATCCAAACCATCTTTAAACACATCCAGGGATGGCGACTCAGCCACCTCCACAGGAAGCCCATTCCAGTGCCTGACCATCCTTGCTGTGAAAAAATTCTTCCTAATATCCAGTCTAAACCTCCCCTGTTGTAACTTGAACCCATTCCCTCTTGTTCTATCCCTAATTGCTTGTGAGAAGAGACCAGCACCAACCTCTCCACAAGGTCCTTTCAGGTAGTTGTAGAGAGTGATGAGGTCTCCTCTCAGCCTCCTCTTCCTCAAACTAAAGAGCCCCAGCTATCCCAGTCTTTCCTCATAAGATTTATTCTCCAGGCCCTTCACCAGCCTAGCTGTCCTCCTCTGCACCAGCTCCAGCACCTCTACATCTCTCTTGTACTGAGGTGCCCAAAACTGGACACAGCACTCAAGATGTGGCCCCACCAGTGCCAAATACAGGGGGATGATAACCTCCCTACTCCTGTTGGCCGCACTATTTCTGATATGTCAGGATGCCCTTGGCCTTCTTGGCCACCTGCTGGCTCATAGTCATCTTCCTTGTCAATTAGAGCCCCCAGGTCCCTGTGTGCCAGAACACTCTCCAGCCACACCTCCCCAAGCCTGTAGTGTTGCAGGGGGTTGTTGTGGCCCAGGTGCAGGACCTGGCATTCAGCCTTATTGAGGCTCCTGCCATTGACATTGATTAATCCACTCGGTAGGTTTTATCATGTTGCATAGAACCATTAGGGATCGGAAAGGACCTCGAATGTGTAAGAAAAAGTAGTTTCAAGCTGCACGTGGAGGTGGGACTGTGGCTAAAGCTGTACAAGTGCTCTCACAAGTACACAGCTAGCTTTCAGATATCTCTATGCCGACTCTAAAGTCTTAGGAAAAAACAGCTGTCCAACCCAAAATAACAAAACACTGCTTAAAGCCTCACTGTATCAGCTGAGAGTCTTCTCTCCATAGAGGCACATAACAGCACAGTTGCTTTTTTCCCCCCTCTGTCTCATGCTCCTCGTGTATGGGAGTCTGAATCATCCACAGTCATGTTGACTTGAAAACTGTGGGCAAACAGAGAGCAGAGTCATGCGACTGCTGACTGTACCATGGACAGCAGCCACTGCGCCTGAAGAACAGCTGCTACAGTAATTGTGTCACCTCCTCTTGCACACACAGGTTGCGTTCCCCAGAGAGCTGAACGTGTCCTCGTGTCCGTCGCTCTACCACTGGATGCCTCTGCTTGGGTTTTGTGTCCTTTACTATAAAGTAAGAAAGAGAAAGGGAAAAGGATGTCAAAGCCTCCTGGGTTTTTATTCCAGAGCTCTGTTGATGTATCGTACACTGCGCTGAAAAAATGGGGTGCTTTGAGCAATTCCGTTAAATTACTTATTTAAAGAGCTGAATCAGCTCTTTTCATGGCCTTAAAAGAAAGGGTGTGAATGCAGAATGACTTCCAGAGCAGACATGTGATTTCAGCGTAGCTCAGATTTATTCCCCACAAAATACCCAGGCTAGAAGTCCAGCAGGGGCTACGGTACTCTGATGATCAGGTTTGACCTTCAACCTGTGTCACCACTCTGGAGTCCATTGGTTTTGTTCCAGCAGCCACGCTGGACTATGTATTAACCTGTTTGTCAGCTGAGTGAGGGCAGCGCAGTAATGAACAAATGGCTAAGATCTGTTTCTTGGTGTCAGCCCTGGATGCGGATTTGTGAGCAGTGTCCACACTTCATTGAAGTTTGTTGTGATCGTGTTTTTTTTATATTTGTTAGAATCAAAGATTCATTAGGGATTGGAAGGGATCATCTAGTCCAACCCCCGTGCCGGGTTCCTTTTCTTCCTCCACCAAACTGAACAACTGTGAAAAACGGACATAAATTCAAACTTACTTGTGTATGGTTGAGCAGGGATCTTGGTTTGCATGAATGGGCTCCTCTGGTTGAGCTTCCCCATCATTACATCTCCTCCTTCTTATAAGATTATATTGCATGGAATGATATTGGATTTGGGACTCAAGCAAAGGGGTTGTCTCTCTTTAGTTTAGAGAAGAGGAGACCGAGGGGTGACCCCATTAATGTCTATAAATATGTGAAGAGTGGGTGTCAGGAGGATGGAGCCAGGCTCTTCTCAGTGTCATCTAGTGATAGGACAAGGGGCACTGGGTGTCAGCTGGAACATAGGAGGTTCCATAGAAATATCAGAAGGAACTTCTTCCCAGTGAGGGTGATGGAGCCCTGGAACAGGCTGCCCAGGAGGGTTGTGGAGTCTTCTCTGGAGACATTTATAAACCTGCTTGGGTATGTTCCTGTGCAACTTGGTCTGTGGCAGGGGGATTGGACTGTATGATCTTTTGAAGTCCCTTCCAATCCCTAATTTTCTGTGATTCTGTGAAAATCATCAGGTTTCTGTAACTCACCGATAGAGACAACTCATTCCCTTGAGGTCCTCTCATCTTATTTGAGACTTTGATTCCTAAATTTTTGGGGAGATTTTCCTTCCCACATAGACAAGATATCTGTGGTGACAAGCTTCCCAAAATAGATTCTGTAGGTGATGCGCTTTAAGAAGCAGGCGGAGTGCAGGTAGACCTTGCTGAGCTTAGAAGAATTCTGCCTTAAAAGTTGGAGCCTTAAATGATGGTGAAATTCTGCCCCTGAGTTGTGATGGTCAGTAATGGTGGAGGGGAATGGAACAGAATTAGTAACTAGCACTCATGGAATCACAGAATCATTAGGGATTGGAAGGGAGCTTGAAAGATCATCTAGTCCAATCCCCCAGCCAGAGCAGGATCACCTAGACCAAGTTGCACAGGAACATAACTGTATTTGCTCTGTCCTGACTTCTAGCTGGGCTTATATTTCACGCTTTAAACAGACAAAGACTGAGCTTCTTCACAGGTTCACTTTTTTCTAGCCACTTCCCATCACGCTGTGAGGGTTGGATACTCTTACACTGCATCCTTATCCCTCTGCAGCTCCATGAGGAAATGGAGGCATTTTTTAATTTACATGTCTTTCTTTCCCTCTCTCTCATAGATAAGCAGCAAAGCTTTGTTGGGTTAGTGCTCCTAGCAGCTCCTGGGGATTAGTGTTATCTCTAGAATTGTAATGTATGGGCCAACGTATCATCACTTCCTTTACCATTACCCACTGGAGAGGGAATTCCATCACCCCATGTGCTTTCTAGTGATTTCAGCATTTTCACTGTCAAGATCCAAAGCTGTGTGTTTTCCTTCGGATAGGGACGAGTAAGATTAGGTGTGTGAATGACCTGTAAGGAATTATGAGTACAAACTCATGAACACCCGTTCAGTCTGCAGCCTTGTGAGAATCATGGAGGAAATGATCATAGAACCATAGAATCCTGAGGGATTGCAAGGGACTTCAAAAGATCATCTAGTCCAATCCCCCCACCACAGCAGGATCACCTAGACCAAGTCGCACAGGAACACATTAAGGGGAGTTTTAAACATCTCCAGTGAAGGAGACTCCACAACCTCCCTGGGCAGCCTGTTCCAGGGCTCTGTCAACTTCACTGGGAAGAAGCTCCTTGTCATATTGATGTGGAACCTCCTGTGTTCCAGCTGACACACATTCCCCCTTGTCCTATTGCTAGATGACACTGAGAAGAGCCTGGCTCCATCCTCCTGACACCCATCTTTCAAATATTTATAGACATTAATGAGGTCACCCCTTGGTCTCCTCTTCTCCAAGATAAAGAGACCCAGCTCCCTCAGCCTCTCCTCATAAGGGAGATACTCCACTTCCTTCATCATCCTTGTTGCCCTACACTGGACTTCCTCCAGCAGCTCCACATCGCTCTTGAACTGAGTGGCCCAGAACTGGACACAACACTACAGATGTGGTCCCACCGGGTCAGAGTAGAGGGGGAGATGAACCTCTCATGATTTGCTAACCTCCCCGCTTCTGATCCACCCCATGATGCCGTTGGCCCTCTTGGCCAGAAGAGCACACTGCTGACTCATGGTCATCCTGCTGTCACCCAGGACCCCCAGGTCCCTTTCTCCTAAACTACTCTCCAACAGCTCAGTCCCCAGCCTATACTGGTACCTGGGGTTGTTCTTGATCAGTGAAAGTACTCAGAAAAGAGGCAGAAAGCTTTTTCTGTGCTCATGATTAAGAATCTTTTGGCTTCATAGCCAGTTCTCAGAATAACTTACTACTTACTTAATGCATTTGACCTACTGACCGACTGTGGCACCTTATGAATTATGTAGCAGTCTTCCGAGTCCCAAGCTGTGTGCTTTGGTTTTCATTAAATCATCGCTGATTTGATTGTCTTCATTATGTCCTCAAGTTCATTTCTTTTAACTTTCTTGTTCCGACTTATACAATTAAAAGATGTAAATTGAGCGGAATCGCTCCCCTCGCGTCTTTGTTAGGACACCAGCACCGGACTGACTTTTAGAATTCCATTTGCTGCTGGAACTTAGCTTCCTGCAACAGTAGAAGATCTGGGTGAGACTTGGCGTTATCGGTTTGTGGACCCTGTGTTACCTGTTTAGAAGCAGCACGTTTCCAGAGTGAACAACAACAGGGTCCGTGTGTGTTTGAGCTTGCCAATTAGTAATCCGGGGATGGGTTTCCAGCTGCATAAATCACAGCGCTGCCCACTTTCCTAATGAAAGCGTGACAGCTCAGTGCAATAACATTGTGGTTATAAGAGCTCGTGCTTGGCACTTCTGTCATTCTGAAGTGGGGGTTTAGTGTTTGAGATCATGTGAGAGGTGATGCCTGAGGTTAGTGATGTACAGGCTACTGGTCAGGGACTGGAACAGGCTGTCCAGGGGAGGGGGTGGAGTCGCTGTCCGTGCAGGGCTTCAAAAAACGAGTGGATGTGGTGCTTGAAAACATGTTTAGTGGGCAGGGTGGGCTTGGGTTGACAGTTGGACTTGGTGACCTTGGAGTGCTCTTCCAACCTTAATGATTCTGTGATTCTAAGTAGGAAACACTGACAAATGCATGGAGAGTGAAGACTGTAGGACTGGTATGGTTTTGTGACCCTCAAAGCTCAGTTATTGTTCAGTCCAAAGCATCCACCTGAATCATAGAATCATTAGGGATTGGAAGGTAACTCGAAAGATTGTCTAGTCCAATGCCCCCCACCACCACCACCGCAGCAGGATCTGATTCTATAACGTCTCCAGTGAAGTGATCCTGCTGTGGCAGGGGGATTGGACGAGATGATCTTTCGGGGTCCCTTCCAATCCCTAATGATTCTATGATTCTAAGTCACACAGGATGCTTAAATGAAGACCAAGCTTTAGTGGCCAAGAGGAATGAGTGAAGAGACATAAAGACAGAATGTTGGATTAGCTAAGCAGGGTTAGACCTGGTTTGTACTTGGGTGGGAGATGGTCTGGCTACACCAGATGCTGTAGGCTCACCCTGCTCCAGCAGTAGGGGTTGGACTTAGATGTCTTTTGAGGTTCCTTCCAGCCTGTAACATTCTGTGATTCTTATATTCTCAGAAGTATTATGGATCACTGATTGAACTGCTGAGTGTAGTCTGGCTGGAAAACAGAAAGAGTGGGAAAACTCATCTTGCTGTGACTTGCTTTATTTCTCTGGACATGGTTAAAAGTCACGTGGGTCTGGAGGTTAGGGACGTGGCTTGGCAGTGGACTTGGGGCAGTTGAGTTAATGGTTGGACTCAATCTTAAAAGTCTGTTCCAACCCAAATGATTCTATGATTCTGCTTCAATTTAGGAACTGTTTTAAGCTCTTGTGTGGAATCATCCAAACTCTGCAATCCCGGATGGTAAATGGCTCCTGCACATGCAACAGTGCTGTTCCAGGAAAGGGAAAATGAAATTATACATGGCAAGTGTTGTTATAATAATGCCTGAGGCTTCTCAGTATGCTGCAGCAGAGGGTTTTCCTTCTCTGAGTGTTTAGTTAAAGTAAAATGAAATTTGGTCCATTCATAACTTCTTTATTGTATTAAATGAAAAATCCATTGAGTTGCTTCAAGAGACTTTCATTTCTGTGTTCCTCCCGCTCCATGGTTTTGTTGCCACAATCTGTTAAAGGTGGGGTTTTCTTCAGTTGCTACAGAGGGTTCATTTCTTTGGAATATAGGGTTTAGTTTAAATAAACTTGTATTGCTGGATTGGAGTTGAGTCTCCTTCACTGGAGATGTTTAAAACCCATCTGGATGTGTTCCTGTGTGACTTGGTCTGGGTGATCCTGCTGTGGCAGGAGGATTGGACTAGATGATCTTTTGAAGTCCCTTCCAATCCCTGATCAATCTCCATTCTTAGTAGGGCAAAATTGAGTTTACCATGAATAAAACACTTTTTTTTCTGTTCCTGCTTCAATGTGTTCCATAGAGCTGTCTGCAGCAACATGCAATTACCATTGAGTAGTGTCCTGGCTGTGAGATGAGACTCCATGAAATGATGCTGCTCTTATTTTGGGGGGAGTAACGTTAGGTCCTGACCTTAGAACGGAAATGTCTGTGATAGAGCAGTGAATATTGAGGAGAGCGTTCCCCTTCTTGAGTCTGTCTGGTGAGAGCCTGGAGTCAGGGCAACAGTGCGGGGTCCTCTGAGTAAGCAAGTAGATGCTGAGCAGAGAGAGAAAATTAGCTACAGACTCTTAAAGTGGGCAGGGATAAACGATGAATGGACATCTTCAGCTGGACTCGTCGTAATTCCGTTTGATTCTGTGGGGTTGCACCAGTGCAAATTAAATCTGTGTTTCAAGAATACGTTCCTGAATACTTGAGGGGTTTTTTTTTCTAGTTTCTTATTTATCATCGATGTACCCTTGGATGAAGAAGATAGGTTTTATGCTTCATGTATTATTTTCTATTATGCAGGCTAAAATATTACAATTCCTTCTTCAAAGAAAACAATATCTGGGAATGAGATCTAATTACCTCTTTTTTTATTCCAAGTGACAAAAGCTAATACATCACACTTAGTCACCATAAGAACTCCGTTTCAGTAAACTAATTAAACTAATCCTATCTCTCCTCATTATTCTCGGTTCTGCTAAATATTTCAGCGGCGTAGATTTATGTCGTTACATAAATTATATCATACTTAAAGAAAAACAGTTTGTGTCCTGGTGGATCTGCATGCCCAAGAGTTTGTTTTGGGCTTTTGAATTCAGACTTCACGTTTCTGATGAAATAATATTATTTGCCTTGTTTAGGGTGGTAATTCCTCTTAATTATTACTAATTATCTAGAATGATGTATGGCTTTAATTAAACGTAAGTGCTCGGCATCCTTGTTAACGTCCATTAAACAGAGGCAGTGCTCCTGTACAGAGATAACGTACTGTTAGTAAGGTGTGAGATGTCCTGCGTTTCACAACCTGCAGTTTCAGAACGCAATGGCTGATTAATTTGAATCGTGGAGTGGGGGTAGGTTGGTTTGTGGTTGTTAATGATGGTAAAATTAAGAGACCGCGTGCTTACGGGGCGTTCCTTGAGCTACCTAATTAAAATGGAACTGTGTCCATCACTTTTTCTTACCTAAATTATAAATCCAAAATATGTAGAATTAGAAGAATTTAATGGCAGTGTTGCTGAGAAGCTGTTATATAAAAAAAACTAATGCAGAAGTACCACTTGAGACTAAATTGCTTTCTACTTATAGACCTGTAATGCAATTAAATCAAGAAGCTGTAAGCAGCGCGAGTGTCCTAAGTTTAGTTTAGGTTTCTATATTTAAGGTTTCTGTTGCAGAGCTTTCAAAATTGATAAAGATGAAACAGGATAATGAGTGGTCAGAATGAGTGTACGTTGTGTGTGATTCAGATGAGCTGCACAGAGGATTCATAATGTTATTGATTTTGATAAACCACTTAGCACAGAAGTAACGGCGCTGTTCTAATATTAGAGCTATTGTCTTATTAGTTTAATGCAGTTTTCATGCTGTTATCTGGACTTCAATGTCCACCAGCGCTGGCTGCCTGACCAGAGTGCTGACAGGGTGTGAAGAACCCCTCCTCATGAGTTCTTGAGGAAATTCACCCAGGAAAGGAATTAATTATGGCTGATCCTAGCTGAGGATCCTGCATGATTTCTTAAAGCGTGACAGGCAGACAACTGACAGACTATTTGTAAATAGTTTTATCCTAAGTGCTGTGGGTTACGGTCCCTCAGCAAAACACGTGTCATGAAAGCTCTCCTGCTCTTACACTTGCCAAGTCCAATCTGCCAGCTTGAATTAATAGAACTGTAATTCATCTTCCAGGTATCAAGCAAGCCCCAGTACACTTTGCAGTGCTGCTTTACCCTGTCTTGCACCTTAGCTACTTCTTCTGTGCATCAAGAGTTGCTTCAGTACTTTCCTCCTCAATAATCAAAACCTTCCATTCATGACCTAAGTGTGCACTTGTATGTGTTGAGTTGATTTGCTCAGTTTTCAAGTGTGTCCCCAATCCATTACCGAAGCCCGTTATGATAGTATTTCTGTGGTCTCTGCTGTCCTTCTCCTGAGGTACTCAAAAACAGTCAGTGTGCAGATTTCATTTTCATTGGAGCTTCATTTTGCCCATCTAATAAGATGTTCTGCCAAGATCTTGTCTAAAACAAGTTCTAGCTGTGATGAACAAGTTACCGTCGTGCTGCCAACTTTTCGTGTTGATATTTAAATACATTGCAAATGTATTTTTAATATTTTAGAAATATTTTTAAAGAACAAAAATAACAGCCTTAGATATCAGTTCTGAGAAACTTGGCTTAAAATACTCTATGAGCAGCCCCCTGTTAGAGGCTAGGGTAAGATGGCTGATTTTTCTGGTGAAGAACAGCTACATTTGGGTAGCATTTAGAAATACTAAATACAAAATTATTAAATAAACGGTTAAGACAAGATGATAAACAGTCCAAATCAATAACAAAATCGTGCTTGTGGTTGTTCCTTTAAAAATATAATTTGTAGAGTCACAGAACAATTATGGCTGGAAAGGACCTCCAGGATTATCAAGTCCAGCCCTCATCCCAACATCTCCCTAACCTCTAGACCATGGCATTCAGCGCTCTGGCTACTTGGTCTTTAAACACCTCCAGGGATGGTGACTCCACCACCTCCCTGGGCAGCCTTTTCCAGGACCCAACGACTCTTTCATTACAGAGCTTCTTCCTGAGATCCCATCTAAACCTCCCCTGATGCAACTTGAGGCCATCATCATCACAGTGACAAAAATGTTTCATAAAGAAAAAGTTAGAGGTTCTAGTGCTTGTCACCATCCTCAAGCTTCTCCAGACGTGAGCTCCAACAGTGGCGAGCAGCTGTGTTGTACGTGCTTGGAAAATGCTGGTAAAAACTTGTTCTGTGGTTTTTAAGTACTTACCAGGTGTTACTGTGGAGTGTGCTTCTTCAAGCCATAAACTCAGAGTAAACTGCTGAGCAGTGCTGTGAGACACTGAGGCTACTTCTGTTGAAATGAGAGTAGATTGGAGGGCTGCAGAACTGGCTAGAAATGAGGCTGCAGAGAGACTGGAGCTAGTAAGTGCTCCGTGAAATGATGTTTTTATTAAGGTCTGGAATCTTAAGTTTTGGTGGATTTAGAGTGCTCTGTTTTGCTGAAGTGGCTGGCAAGTAAGATGAAAGAAACCCCAGAGAAACCAGCAACACAGTCGACCTCCCCGAAAGTAATGAATGGCGCGTGGTATGTGGTGAATAGGGGGTTCAGAGAGTATCAGCCTTGTCATCGTGGAGCAACCTGTTTTATCAACACAGGATGGAAACAGAGAGAAAGGGATATATTACTGTATCGGGTGTTTTGTCTCCCGAGTGTCTTTATCTGCTGTTTATATAGTTTTCTCAGTGTCTTTTGTGTTCTGGAACCGCATGGATCAGGGTTAGTTATCAGTATTGGTAAAACACATTCCAAACTCGAGCTGCTAGACATGATAATCCCTGAAAACATCAGTCGTGCTTTTCAAAAATATGCTGTGCCTGTGTGAAATATGAATGTTATCTGATAGTCTTTTAAATTTCAATTACAGTATTAAAATCTCCGGACTTACCTCGCAGGTACGACGTGTTTGGCTGCTTATACAGAACTTACTGGGGTAATTTCTAATTTAGAAAAACCTGTGTGTTTCTGCAGTGTAAAGTATGTGTAGTATATGGTTATAGAATCTCTTACACCAAGCTTGTTCAACAGTACTCTCTTTTAATTTAACATGCTGGTTATTCTAATAACAGAGTGTGTTTGGAAGTTGAAGAAAATAAGAGTTTTATGTTTTTCTTTCAGACAAATCTTAGTTATTTAACAATGAGTCTTTGTTTGGTCTTTGGTTGTTCTGGTGTAGTATTTTCACAAATGATGAGGGAAGTGGAGCACCTCCCGTAAGAGGAGAGGCTGAGGGAGCTGGCTCTCTTGATCTTGGAGAAGAGGAGACTGAGGGGTGANATAAAATGCTTTCTCTGTTTGCAATATTATTCTCTTACCCTCTCGTGTGTTCTTATTGTTTCCTCCTCAAGTGACCACCTAACAAAGACCCCGTCACTGTAATGTGTGTCAGATATAAAGGTGTAAAAAGGCAAAATGTCTCAAAAAACTCCAGTGCATTCATTAAAAAATAATTTGTCTCTAATTACTGCTGCTCATGATAATAAGCAGGGAGGAATTTAGGAAGAAAATTAGCCAAGTGATCAAAGACCTCTGCAGACAGAACATGTGAGTATGAACAAGTGCTTAAAAGAATATCCCCAAGCAGTTGTAAGTGGTCGTTACGTACCCTAATCACAGAATCTGCTATTCGAATGATGGATACTTATTGCTGCATTTATTTCTTGCTACTAGAATAACATGTAGAGTTCTAACATTATTGTAGAACCCTTAAAATATTGAAAACAGAGCTGGTCGTGCTGATAAAACTGATCTGTAACCACAAAGTGAAGGACATTCAAAAAAGTGACTGGTGCTGTATGAACGGGCCATAGAGCCCAACTGCAAGTGTAGGTGGTTTTTGCTCTTGACCCCCACCCTGCCTGTGCTCCGGGAGTTGCTGTTAAATCCTGTAACAGCACGAGAACGTCAAGGCTGGCGTTATGATTTATGTGCCCCAGCCTCAAGCACAGCGCTAGTCCAAAGCATGATGGTGCGTAGAAGACCGAGAAGTGCGCGTAATGTCAGTGAAGCAGATGGTGCAGTTGGACTGTGACAGGTGGACTCAAAAGTGGAGTAGGTGCTGAGAGGAGCTGAGTAGGATGAGGGAATGGAGAACTGATTGTATAAGAAAAGAGGTGGGTGTGCTCAGTCAGGCAAAGAAAAGAGCCGAGAAGAGGATATTGTTGCTCTCTGTGAATACTTGGGAGTAAATTGCAGGGATGCGCGTGGTGTGTTGAGCTGAAAGGCACAAACAGGCGAATGCTATCTGTAGTAATTTACAGAGAGATGTAAAAGAAGCTTTAAATAGCTACATCGGGGTGTTTCTGAAAGAAGAGTCCAGCTTAAGCACCCAGGGAGGTCAAACCCTTGCCAGATTTCAAGACCGAGTTGCTTAACAAAAATTACATCATGTGGCTTCCTAGCAGGTGACTGGACTCCCTGACTCAGGAGTTGCCTTCCAGTTCTGCTTTCTTTCCAAGAAAAGTCAAAGTCGCAGATGCTCAGGCATTTTCAGCTGCCAAAAGCCCAGCAGTTGATAGGATTAACCTGCTAAACTTGTCCGTGAGTAATAAGAACTCTGTGTTTTCTCGTCCACGTTCGGCACTTCTCGCGTGGCCCTACTGCACGTGGTGGCAGAGATGGTTTTCCTAAGCGCCGTCTTCTTTACATGCAAACCAAGGAAAAGCCTTACGTCAAAATTCATGACGTTGGGTCAATTGGTTGCTCCCACAGAGGGTTTATTTGGCTTCATCTCATCTTCAGGGCCAGGCAGGTCCACTCTAATGCTAGCTGTGAGTTCTATATGGATTTCAGTAGCCCCTCTTATTACGTGATAAAGGAATTATGGTTTGTGTCGGTATAAAAAGAAAACGGAGTGTAGACTGCATCAAGCTCCCTTATTTTGGGGGAAGGGTAACTGGAAATTCAGCTCGCACGGCACGTGATGAGGTGGGGAAACAATAACCACGGACACCACAGCCAGTGGCTGCAGCCCACGTGCTCAGCATTTTTCCGTTTTCTTAAGTGCTTCTGGACGATTGAACTGACACGGTGTGCGGCAGGTGGACGGTTTCCACGTCTGTGCTGTGCGCGCTGTCGAATGACTGTATTTTTAAAACTACTAATAGTAAGCGCGGAGGAAGGATAAAAGTGTCCTGAAAGGCTATTAAATGTCAAACGTAGTAACGGGGCTCTGGCTGAAGACGTGGGGCTGATGCTTGCAGAACCAACCACCTAATTAAATTTTTCCCTTGTAAAATCTTGCAATTTACTTTTCAAGACGACGGGTTTTTGTGCAAAATTTAATTTCAGAGTTAAAACCTACAGTGAAGGGGAGGTTTCGGTGCTGCTTTTGTCAGAGGCGTTAACTCTTGTGCAGCCACGTGCGCCGATGAATCCGCACTGGTTTCCAAGATCCAGTGCCTGCACTACAAATGAAACAACTCCAGGTCAAGCAGAACTCTTGTGCTTCTCTGTCTGTAGCCACTGTAATTCCATGAGGAATAACTTGGGATAAAAATCAACTGTGTGATCTTATAGAACGGCCCTGGTTGGAAGCAACTTCCAAAGGTCATCCAGTCCAACCCCCCTGCAGTGAGCAGGGACATCCTCAACTAGATCAGGTTGCCCAGAGCCTTGTCCAGCCTCCCCTTGAATATCTCCAGGGATGGGGCCTCAACTGCCTCCCTGGGCAACCTGTTCCAGTGTTGAACTCCCCTCCTGCTAAAGCACTTCAGGCATTTCAATCTGCCCTTCTCTAATGTGAAACCATTGCCCCTCGTCCTATCACTGTGCCCCTCGATAAACAGTCCCTCTCCAGGTACTGGAAGGTACCTCTTCAGGTACTGGAAGATTACTATCAGGTCCCTCGGAGCCTTCTCTTCTGGAGGCTGCACAACCCCAGCTCCCTCAGCCTATCCTTGTAGCAGTGGTGCTGCAGCCCTCTGATCCTTCTCATGAGCTCTTCTGGACCTGCTCCATCAAGTCCTTGTCCTTCCTGTATTAAGGGCTCTGGAGCTGGATGCAGGAGTCCTGGTGAGGCTTCACCACAGCAGAGCAGAGGGCTGGGATCCCCTCTCAATTCGCTATCCACGCTGCTTTTGATTGGAATCTCATGCACACTTCACCTTCAAACACAGCTTTTTTCACCTGTGCCACCCAATATCCAGGATGTCTTCTCCTAATAAAACTGAATTTGATAAATCGTAGAATCATTAGCGATCAGAAGGGACCTTGAAAGACCATCCAGTCCAATCCCCTGCCACAGCAGGATCACCTAGACCAAGTTGCACAGGAACGTATCCAGGCAGCAACATTACCTATGAATCCTTATAACTATCGATTTGTGGTGCCCAGTTAAAGAAGCAAATATTGGAGAGCTCCAGAGTGGCACTGTAGTCCTAATTCTGCAGTTCTTTTAAACTCGGGGCCAAATAAATTGCTACTTAGGAAATTACTAGTGTGGAGAAAACGTACAGAGGAAATCCGGCGTGGGGAAGTGTTATCCCGCTTTCCATAAAGTGTTCAGGTGACCTTATTCTGTAACAACATGAAAAAATGATGTTGGGATGAGAAGGTCATTCAGACATCAAGCGAAACAACAACCACCCAGTTGTTGTCCTTTACCACAGAGCTTTCCAGCTGCTCTTGGTAGGAATTCCAGAGCTAGATGTGCCGGATATGTGGATAAAGTCCAGGTGCGTTCCTGGAGGTACGAATACTTTGATGGCCAAGCCCTAATCAGAGCATCTTTTGCAGGGCACGCGCCTCCAAGTGTGGTTTCACCAGCAGAACCCGTTCTGTTATTAATAGGGCTTCTCACGTGTACGTGTTGAAATATCACCAAGCGTTGCGCTACGGAATGAAGCCATTTATCGATCAGAAATGGTTTTTTTCCCTTGAGCCTGTGCCCTGTCTGTAGAGCAGAAGTGCTGACTGCTGCACACTGGTGATTGCAGATTTTTTGTGACAGCAGAGACCTGACTCTCCCTTAATCCACGTAGCCGCATTGTGGGAATTACAAAGCTTGTGTGACGGACCTGCTCTGTATTCCAAGAGCTGCAGCACACCTGTCATCAGATAGAAGCCAGAATGCCCAAGTCATCACTTTACTTTGGAAGCTGAGCAGATGATTGAAATTATTTCTTACTACTGACTAATTCCCCTTTTAGTAGAGATAAGCTGCTTTGTTCAGCTGTAAATGAAACATTGGGGTATTAGCTGTCAAGTCAGAAGTATTGGAGGAGCTGAGATTTTATCAGCAGCAGTAACATTTTGGGCAATAAATTGTTTTGCTGGGCAGAATACTAATCTCCAGAGGTGCAGAGAAACAAAGCTCATTAAGGTAAATGCTTAAAGCATGCACAAAAAGCAGCGAAGACAAAGGCTTATTACCTTTGGTTGGGGGATAGATAAAACATTTGCACTTCTTCATCGCCGCGTAGCCTGGAAGAATTATGCGGGGCTGTTATTAAAAAGAGCCATTCGTAGGCTCGTAGACGCTCTCTGAATATGTCCAGGGGACGAATGAGTTTGTGAAATACCAACAGAGAGCGGTGCCAAGCGATGGCTTTTTTGGAGATTGTTTTGTTTCCCTCTGGTGAAATTAGGTATCCGGCACTTAGCATCCGTCAGGCTAATAGAGCAGCGTTATTAAGTGAATATATTTGAGATACAGAAGGATAAACATCTGGGTTTACACCGAGTATTTTCACCAGTTTATGTAGCTACATGTAATTCACGAGGATTTGTGGTGCAAAAGCAGCAAGATGGTGCGAGGAGAGGAACTGCTCTCACGGAGTGCAGCTAAAGCAAAACGTATTTAGAACGCGGTGAAGGACTTGCAGCTCTGAGAAGCAAGGGTGGCCATAGAGCTGCTATCAGAAACAATTAGAAAGGAAGTAAAATAGGTCGAGGGAATCTTTGTGTGTAAGCTAGCAGCCTGCAAGTAGCCGCAGGCAGATACTGTTTTCCATCATTAATTGTTTGAAGCAGCGTTTTTTAGAGAACTGTAAGAGAGGAGCAGCTTGAATACACAACACAAAGGGCAAAACCTTGCAGCTGGAAAATGGCACAGAAGGGTCTGTTAGTGGCCGGCACAAATGTCTTCCAAATTCCCTTCGTGCAGCATCCAGGACTGTGAAGCACCACAGAGAAAAATCTTTGCGGTCTATCCTGGAATCTACTTTATTGAGGTTTCCTTCGTGGGCTCTAAAGCGTCTTAGTGGGGTTTTTTCCACTCCTTGGTAGAGGATGGTTGACCAAAACATGAGTTGGTTATGAATGGTTTTCAGTAGACAGGAAATCACAGGCAGGTGTAGCTGAAACGCTACAGAGGTGACAAAAATGATGAAGTTTGCTATGATTTGGTGCTGTAACAGAGAGAGGGTGTCACGCAAGCGCTGCTTGCGGTCCCCCGGTCGTCGCTCAGTGATTTAGTGGGAATAAGGACAACAATAGGCAGCTTGATTTGTTGTTGGCTAATACTGAGACTAATCAAGTTGTTTCCTCATTTGGGGTAGTTGTGCTGCTCTGAGGGTCTGGTGAGGGAGGATTCAGCAGCACTGTGTTTTTCCACCGTATGCTGTGTTGCTGTATATGAACAATAGTAGTATTTTACACAAGTGCTCTATATTTTGCACAAGTGCAAAAGGATATCAACTTGATTCCACAATTCAGATTTATTTGGAATAATTCGGATTATAAATCGCTTAAGCTCAGTCCCGGTTTCCCTGGAGCTACCTGCGACAACGTGAACCTTCAGGCTGTTGGTTTCCTCCAAATGCTGCCTCGGATGAAAGGCAGCATCGCTTCACTTTGGCACCGACTGAAGGGCTGCTCTCTAATCTGCCACAAGTGCCAAGTCACAGTTCTTGTACAGCTGCTGAAGTTGAATAGGAGCCTGGTGAACTCTAAAGACCCAAGTGCAAGAGCATCTGGCTCTTAGTGTGAGCTTTACTTGTGCTTTCTGCATCTTTGGGGAAATCTGTTTGGTTTACGTCTCAGCAGTTGGATGCCAGATTTTAGAGCTCAGGAAGAAATTCCTCCCTGTGAGGGTGCTGAGGCCCTGGAGCAGGCAGCCCAGGGAGGTTGGGGCTGCAGTGTTCAAGGACAGGTTGGATGGGGCTCTGGCCAACCTGGTGTGGTGAGGGGTGTTTGGCAGGGGGTTGGGACTGGATGACCTCTAAGGTCCATTCCAACCCAGAGCAGTCTGTGATTCTATGATTTTAAGCACAAAAGCGGTTTTTTAGGAGATGCTCATGCTCCAGAAAAATCCCAGTCATTCCGCAGTCATTTGAAGAGTCTTCAAAGCTCTTCATTTCAACCTATCCTTTTCTTCTTTGTTAATAGAGGGCCTCTATTATGAACATGAGCTTGTCAGTCATCTCCTAAAATGCATGGGACTGGCTTTCAAGGACCACAGGCTATAACAGTGAGTTTGTCAAAGCTGAGCTGTGCAACAGCATCTTGAAGGTTCATTCACTTTCAGGATCAAATCCAGTCATTTATATTAGATGAGCGAGTTGATGTTTATTTTATAACTCGTTTCTCTGAGCAGCTCGTTTTCACAGTTGCACAGAGCTTCTGAAAGGGCCCTTCATGAAAACGAGTTAATAGAGCTATTGGTGAGAAGCCAGTACATCACTGGTTAATTAACAGAAGTTCTTTAATCTGTTCCAGTGCCCCTGGAACAGGCTGCCTAGAGGGGTGGTGGAGTCCCCATCCCTGGAGTCATTCAAGGTGAGGCTGGATGGGGCTCTGGGCAATCGATTTGGTGTGGTGAGTGATGGCCCTTGTTGTACGGCAGTTGGACTAGATGCCCTCTGGAGATCCCTTACAACAACCCTGTGATCCTGTGAAGTAATGTAGACACTTTTGTATTTAAGATATCATTATATGTGGACATTTCACATGGACAGAAATTTCCTCACTGCCTATAACTGAGGTGAAAGCTATTTCTCTGAGAACATAGGCTGTGGAACCCAGAGGTTTCAGCAGCTCCTGTTTTTGCAATGACTAGGCAGCTGAAGAGTGTTTGGGTTCAGATGCAAGTGTTATGTTAGCAGCGTATGAGAGAAACAGTTCAACGTGGACCATAAATGTGTTCCTGATTCTGAAACTTAACGTGAAAGGTTCTGCTTTGAATTTGAGCTGGTTGTTCTAAAGTAGTTTTAATCGTGCTTTTGTCTTGTTTCACAGCTTGCATCTAGTTTTAGAATCACCCTACTCTTGGAATAATGATTGGCAGTTACTGAAATGCTGGGAGACCTGGATTGCCTCTCTTACTTAAAGGTGGCTTGTTTTCACCTGACATCTGGTTAAGCTCTGGGTGTGCTACTGCCGTGAATCACTAGGCAATAAAGTAAAAAAAAAACATCATTTGAAATATTTTCTTTGTGCTATTTTGCTTCTGGAGCAGCTTGAGAATGGATAGAGCTCTGAAAAAAGCAGTTTGCATTTATTGTTGAAGTGGAGGAGCAGAGTTTTCTGTGAATATCAAGTTCTAGTGAGTTCTGACAGCAAATATGTGGAGTGTGGTTTGATGATCCAGAAGTCTGGCTTTTAGGATTTTGAGAACAGCATCAGCAGCGCTGCGCTAACAGGGTACTGGGTGCTGATGCGATAGATCGTTCGCCAGGCTCACTTTGTAGTGGCAGCTCTACCCCAGATCAGTCTTTCTCTTACCCTGTCGCTCTTGCTTTATGTGAAATCAGAGATTTCTGTATCCTCCCAGCGTCTGCAAAGCCAGCGCAAACGTGTGCTCTAGTTTTTTGGGTAGAAACAAGACGAGAGCTGGTTTGCTAAGATTTGTACTGCAGGTGATGCAGAAACGTACAGTGAGAGGAGAATCGTAACAGCCCTAGAGGCAGGGAGGAAGCCTCTGAGGGAACGTGACTTTGACAACGTTTTAAACTGGCACAAGCTATGAAAGCAGCAGTAGGGCCTCAGCCAGCTCTGCAGTCCCCTTCTTGCTGGGCTGAGAGGGGCAGCGGTGTCCTAACCTCAGTGAGGATCAGGACAGAGAGGGACTTACAGCTGAGAAAGGTCCAGCACACTGTGGTGTGAAATGTCAGTAGTGCTGGTGCTTGCCTGAGGGGATACACAGAGAACATGAACCCCACATCGTGTTGGCTGCTTAGTCAAGCCCTAATGCACGTGGTTTGAGTGAAATATCTATTTTGGACCCTTGTGAAATAAGTCAGACACTTCAGAAGCTAAATGTGTCTGCATACATGTCCTTGCTGGAAAGGTATCAATGACTTGGTCTAGGTGATCCTGCTGTGTCAGGGGGTTGGACTGGATGATCTTTCGAGGTCCCTTCCAATCCCTAATGTTCTGTGGTCTTAAATTTGTAAGTTCTGGAACTGTGCTGGTAGTTGACATTGACCAGGACTGGTCAGTTAACATTAATGTGAGCACAAGCGTGCTGCAAAGAGGTGCAGTCTGAGACCAGTTGGTGCACCAATGCCATCATCTTAAGTGTGAGCAGCAAGAAGGGGAGGAGACACAGAAGTTAGTAAAAGACTACACCCATCCTGTCAGAAAACTCCTTGAAGCAATAGAAACTTCCACAGTCTCTGTAGGAAACAGTTGAGGGAACTGCTCCGTAGAAGCGCTTGCTGCAGTGTTTTCGGAGAGAGCACCTAGTGTTTTGTGCCAAATCATCTCTGCATTTTGACTTGGATGTTACTTCCTTCTAATGTGAGTGAACCCTTTGCGTTAACTGCTCAGGTTTTTATCTCAAGACAGCAAGGGTGACTGAAGGAAACAGTGGTCCTTCGCTGAGAAATTGCGTTTGCAGTGCTGCCAGAGACAGGTAGGTAGTTTTTGGCTCTTGGAGGGATGATACTCTGCAGCCTGAGCTGCTGGTTGGGGGTTCCTGTGTGACTTGGTCTGGGTGATCCTGCTCTGACGGGGGGATTGGACTAGATGATCTTTCGAGGTCCCTTCCAATCCCTAATGATTCTATGATACTATGACTCTGTGGTTCAGTGCCAAACACACATCAGATTTGCTGAGCCTGCTCTAGCCCTTGATGTTCCTCAGCCATTTGCATGGCTTCCATTTCAGTGGATCCTCATCACCCTGATGAGGTGTCCTATGTCAGGATTTCTCGTGTGGACTGTGGTGTAGAGACAGAGCTTTGCTAGTCAGGAAAGGCAATAATGGCAGAGTAGTAGTGAAAAAGACCTGATGACGTTGTGTTCGGGCAGTGTCCGGATTAATCCTTGAATTACTGTATTGCAGCTGCTAGAAGTGTTCCAGTCTGTGCTGACAGGAAAACCAGGGGTATCTATCAGCAGGGCGCAGTGGCTGGGCCACATTCCTCAAATAATCCAGTCAATTAAAAATTGATTTTTGTTCTAGGCAGCACGGTGGTAATGTAGTGGGGAGACAGTGTATGCATTACCAACAGAGCTCACATCACTTAAGTGATATTTAGGTGATCTTCTGTCATGGGAGAGAGCAGTGCAGTTGATGATCTTTGCTACTGAAGAAGCTAAATTGAAGTGTCAGATACCAGAATTGCATTTTATTTCTAATATGTTGGCCTGCCAGCCCGGGAGAAGCTACGTGAAGCCTGTGAATACAAAGGGACAAAAGTGCTAACATCTAGCAGAATCGGAGGAGTTTGGGGAAGATTAAACTATAACATGGCTTTTAGAGCCTTCAAGTAAATGCATTGAAAGAAATTGAATCTTGAACTCTGGTTGCTGGACCTTTGTCTCCTTGCTCGCCTCCTTCTCTGGAGACATCCAAAACCCGCCTGGATGTGTTCCTGTGCGGCTTGGTCTGGGTGATCCTGCACTGGCAGGGGGATTGGGCTGGATGATCTTTGGAGGTCCCTTCCAATCCCTGATGTTCTGTGATTCCGTGTGATCTAAATCACACCCATCTTGTTTGTTTAAAGAAAAAGAGGTTGTAATGCCCCTGGAAAAGTTGGAAAAACCCCACATTTTGACAAGGTCGTTGAACCACAAACAAACCCAAACCCAAACCTGCTCTTTGAAAAATATATTTATCCCAGATTTCAAGATTCTGGGTTACAAGATGTGAAGAGGTTGTGTTTTTCTGATACTGGGAAGGTGGAAATAGGCAGTTGTGCAGACTGGACTGTCTCTTCAGTGGTTATTTTGAGAGACACACAGTACCAGCTTGAATCAGACATTTGTCTGCTCTTATTCACTAAAGCATCTCATGGTAGTTCCCACAGAGTAGGAAACATGTGAAAAAGGTTTATCTGAGGTTGCTGGCAATGACAGGATGATGCAGTCACATCAGGTTTGGGTTGTGAGACAATCCTGGTCAAATTCCATGACGCGAAAGGTGTAACTTCAAAAGTGGTTTTTAACATGATGCAAGTTTAATCCCTTTATTTTCTTTATCAAAAGGGGCATCAGGTCTTGTAACAGACTGTCCAGGGAGGGGGTTGAATGGCCATACCTAGGCATGTTTAATAGTCATGGACATCTGGAGCTTAGGGACAGGGTTTATCCGTGGCCTTGGGACCATTTGGTTAATGGCTGGACTTGATCTTGAACGTCTTTGCCAGTCTGGACAACGATTCTGTGGAAAGCAGATGCAAGTTGTCCTGGTGCATGTAAAAGGTGGCTGAATTTTAGTGGTGGGTTAAGTAAAGCATTAACTGTGCTTTGGTTTTGAACAAAAGGCATTTGAGATCTCAAAGCCAAATTATGAAGGGGACGGCACATTTACCAACAGAACCATCCAGAGTTGTTGTCAGTAGAAGAGATTGGTAGCAATGAAGTGTGAATATTGGTCATCAGAACAAATCATTCTTCATGTCCTGTTTTGGTTTAACATAAATTTTGCTAAGTTCACAGAATCACAGGACATTAGGGATTGGAAGGGACCTCAAAAGATCATCTAGTCCAATCCCCCTGCCACAGTAGGATCACCTAGACCAGGTTAAGTTGAAAGGGTTCTGTACAAGATGATCTCACCTGTGTCAGTAGTTTTCTTCATTAATTTATTTCTACAGCATAAATAAAGAGAAAATAAATCACAAATGCTTTTTTAAAGGTTATTATTGGGGGAAGGTGCCTCTGGGTTTTAGTGCTTTGGCAGTGCAGAAAAAAAGACCTTTGAAGAAGAAGTTGATTCTGTACCTCAGAACTCCTGGAGGTGGTTTGAATGCAAGGAGGGAGCTGTGCTAAGTGTGTTAGGCTCCCTTCTGTTGACTACAGTATCTCAGATGAGACTAATCTCACAACCACCAGCTCATATTATGCTGAACACTTGCTGTGCCCCACGAATGCTGTTAGAAGTTTTGGAGTTGGCACAAGCAGATGATATCTAATTGCCTACTCCACCTCTTGCTTAGTTTGAACTGAAATGAGAGGGTTTTACCAGTCACTGTCAGAGGCAAGCAAGTACAGAATGTGAGCAGATACATCCTCCAGAATGTCCTCAGAATCACAGTTGGGTTTTGTTGTATTATTTTTGTGTGTGTAGAACTGTCAGTCTGTTTCACTTGTTGCTGTGAGTGACAGACAATCTATTGTAACTACGCAACCTTGAACTTACTCCAGGTAGAAACAAAGTCCTTGGAAATGTATTTGCTGTTCTTTTTCACTATGAATTTTTCACTACGGATATTGCAGAACTACTGACCTCTGTAGTTATCATAACATGATAGTTCACAGAATCACAGAACATCAGGGATTGGAAGGGACCTCAAAAGATCCTCTAGTCCAATCCCCCTGACACAGCAGGATCACCCAGACCAAGTCACACAGGAACACATCCAGGTGGGTTTTAAATGTCTCCAGAGAAGGAGACTCCACACCCCACCCCCCACCCCGGGCAGCCTGTTCCAGTGCTCTGTCACCCTCACTGGGAAGAAGTGTTGCTGTTAGAGAATTACCAGTGTTTTTTAAAATAGCTGAGACATTCTGCTTTCATGCTGCCTTGGTTTGTGCTCTGTAATAATTAAAGAAACCGTGTCATCAGGCAGGTACTGGACTTGTAGTCACTTTTATTGTAGTTTTATCCAAATTCCACCAGGTGCTGCCAAAGAACATAGAGCCAAAGCAAAGTTTACAGCTGAAGTGGAAGTTGTTTACGACGTGTGTGAGAGTGTTTAGGAATTAAAACCTCTTGCAGAAGCAGGAGCATCTTCCCCACAAGTTTAATAGCAGCTCTGTTTCTCTTCGTATCTAACCACGAGCAATCTGGAAGGTTTGATACAGAGCGATGACATTTATAGATGTCACGTTCTTAAAATGTCATTTTTCTTAAGGTACAAAGACAACCATGAACAGATTACAGGTGAAGAATACACACGAGTGTTTGTCAGGTTTTGTAAATATTCCACGGTGGTGCTCGCTGGATTTTGGGGGACAAAGTGTTGTGGTAGTCTGCACATCCTACTGAAGTGAAGTGGATCTGGTGGGTTGGGTTGGTCTGGATGTTTTTTTTCTTTTCAGTAAGCTCGTATGCTGTGTCAGGGGGATTGGGCTGGATGATCTATTGAGGTCCCTTCCAATCCCTAATGTTCTGTGATTCTGTGATTCATTTGCCAATGACACTTTATTCCTGCTAACTTAGCCAAAGATATTCCTTGCTTTTCTTTGCTTTTTGCTTCACCGAGTCAGGAGTTTTGTTTATCACCTCTTAGTTTTGTTTCAGGTTTGAGATATATTTACTTATTCAGATATGTGTTTATTCAGATGTATCTGAATATATATATTTATTCAGATATATATTGTTACCCATCTGGAGATGTTCCTGTGTGACTTGGTCTAGGTGATCCTGCTGTGTCAGGGGGATTGGACTAGATGATCATCCAGTTCTGGACCCCTAAGTTCAAGAGGGATGTGGAGGTGCTGGAGGGAGTCCAGCATAGAGCGATGAGGGTGATGAAGGAAGTTGAGCACCTCCCTTATGAGGAGAGGCTGAGGGAGATGGGTCTCTTTAGCTTGGAGAAGAGGAGACTGAGGGGTGACCTCATTGGTAAAGATGTGAAGGGTGGGTGTCAGTAGGAAGGAGTCAGGCTCTTCTAAATGTCATCTAGGAATAGGACAAGGGGCAATGGGTGTCAGCTGGAACATAGGAGTTTCCATATAAATATGAGAAGTAACTTCTTCACAGTGAGGGTGGTGGAGCACTGGAACAGGCTGCCCAGAGGGGTTGTGGAGTCTCCTTCTCTGGAGACGTTTAAAACCCCCCAGATGTGTTCCTGTGCAACTTGGTCTGGGTGATCCTGCTGTGTCAGGGGGATTGGGCTAGAGGATCTTTTGAAGTCCCTTCCAATCCCTAATGATTCTATGATTCTTATTATAGATATAGGTAAAGTTGCTGTGTTACTTCCTTTTGTTCTTTGTTTATTAAATAAAACAGTGTCATGTAGAAATGGTTTGTATTTCATGGTTTGTATTTGGGTGGTCAACTCAAAAATGAAAGGAAAAAGATTCTTTGGGGTGGTCTGGTGTAATCAGAGTGGATTGCAAAGGTAAATGTAGTTGCTTTAGGCAGAAACGTGTCTAGAAATGTGACCATGGCTACATCTGCACAAAAAAACTTCTTGCTTGTAAGAAATCCATGGTCGTGACTTTATCTGGCAGCACTTAATTAATTGTTGAGCATTGTTTTTGTTTGCCTTCCCTTGGGATATGATCTTCCTTGCTGTGTCTCCTTCCTTCCATTAGAAGAATTCAACTAATGACTTGAGTATAGGGTATTTTAATTACTGTAGATCTCAGAAAACATTAGTGTGCTTAGTTTCTATTTATAACTGTATTTGTGCAATGGATTCTGTAGCCTCCCTGGCCTACCACTGTGTGGCCATCCCAATGTACCTGGCAGAGAGAGTTGAGGAGAAAGAGGAAACATGAGTTATCCCACCAAGGCAAGATTGGATCGACACTGAGGCTGGTTGGTGTGATACAGATGCTGCTGCTCAGAGCCAAAATCCGCACAGTCCTTGTGCTGGTCTAATCAAAGGCACTGAAGATTGAGCAGTTCTCTGATGTGGTCTTATCAGCTGGAGTATAATGTAAATCCTGTTACAGCAGCTTTGTCCGATCTGCCTGTAGCTTTGTTCTGAACCTTTCAGCAACAGTTCACTGAAGCAGAACGAGCCCTGTGAATTGATAGTATAAACCTGCGTGCTCGCCTTATTCATTGCTGGAGAAACAGAGCGGACCTCAAGTATTTATTTTGCTGAATTGAGGATACTTGTCTCCCTTCCCTTCTATCAGTGTTCTAAATGCAAAAGAGGAACAGCTAGTACCCTAACCATAGCCACAGCCATTCAGACCACAATCCCACTGAAAGATAACGCAGGAGACTACATGTTTAATTTATTTTACGTGTTCAGAGAGATTGTTAAAATCCCGAGGTGTTGTTATTTCCTGCTGATGCTGGGGAAGAAATGAGCATGTGACGCTCTGATCACAGTATCACAGTAATGATAAGGTTGGAAAAGACCTTAAAGATCATCCAGTCCAACCTAAATCCAAATAAACCGAGTGAACCTAACATCTAACATCTAGATCATACCACTCAGCACTTCATCTAGCCTAGCCTTGAACACCTCCAGGGACGGCGACTCAACCACCTCTGTGGGTAGCCCATTCCAAAACCGGATTGCTCTTTTAGTGAAAAATCTTTTCCTAATGTCAAATCTAACCAGGACGTAATAGTCACGTGAAATAAAAGCTGCTCAGAACGCCCTTAGTCCTCCCAGACAGCTGTATTTTTCTCAGCGCTACCTACCTCCTCTCTTTGGGAGCACGATGAGCCTCAGAAATGGAAGATTGTATTGTATTCGCTTTCTTGCTGGTGGGCATTCCTTACTGAAGTTCAAGAGCGTGAAATTCCTCTTTAGTCTCACTGCTTTGATATGGTATTTGCCTAATAGTCAAACAAATTAAAGTGTAGGGGGAAAAAATTGATAAAACTGCAGTATCTGAAAATTAAGAGGCTGCAATATTAAATGGAGTCCCTTGTAATAACCCTCTGGCGCCATGTTGACCCTTATTCTTGAAAATCGCTTTTAATGCTGTGCATCAGTAAGAAATACTCTGACTTAGGGAGTCCAAAGGAGGTTTGCGCTGTTGGAGTGTTCCAAGTAGCGTGTCATCTACAAACTTTGCTTTTTTATTCTCTAAAGATGCTCTTTGGGTGGTGGTGGGGGGATTTAATTGGTCTTTGTGAACTTTGCAGGTGTTGAAACCCAGCTATCTTTGCAGAGGTCTGTCGGCGCTGTCAGTGAGCTCTGCTGCTTCAGGCACAGTTTTCTCACGTGTGGGGATGGGAAGATTCACAAAGTCTCATTATGACAGAAAATGAAAATTGCTGCATTGTTTCAGATGTAAATATTTTCCTGCACTGCTATTGAAGCCTCATGTGGTGGGGGGTTGGACTAGATGATCTTTCGAGGTGCCTTCCAATCCCTAATGGTTCTGTGATCTCTAGTGGACTGGATGATCTCTAGATGTCCTCTCTGACTCCGACAGCTCTGTGATCCTGTGATTATTATTTGATTTGTTTTGTCTGACAACAGGAGCAACCTCAGATAAGCAGAGGCCAATGTTTATCTTGAAGTAAGTGTTAGAAGTGATCCAATGCACAGTCCTCCATTCACACCCCCGCGGAGGAGTCTTGTTTGTGTTTGGAGTGCCTGAGTGAGGGGTGTAGGGCTTTTGTAAGTCAGTGGGTGAGTAGGATGTGCCACACACCAGTCCTGTCTCACAACCTGCAAGGTAATGAAAGGCTGAAAGCTCTGAAAGAACTACTTTGTAATCAGAGAGAGAGGGGTGGTTTTGTTGAGATGCTGAGACTTGCCCTCGCTGCTTCTCTCTGTGTAGCGTAAGGTGTTTCCATGGAGCAGCAGGAATCAGAAAACGGTCGGGTGGATACAAAGCAATGTCTGAGAAGGCTCTGGTATGTGACATGAGAGATGTAGCTGCCTTATGGAACGAGAAGTGAAAGGGCGTTTTGCTTGGGTTTCTTTGCTAAAATTGATCTTGGGCCAGGTGAAACAGCAAGAAAGGGAAACTATTTTGGGTGAATTTCACATATTTAACCAATGTTAGTGTGCCAGGGACGGTGCTGCTGTTTTCCATATGCAGCCATGCCTCTCCCCTTCTCTGGAGATATTTAAAACCCTCCTGGATGTGTTCCTGTGTGACTTGGTCTAGGTGATCCTGCTGTGGCGGGGGGATTGGACTAGATGATCTCTCGAGGTCCCTTCTGATCCCTAATGTTCTGTGACTCTGTGATGCCTCTCTTCCCATACTAAATAGCCATTGGAGTTTTCATAGGTTGAGTATTGCTGTTAACCCTTGACAGAGATCCCAGAGGTTTCAGCAGGAGGCTCTGCAGCAGTCAGTGGTGCAGAAGTAAACTGGCTAACAAACACAGCAAACTGTGCAGCTCAGAAGGATATTAATTGCTTCATTCTCACTTGGAATTTCAGCTGAATAAATCTGACAGTTGTTAATGCAGTGAAATGGGAAGAGGAATATATTGACATAATTTTGCAGACCGCTAAGTCGTGGCACGTGCCCCCGCTGCTCCTCGGTCCAGATGTTCTCTGTATTGACTGCAAGACACCCGCGCCCCCGAGTTCTGAAAACATACCTGTTTGCATTAGCAAGATGAATGTTCAGCTAATTCAGTAGTCAGGTCTTCTCTCCGTGATCGCTAAACATTTGGATTGATGTGAAGGTGAAACAAGGGCTGTGTGCAAGGCTGGAGAGTTGAATTGGCCTCAGGTTGATTTTTTTTCTGTTGTTGTTGGTTTTCTTTCATTTACACGTTATATTTTCTTATGCTTCTTCCCTACAAAATAAATGTTGGGCATTTCTGAAAGGATCATTGGAAAATAAGGTGTCTAGATAGCGTTAGGTTTTCACATTTTTTTAATCCCTCTGCCTGCTGGAGTTGGTGGGATTTCTTGCGGATCTGGTTTTGTATTAAATCTTCCCCCGAAACAATTCCTCCCGTTTTGTACTCTGTGGAGCTGTAATATTTGTCCAAGGATGAGCTGCACTCAACATTTTGTTAACCGAAATGGGAAGTGACAGACTGACTGAAAGAAAATCTCCGTGCCAAAGCAACAGATATTACTTCTTTCTCAGAGATTACTGAACGCCTGGACAGTGAAGACCCTGAAATTGCAGATGCACTAAGGTTTCATATTGATCCACGTTAAGCTAATTTGATCAGAAGAGAGACTTCTGTGTCAGGTTATTTTCTCCAACCATATTTGATTGAGACGGTCAAACGTCACAAATATCGTGGAGGAAAATGAGGGATTGGAAACGAGGCGTACAGAACAAATGTAATAGGGGTTTGTTAGATCTGTTCTGTTTGCATTGATTTTCACTGCGGATATATATCTTTTGATGGCAGCTGTCTTCAGAGTAATAGCATAATAGATAATACCCTGCTACGTAGTTTTGTATTCTTATTACTTCTTTTTACTGGGAGTTGGCGAATAATTTAATTGAGGCTGGTCCGTGCTTGCACGCTCAGCGAGGAGGGTTTTCTCTGTTGTGTTTTGAATGGGTTTTGGCAAAAAGTGAGGAAGTTGGAGCAGGAATAGAAAGTGGAAAAAGGTCTGAAGGACTGCAGATGTTCTGAAGAACATGGCCAAGAGGTAGGATGAATTCTAGTCTAGTGTGGCAGAATTTGGCAGAAGACAAACTACTGTGTCTGCTTTTCAGTTCAGACTTATCAGTTCAGGTTTATCAGTCCGTGATCTGACAGATCAGAGTCGGTGATCATAGAATCACAGAATCATTAGGGATTGGAAGGGACCTCGAAAGATCATCTAGTCCAATCCCCCTGCCACAGCAGGATCACGTAGACCAAGTCGCACAGGAACAGGTCTAGACAGATTTTAAAAATCTCCAGAGAAGGAGACTCCACAACTCCCCTGGGCAACCTGTCCCAGTGCTTTGTCACCCTCACTGTGAAGAAGTTCCTTCTCATATTTATGACTGTGTTGCTTTCAGGATTCCCTGCCCTTGGTGGCTGGCTCCCATGTTACAAGAAAAGGAGGAGGCAGGGGATGAGAAGTATTGGGAAATAATCACTATTTCAGAAGTTCCTTCAATGCATCTGTTTTGCAAGAGCTGAGAGCCTGGAGAAAGCAGCACCTGGTGGTAATTGAGAGCCTCCTGTGCACATGGGCAAGTGTCCCACTGCATCTGCTGTTCTCCAGGTCCATCACCACATCATTCCTGAGACAAGCAACAATATTGGACTAGATGATCTTTCGAAGTCCCTTCCAATACTGAATGTTCCATGATTGACTAACTGGCATCCAGCTCTCTTGGTGTTTCTGCAGACTCTACTGAGGAGGCATGTGCTAGCACAGGAGATGTATAGAGCCGCCACTTGAGGGACACCAGCCTGGCTAAATGGGTAGAAAGTCCAGTGGGGTTTTTCTTGCTGTTCATCACTTGTTGTAGAGAAAAGAGATGATCTGACTATTGCAGTGTCTAAAAGTTGACTATGAAAAGATGGTAACCATTAGGTCACTGGTTAACATCCTAATGTTGATAGTGAGCTAAGTATTGGATGTCTTCTGTCCAGCTGAATCAAGATTAGATGAAAAACATCAGTTTTGTCTAAACTGGGAAAAGCCTGGTTTATTACCCTGTGGTGTAAGCCTTAGAGAGAGAGAGAGAGAGAGAAAAAGGGTAGTTACCACGTAGTGTCACCGCATTGTTTGTAGAACAGTTAGTGTTGCTTTTGCTTGCAGTTCTAGCTGGGGAAAATGTTGTCTTTTCCAATTGTTTTCCACTCGTAGGGTGCTTTGTGAAGAATGCATTTGTTAGTCTCACTGTCATACTTTTATTAGAGACATAACAGGATCCTACCACACAATCTATTGCTTTTCATTACCCTTGTCTTTGCTCGCAAAGGTCATCACCTGGCATGCGAATCAAATTTGGAAAGGGAGCCTTCTCTTCAGAAGTGCAACTGCAGCCTGGATTAAAAGGCAGAGCTGCTTGAGGAAAGTTAATAGAACGGTATTTCTGAGCTCCCTTTTAACTTCTTTCCTAAGTGAATGCAGCACCTTTGTGTGGGCAGATTGTGTTCCTGCCTGTTGGAGTTGCGGTCGCTTTTGTGTTGTTTCCCATTTGAATAGTACGTTTGATTGCCACGGCCAATGGTGCCGCATGTGCAGCCCTGCCTGTAGTGCCTAATTAACTGATGATAACAAGGCAGCATCGCCCTCTTCTCTTTCATAAGCAATCATATACATGACAGTTCTTTCATCTGTCTTCAAAATTGACTCGCTCTCCTGACCCTTGAGCAGCTCCTGTTTTGTGTGTTTACCTCTGATGTCTTTGCGAGACTGTTAATTTTCTGTGGCATATCCTATCCAGTTGTAATTAACACATCGAACAGCAGAGAAATAGTTGTGCTTGCAGATGCCTAATGGAGGAATCTTTTCTCCCAGTAATTATACAGCTTCATTTTGCTGATTTGCATTGACCTACAAGGCTTATTTATTTATTTATCCTCAGAAACGTCAACAGTGGCATCGTCCTATTTAGGTGGGGAAAACAAACTACCAAATTAGGTCAGTTTGCTGGAGTTTTCCTACCTACGTACAAAGCGAACTCAGAAGCAGTCGGTGGCAAGTTTGGAAAAGGTTTGCGTTTAGCCAAGTTAGATTGGAGGTAAACATTGCTGTCATCTTGCATGTATTTAATCCTCAAGTCGAAGGCCTGTTCTTATAATTAGAAACTTCAAGAAGCACTTGACCTATTTTAAGGAAGCGTTGCAGTCACATGTATTTAAAGCAAATATTTTCTGGTATTGTGTCTTAAAAAAACCCACAACCAACCCCCCAAACTTACATTTCAAATAAATGAGACTGGGGTTTCTATTTATCATTTTAGAGCTGGGCTGAGATTAAAGCCATAATGAATACAAGTTCAAAGAGAGGAAGGTATGGGAGAAAAGGTTGCTAGTTACAGCAATAAAAACAGGGGCAAAAAGAACAGCTTTTCTGAAGGACTCAGGCTGGAATAATAATGATAGAATTGTCTAAATCGATATATCTCTTGTCAGCCTCACGTCTGATGTTTGAATCAGTCAGACCTTTTCTGCAAGAGCTTTCCTCAGGAATATTGAATTATTTATTATTTGTATCTTTTTTTCCTTCCCTTTCTGATGATTTTTTCTTTTCTTTTTTTTCCNGCTGCCAGGTTCAATGTTGTCTGCTGTTTGATAAATAGCAGTAATTGGGTATAGAGCAGAAGTCGTGTAAAAATGTATGACTTCAATTACATCTAGAACAATTTTTTCTTTATATTGATCTTTTCTTTTTCCACCCCCCTCCTCTGTAAGATCTGTTCCTCATAGCCTCCAGTGCTGAGTTTTTTAAAGAATGACTCCGTGTCCATGCGTTGGCATGCACTTTTGAACCCATGCATCTCTTCTTTGAAAGAAAGTGGAACGCTCTCTCGATCGAGCTCTGTCTAGGCACGAAGAGAAAAATTGGAGTCGTGCAAATAGTGAAACACGCACAGTGTGTTCTGGTCGCGTGAGGGACCGCGTTCCTTCTCAGCGACAATGCTTGCTTGCAGCCCCTGATTCTCCTGTCCAGGATAATGAAGTCAGGGTACTGGCCAATTAATGAAAACATCTTCCATTAACAGTTGTAATCCAGAGAAAATTAACATGGGTGTCTTGAAAGTCACTTCTGTGCAGTCAGGCTCTGCTCATGTAAATCTGCAGCTGTACACCACCGTGCTTTAGCCCTGCAAATGTGATCGAAGGGGCCAGTCTAGTCGGAACGTCTGTAATTTCAGGTGTTCTGCCAGAGGTCTCGTCGTGGTTCTGGCTGGGATGTCTCAAAATCGTCTCTTTACTTGGAGGCGATAAATAATTTGATCCAAGCGTATGGTGATGATTTATGGCAAAACGAATTAGCACCCCAAGACACCTCGCTAGGTCAGAACAGAAGATGGGCTGAATTTCACAGTTGGACTGGGATTCTGGTTTGCCCTGGTGTGTGGTGACAGTCTGCTTCGAAGTTCGGGTCTGAATCGAGCCTTTAGCAGAGTTCTGAGCTTTCAGCACTGGGGTTTTGTGTAGGATGCTGCTGTGGTCTGTTAGGCACATTGACTTTCCTTGTGTGCATTTTTGAGGGAGATGCAGTGGAATATTGCCTTGTCCTTATTAAATGTGATTTTCTTTTTGTTGTTCATTACGTAAGTCTTTGCTTGCTGTGCTTCATGCTTCAGACTCTTCAAAAGTGAGATTCAAAGTAAAGGGTTATATAAACAGGCATATTTATGCCATCCAGCGGTGGATCAAAGGGAATATTCCTCACAATTGTGGTTAATTTATGTCATTTGAAAATGTAATTACCTCATGATTATTGCTGGCTCTATACAGTCCTGCTTCTGTGCTTTTAAAAAGCAGTCTTGCTCTGGGTCACCAGTGGACAGGAGTTGCTCGACGGTTCTTTCCCTGCTCTGTGCCCTATTGTCATTTCAGGGGGAGGATAAAGGGGAGCAGAAACAGCCAGTTTTACTTCAGAGCTAGTAATAAGTCAGTCACTTGGTAGCGATGTTCCTGTTTCGCATGGAGCTATTTCAGGCTGCTAATAGGAGTGTCTTTGAGGCTATGTCTTTGGGCAAAGAATTACCCCGTGTCTCCTAAAGCCTTTTGCTGAGGAAACCCTCACTTGAAAATACCACAGGAATCCCTTTAAAATAATCCCTCAGAAACAGCTGTGTAACGCACAGCGCTCTTTCTGTGAGGGCTTGAATTGTTCTGCGGAGCATCCGCTGAAGCTGGGGTTAAACAGACAAGAAGAACTTGGGGGTGTTTTCACCCAAAGTCTTGCTTCAGCCTCGCTAGTCCTCTGGTTTTCTTCCCGTGGCGGTTTGACAAAATTGCCTTTCCTCGCAGCAGCCTGTTAGGTGCCGCGCACAGAAACAAAACCCTATTGTTTTAGATTTTCTTTCCTATCATGTAGGTGTCTGTGCCATACCACCCACACAGGAAAGCAAGTGAGCTGTGAAATATATTCATTGTTAGAGTACAGGGGAAATGGAGGCAAGCAATCGGCAGTAATAATGTACGACAGCAAGGGGAGGCTGCCAACATTACCTGCATTATTTCGGTTGCCTTTTTCATTATAGGTTCGGGAAATAGGCAGCAATTCGATTATGGCATGATTTGGGATGGAATTGCTTGCCGTTCACTGACCCTGTCACAAGGGGATCAAATGAGAAGTCAGCTCAAATAAAGTTTATAGTGCATTAACTGGACCAAGCACTGCCTAGCCTGGGAGCATGATTTTTCATCTTCCAGGGTTTTGTAACTGCTTCTCAGATATATTTGTACCTTAAGGCGAACAGGGGAGAGGAGGAGGAGGAGGAGGAGGAGGAGGTGGGGGGAAGAAAAAAAAGGAAAAAAAAAAGGAGGATTGGCTGAGATGTATAGGAATGAGCTAGTTGGCCAATAGTGTACGCTCCCCTCCCCTCCCATGTGCAAATCTCAGCTCCTCTCTGGCTTGTGAGAAGCAGCATGATTAATAACACTGAGGGAACCTGCCTGTTGGATTATTAATTTTCCATCCTTTTTCCCTTCTCTTACGCCATACCCCTGACGCTTTGCCTTTTTTTAAAAAACAAAAAAAAAAGCTTTTCTTTTTCTTTTTTTGTTTTTCTCCTCCCTTTTTCTTTTTTCTCTTTTTCTCTTTCTTTTTTTTCTCCCATGGAGCTAACCACTAGCCACTAACATTCTCGTGGCTATCCAACCCTGCAAGGGCTTACTTCACAGTGGGGTGAGTTTGTATATTAAAATAGGGGATTCTGCGAGGAAGCAGCAACAACAGAAGAGAAAAAAAAAAAGAAGAAAAAAACCCATCCCTGTGATGCTTGATTAGAGCACAGTTGCCTTTAGCTACAACTACTAAACCTAGAGTTAATGCTGACCTAGAAGGCAAGAAACGTGCGCAGTTCCTGCCTGTTAGTTGTAGTGAGAACTGCACTGCGTGGACAGAAAAACATTGGTTTTCCTTATTCAGACTAATTAAAAGTGGCCCTTTACAACCTTGATGGCATAGAGAGGTGTAAATTGATAGCACAGGGGAGTTAACGGGCAGGGAATTGGATGAGCTGTGGGGTTTTTGCTGGCGATACTCGAGGCTGGGGTTTTCTTTCCTTTATTATTTCCTTTTGTAGGACTCGTAGTAATGAAAAATAGTTTTGTTTTGCAGTCACAAGCGTCTCATTGTTGAGTTATGGGATTGTCATGGGGTTAATAATGATGATAAAATACCGTTTGCAGATCAGTGATACTGTGGGGGGGGACTCTCATGCCAGCTGAGGACAATTCAGCACTGGTGTGATGCGAGGGGGTGCTGAGCGCGTTTACACGTGTCTGTGGAACTGGAGGGGCTTCTCGCTTGTGATTCGCTGACCAGGTCATGTGTCCGGTCTATATAAAGGAAATATGTGGGGTAGGAGATGCAGTTTGATTTTGGGGATGTCTGAATTTGTTGACTTTTCTCAGTTGTTTTGTTCCATGATTGTGCAATGTGTTTTATTCTTTCCAATTACTACAGCAGAATTAAGAGCTTTGCTTTGGTTAATAGAGTGAAGCATCAAGGATCGAGTATCTTGAAGCACTTTGCAGAATAAAATTCTTAATTAAAATAAAAATGTTGAATAATACAAAGTATTTTTTTAAATATATATGTACTTAAAATTGATAGTTGTGCTTGTGAATGGAGCAAACGAGACAATACATCAAGAAGGCACTTGTGTGTGTGTTTTACTGAAGGAAGGATGGAATGATGCACTTTTGTTTTTTTTAACTAAAGCAATACTTCAACAAGGAGTATAATAGAGTTACTTTGTATTTGTGTATCCTATGTGGTAGCTGGTTTTCATTTACATTTGTGCCCTGAATCTGTGTATTTCTGTTTTGTCTTGTGATTTCAAAGCATCAGTACGAGAAAGGACGAAATATCTCCTGCCTAAAATACACAAAGTGTAGGTACGGACGTTCTGCTCACTGCATCGTATGTGATAGCTCAAACCTGAAGGGACCCGTAAGGATCAGTGGGTCCCAATCCCATCTGTATACACACACGTAGGTCTATAGCTATGTTTGTCTGCAATAAATGTATTGGAAATACATTCAGCACTTGGATGAAAGAAATATTTTATAAACAAGATATTCTTGTCGTTGTCAGGTTTTAAAATGACTTGTACAAACAAGCTGCTATGACAGTCTTGGTATTTAGTGTGTCTTGATAAGAATCCATGTGATTAGCTCTTTGTACCGGGCACACCCAGTGTCAGTCTCAGTTCTCTTTATTGGGAACCCTTACCTTAGTGTGGAAGGACCCCAGTAATCCCAGAAGGTAGTTTATAATGTCATTATGCAGATGCTGTTCCCAGCTCAAGTTCGAGATGCACTGAAAACCTGGAGGCAGTGGTTTTTTGTTTCGTGTGGTTATTTCTTCCTTGTTGTTGCCCACGAGATGATCATTACGTTAGTAGAAGGGATTGTCACTGATTGACTGCTGAGCCCTAACTGGGTTTTTTACTTCTTGTCCCTGTATTAACGTGGATGATACCTAGTTTTGATAAGCACAGTGCCATACAGTGTGACAAAACCCCCCACTCTTGTCACTTGTTATTCTTAGAAAAGTATTTATGATGATTCTTTTTCTTCTCTAAGACATGTTGTACTTTTACTTTGTGTAATATAGCTCCTCCTCTACAAAGTGGGAAGGTAGTAAACATGAAAGCAGTGGATGTATGTGTGAGTGCAGTCTGACATGCAGATGCTCTTGTGTTTCCATCTACTCCTAGTGAGCAGTAGCCTGATGTGCCTGTATCAATTAATGCCTTGTTTTGACAGCAGCAGCTCTGAAAGATATCTTAGGCTGAGACACAGGGGTTTGGGTTGTGGGGGTTTTTTTAGTGTGGCTAAATAGTCACTACTTTTGTTCTTCCTTATGCTAGGAAATGAGGTTACATAAACCAAGAGCAGGGAAAGTAATTTTTGATTAAGCAGTTGAACCAACTGCCTTGCAACTCAAGTCTACAACAATGAAAACTCTGAGCTCTGAACAGGTATCATGTGTGGGGCACATGGAACTGTAGACCCCAGCTGTAACAGATCTGTCAGGTGTTATGAAGCCAGAGCTTGTAGACTTTACTGGATTTTAGAGTGTAAAATCCAGTTGCTATCAGATTGCCTCCAAATTAAACAGTAGAAGTTTGCGTTTTTGCTGTTGTCTGTATTTTTTACTAAAAGCAGAAGTAACTGGGAATAATGGTATAAGAAGTCTACTTGACAATATGCACTGGGTAGAATCTCATCCATGCTCATATGTGGAACAGAATTGCAATAGTCCAGGTGTTTTCTTCACGTTGCAGCTGATAGGTTTGCTTGTCATAGTCTCCAAATCATGCAAGTTTTAGCACAATTTTGACACATTTGTATGATAATCTCAGTAATCACCAGGCTTGGTGAATGCAAATCATCTATTTGTTTCCGCCACTCTTTTTTATTATCTTTTCATTATCTGTTTACTTAGCTGTTGCGTGTCCCCATCTGTCATAATCTTCTCGTTAATGCTAAAAAGAGAGTCCTTCTCTCTGTGGGTCAGTACTCATGATGTGTCCATACTACTGTTAGTAATTCCTAAAGCTCTTGGAGAAGTGATTAGGGAGTCATGATTGCTCACAAATTGAGTCTTTTTTTCTGCCTGACACTGATCCTGTGATAGTCTCCCCACTTAATCCTCGCTAGCAATTTGCCTATAGTTGCAGCTAACAGGAGGTGATTAGAGGGGAGTTGCCCACTGCCTTTTTACTTGTGTTGTAGAGGCATGTTAGACAGAGGCTAGTGAATCAAAGCTGTTTCCCTATTAACTCACCACCTCCTAATGCATTAGATCCACTTTTATCTAATAATAGTGCTCAGTTCCTAGCGCGGTGCTGCCCTTACTTGGAGCCCCTTTTAAAACATCACCGGGAGCATTATTTGAAATTGGGAGAACAAAAAGCTCAGAGCTGAATAACCCAAGATGAAAGCAAGCTAACAAAGCTAATGGGTCTCCTATTTTATCAGCACATGAGGGTAAAAATGACAAACAGTTGTCTCCCTGCACCAAAGGGCAGTAGATGCCACTTCCTCCAAACATTAATTGACAGTTAACTGATGCGATACTTGGGAAGAGATAAGGACACTCATTTACAAGTGAGAGCAGCACTCATGAAAGGGGAGTAACAAAGAGTTAACTTTTCCAAGTATTCATTAAAATAAAGAATATGAATGGAAAAGCTCCAGTGATTTACTTCCTCATTGTGAGTTATTAAAAGAAGTTACATTAAAAGTTTTATGGGTGTATAAACAAATACCTATTTTAGGTATATATAGTTATATCTCAAAATGTAGAGTTTATAGAAATACTTCTAGAATATTTGTTAGGTATGAAATGTGTTATATAAACATGTATACACAGACATAGTTTATATGTAGAAAAGTGATTTACTTTTATACGTCAAGCATCAGTTGGCATTTGTTAGTGTATTGATGAGACACATCCTTTACCACGAAGTCCACACTGGCTGGTTTTCATTCGTTCATTTTTAAAGAAGTAGTATTATTTTACTGCTTTACTGACAGACTTGTTAATGTAACTCGCTGTTTGGTTTCAAAGAAACTGAAGTAATGGATTTACAAGGCCTCTTTTGTGGCAGATGGCATGAGAAGTGTCCTACAGCAAGATGGCTTGGGTTTGCTTTTGGAACTAGGTGAATAAGTGTCCTTTTTTCAGATTCACGTCCCATTGAGAGACACAGAAACTTCAGAAGTGTCCCCTATAATCACAGTTCCTTATGTAATTCCAACCTATAGGACAGGAAGAAGCAAAACTGGGCAAAGTTTTAAACTTTTAGATTGCTGGGAGATGATTTCATATGCAGTACACACACTTATAGGTAGCTAAATAAATTCATCTGTCTGTCCTGAAATCGTGAAGCGTGCGTCACAGTTCCTGAGTCGGTCACACGGCCATCGTTTATTTTGTTGATCGATCTTACCTTACGATAACGAGTGATATTTTGCTCTGTGTCATAGAACCATAGAATCATTAGGGATTGGAAGGGACCTCGAAAGATCATCTAGTTCAATCCCCCTGCCACGTCAGAAAGTTATTTTCAAATTTAAGCTTTTTTTTTTAAAGAGTGGAAAAGTACTGGAAAATCCTAATGCCACTGCTTTTGCCTCTTCTCATTTGACTGGCAAAAGCAGATTGGCAGTACCAGTAGTCACTCCAAAAGCCTCTTCACGTGCTGCTGTCGGCCTGTCTGGATCCATCACCATATAGCGCAAAACCATCCCTGTTACAAGTTATGCCAGTCCAAAAATTCTTATCTTGGGTTAAATCCTTTGAAGCTTGTCCTTGGACCAGTGGGGAACTCAAGATGTAACTTGAATTGGAATCCAATTTGGAGGGAATGTTTTGATGATAAAGGATGTAAAAGTGTTATCCAGCAGTGCTTCTATTTTGTCTTCTGTTAGACCTTGTATTTCCTATTTTTGATATGGCTGAAAAAATTCTGCCCCATACATTTGCTTAAGGAAGCCAAGCACCCACCGTCTGTCTCATTTTCTTGGAAATATGAGATAGATGAAAAAGGAGTTTTCTATCGTAAATTCATTTATATTTTTTCTTTATGTGCCAATTACTAAATATTTGCAAAGAAAAGCCTTCAGATCTTCTGAGAATGTATTTTGAAGTTCCTACATGGAGAAGCACAGATGATGTGTGTAGTCTCTTCACAAGACACGTAGCTGTAAACTGCTGCCCAACAGGGTCTCTGTCTTCCAGAGCTGTGGCACTGCTTAATAGCCATGACTTGAAAGCTCGCTTTCTTTACTTAAATAATAAGTCTTAGTCAAAGGGGAGGTACTGCTAATTCTTGGGGTCTTTTTAACAGACACAAAAAGGGTTTTGGTTCATGTTCTTCTGTGCCATTCTCTTAAAGAAAGAAGGCTCTGAGATGTTTCAGAAGCGCTGCTGAAATAGCAGCTATTTTAAATCTCCACAGTTATGCAGGCAAACCCCCTATTTTTAGCCATGTTAGCTATTAAGTGGGATAAGACAGAGCAGGGTTTTTTGTAGCTTTTTTAAAACATTTTAAAGGTAACAGATTCTGGTTTCTTCAAAGTGAGGCTCACATTGACTGTTGAAATACGGTTGGGTTGTCCTCTTCACCCAGTTGTGACTTTAGGATAAAAATGTGAGGCTGGTAAGCAGAGGGGAAAAAAAAATGGTCTCTTTAAGAGTAAAATATATGTTGTATCACGAGTGATACAGGCATGGAAGATCAACCAGTGACTGATAGTGTTAATTGGGCTTCTTTTTCCCTTAATGGTCAAGTTTCCTGTTTCCTCCCTCCCCTTAGTTTGTGGAACAGCAGGCAGCTTCTGTTGGAGGGTGGAAAAACATGGCTGTATACCTCGTTTATCTCCTAGGTGAAATAAGATAACAGGGGAAAGGAATAAGGAATCCTGCCCTTCCTTGTACTGGTGTCTTTGTGCAGCTGCTTGTTGAATCTTGAAACTCATCTGGGTGAAGCTTCCTGCTTTCTGTGGGTTAGTGTAGCTGAAGTCAAATTCCCTGTCTTGTGTACCCATGTTCTTACACAGATGGGGGTCAGTGCATGTGAGAGGGCACTCAGACATCAGTGTGGGAAATTTAGAAGACCTCTGGAAACAGTCCCTTCCTTAAAGTGCCTTCTGTGGTAGTATCTATTCACATCAGAACAGTTCAGAACTGTGTTTGGAAGCACAAATGTCCTCTGTGGGGCATTCTGAGTTCTTTCTTCAGTGGCAAAGATGTTTGGACAATTGCTAGTGCTAAACCTCAAAGCTTTCTAATCCACCTGTCAGCATGTGAGTTATTTATATGAGAATTGATTGTAGCTTTGTTAAAAAGTCTGAGGTTGTTGAGGGTTTTTTTTAATAGCACTAAAAATTTACCCATTTTCATGTAAATGATTGGAGATGCAGAGTTGGACACCTTATTCAGGTCTTTCTTGTTCCTAAAATTACCTGTGGTTTGCTATTGGAAGTTGATGTATGTGTAAATAGAACCAAACCCCTATATAAACATTAACAGTCCAAGGTAGATGTTTTTTGGGGAACTCATTTATTCTCAATTTTAAAAGAAGCTTCAAGAAGGTATCAAACCTTTTCTTTTTCATTTGAACTTCTGATGGAGCTTAAAAACTCCAGAAAACTTATGGCTCTTTCTTTTTTGTTTGAAATTAGTTTTTAAAAATTCTAGCCAACCCAATGCTTGTTCTTTAGAGCAGATCTTTTCTTCTTTGGTCAAGTATTCTTCTTTAAATCTGACTATTGTTAGATACTACCAAGCTCATGAGGGGTTTAAGGAACAACTCTTATGAGGAGAGGCTGAGGGAGCTGGGCATGTTTATAGTTTGGAGAAGAGGATGCTGAGGGGGGACCTTATTGCCCTCTACAAGTTGTAAAGAGGTGGGTGTTGGCCTCTTCTCCTTAGTAAGTAATGACAAAACCAGGGGAAATGGTCTGAGGTTGGGGCAGGGGAGGTTTGGCTTGGACGTTAGGAAGAAATTCTTTACAGAAAGAGTGGTGAGGCACTGGAACAGCCCTCTTGGGAAGGTGGTTGAGTCACCATCCCTGGAGTGTGGACATGGTGCTTCAAGACTTTCTACAGCGTCAGGCATGTAGGGGGTTATTTTGTGTTTGTCAATCAGTCGGGTGTTTAGGTATTCAGATATTTAGGCTTTTTGTTGTTCTGTTTTCTCCAAGTTGGACTTGGAGACCTAGGAGGTCCTTTCCAACCATGATTATTCTGTGATTACTTGGTCTTTGCACTTCAAACAAGTTGATGAGAGACAATGTGCCTTTTGCAAAGATTTTATCCTAGTACCCTGCAGACAGATGCTGATGTGAACTATAAAAAATAATATCAGTATGATATCTGGAGGTTTTTCTTTTAAAAAGCCTAAAGGTTGATCAACTTCAGTCCCGTCTGCTCCTTGCAAAATTCTGTCTGTAAAACATTTAAATGCTTTTATGACTTGGGAGGTTTCCTGTATGTAACACCCATGGCTCATTAGCAGGAAACTATTGGGACAGAGAACCCCCAAACACAATGCATTGCTAAGGAGGGATTACCTCATGGAGAAGAAAGAAAACAGACAAGTTTGTGCAGTCAGCACGGCTATGCTAATAATTTTGTTCACAGAGGCATCAAGATCTCAATTTCCTGTCAGCGATTTCTTTACAATGATAGAAAACACCAGATTGCACTGGGATATCAAAGTGGGAGATAATCACATCTGAAAATGCTTGCTGTCTTTTCTTTTGTACCTTGAACACTTACCTGGTTTCACTGAATCTAATGTTACACTTCTTTATATAGAATAGTAAAAGCTAAGCATTATTTTTTTTTTGCTCCTTCTCACTTTTTGTGCCTTTCTCACAGTTTTGTGCCTTTCCTGAGGAACTTTCATGGTTATGGTTTGGGCTGTGGGCATTTTTAGGAATTTGACTGTGGAATCATGGGCAAAGATTCAGCCTTGTCCTTTGAAGGCTACCTGAGTACTCTGTGGGTACGACTTGGGACACACAGCTGTAAGAGTGGTGAGTTTTGCTTCTGTGGTGAGCTGGACAGAAATCTCTTGAACAGGCAGGATTGCAGCCACATGAGAAATGTGTTCTTCTAAATCAAACTAAATATGGTTTGCAAACAGAGCTAGCACAGTCTTTGGAGATGTGGTGTAACCTGTGTCCAGTGAATGATACTGCACGTAAACACGTAATTGTGGTTTTAGTTTTGTATTCCTGAAGGTTTCTACATTAGACATACGTGACAAACAATGTGGTAGGTTGTGTGTGCTTCAAATGGGTGACACAGACCCGCCTGGATGTGTTCCTGTGTGACTTGGTCTAGGTGATCCTGCTGTGGCAGGGGGATTTGGACTAGATGATCTTTCAAGGTCCCTTCGGATCCGTAATGATTCTGTGATTCTGTGCAGTTCAGAAAGAAAATAACCTGTATTTCATAAAATGACAAGGCTGGAAAAGACCTTCAAGGTTATCAAGTCCAACCGTCCACCCTGCAACCCCAAATCACTAACCCATCTCCTGAAACACCGTGTTTGCCCACTTGAACCCCTCCAGGGACTGTGCCACCACCCCCTCCCTGGGCAGCCTGTTCCAAGGCCTCCCCGCTCTTGCTGGGAAGTTTTCCTAAGATCCAGTCTGAACCTCCCCTGGCACAACCTGACTCCATTTCTTCCTGTCGTATCACTAGTCCTAGGAAGAAGTGGCCAATCCCAGCCTCACTTCAATCTGTCTTCAGCTAGTTGTCGTGAGCAGTGAGGTCTCTCCACCTCCTCTTCTCCAGGCCGAACAGCTTCAGCTCCCTTGTGCTCTTCCCATCAGCCCTCAGGCTCTTCCCATCAGCCCTCAGGCTCTTCCCGTCAGCCTTGTTCTCCAGACCCCTGACCAGCCCAGCCGCCCTTCTCTGAACCCTGTCCACCACCTCCATGTCCTTCCTGTCCTGCAGTGCCTGAATCGCCCCCAGTACTCGAGTTGTGGCTTCAGTAGAGTGAGTACAGGGGCAGGATCACCTCCTTGGTCCTCCTGGCCACACTATTGCTGATGTAGGCCAGGGTGCCATCGGCCTTCTTGGGCCATCAATGCAGTGTGTTCACGAGAGGCTTTGAGCTTCTGAGAGCCATCACGGTCTCCGAAAACATTAACAAATTGATGCAGAGTGTTCCTGATACGCCACCTAGATGACAGCCGGTTATACAGGTAGTCTCAGGAGACTGTAGGCCTCAGCAGTGAGTGTATCTGAAGCACACGATGTCTTGCTCCTTCCTGCGACAGTCTGCTGGAGGGTGGTCAGGCTGTTCAGAGAGACCTTGACAGACTGTATCAATGGGCTGAGGATCACTGTGTGGGTTTCAGTGGTGCCAAGCGTTGGGTCCTGCATTTTGGTCACAACAATCCCAGGCAGTACTACAGGCTGGGGTCAGGGTGGCTGGAAAGCAGTCTGGCAGAAAGGGACCTGGGGTTCTACTTGACAGGCAGCTGAATGCGAGCCAGCAGTGTGCCCGGGTGGCTGACAAGGCAAATGGCATCCTGGCCTGTATTAGAAACTGTGTGTCCAGCAGGAGTAGGGAGGTGATTGTCCCCTGTACTCAGCCCTGGTGAGGCCGCACCTTGAGTACTGGGTCCAGTTTTGGGCACCTCAGTACAAGTGAGACGTTGAGGGGCTGGAGCAAGTGCAGAGGAGGACAAGGAAGCTGGGGAAAGGCCTGGAGAGTAAATCTGATGAGGAGAGATTGAGAGAGTTGTGGCTGTTTAGTTTGATGAAGGGGAGGCTAAGGGGATACCTCATCTGTCTAAAAGGACATTGTAGAGATGTTGGTGCTGATCTCACAGGTAATTAGTGACAGAACCAGATGGAATGGTTTTAATCTTCAACAGGGTAGGTTTAGATTAGATATCAGGAAGAAATTCTTCCTGGAGAGAGTGGTCAGTCACTGGAATGGGCTGCCCAGAGGGGTAGTTGAATCCCCATCCCTAGGTGAGTTTAAAAGACACTTAGATGTAGTGTTGGGGGATCTGGTTTGGGGTGAACTTGTAGAGTAGGGTTGATTCTGTCATTCTGTACCATACCAATACTTGATAGGTATTAAAAAATATGTGCACCACCAGCTATCCTCTTGTTCTAAAAACACAATCCCAGTATCCACCTCAGAAGGATGCAAAATGGCAACCTTCCCCTCCTGGCTGCTGGTTTATTTCTAACACTGCAAAACTCAAGATAAAACCAGCAAGGGTTGCTGAATGCACTGGACACGTTTGTCTCAGGATGTCTGTGAGTGAAACAGTGCAGTAAGGCTAGAAATTTGGGATGTTTTTTGAGGAACATCATGTAGTTTTTCTTTCTTTCCTGGTTTTTCATTAATTTTTGCATTCAAAATCTAGTGCTAGGCTAAAAAGGTTGTGCAACTAGCACATAATCTAAGAATATTTTAGTAATGTGTAGTAGGAATTACGAATAGTGCAGATTGAATTTTTACAAGAAATGGAATAAACCCCCCCAAACATTACTAAGCAAGTGGCCATAATACTGAAGCAATTAAATTTGTTGCCTGATTCCTTTCTGCCCTCCCATTTTACCAAATGGGGTTGTACAGGTTTATTTTGGGGACACCTAACAGGATTGTGTCAGCACATCTAGACTATTCAGAGAAGTGAAAGGAGCCTGGAGACATCACAGACTGTGCAAAACAGTGTGATAGTGCTGCTACCTGTTGTTTCATAGAGACCTCAGAGGTCATCTTGGAAATCCTTTTTGGAAGTCGGTTCTGGCTAGTATCCTGCAAAGTAAGTTTTATCCTGTAGCTGCTTGTTTCGATCAGTCAGAGTACTGAGAGTGATGGGCCCTGTTTTATAGGCATAGGGGTGTCGTTTGCAAACGTGAAGAGTTGCCTTTACCTTCTGTTTTGACTCCCAACATGTCTTGTCTGTGAGCAATAAAATCATACTGGCTTTTAGTGCTTTAACCTCCTATTTTTTTAATTATACGAAGAGGTAAGCGCAGATTCTGTAGGAAGGCGGCAATCCTGAGGGTTGTTGGTTATTGCAGCCATAGCCAAAATAATCAATGGTATCACATGCCTTATTTCTATTTCATCACAACTACTTTTTCTGCCATAAATGAAAAGATCTTTTCTGTTTAATGGAATCATGTTCAATAAATTACTGTAGTTGGAATAGACAAATGCTCCATGGTCTGGGACTCTTCTGCTTTGATTTCTAGCATCCACTGCACTCAGGTTACAAATTTCCATTAAACAGCAAGAAAAATGTGTGAGTTGATGCAAAGCCAAACTCTGTGTCCTTTAGAGGACATTAGACTATTTTACTAACAGTAAAAACTAGCCGTGGTCTCCAGTTTGTCAAAGGGTATGTTTGATTTGCCTTGTGTACAAGGGTTTGAGTGTTCCAAGTTCATGAGCTCGGGAAGCACCTCACCATAAACTACCCAGAAGTTTAATTATCTTCTTCTGTTAGGTTAAATTACTCAACAGCTTCTTCAAAGACACTTTTCTGTATTTGAATAAGGATAATATGCAGAAAATGGGAAAATTGCTCTTGGTGTGATACCCAAGTGGGATACGGTGGCTTTGTGGTGCCATAGTTAGAGAAATTATTTGAAGACACACAAAAGGACACTGTCAGTCTGTTATTAATGTTGAAAATTGTTGATGCTCTGTGCCGTGTGTTTTTCTAATTAGAGGAAAGCTGTAGAGAACCATTTCCATAATCGACAGGGGAACTGAAACTCAGCAAAATTTCATGTATTTGCAGTGAAACTGCTCCTCGGCAACATAAAAATGGCTTTTATAACATAAAGGCTGTAATTAGAATAAGTCAAATCAGTTGGAAACGATTAAAGCCAGAACAGACTAAGCTGCCTTCTAAATATTTGTCTGGAGATTAGCCCTACTCTTACAGCCCCTGAGAAGCATCTTTGATTTACTTATAATGCTTGACGTGGCAAAGATAATCCTGCAGAAGGCAAATGAACACGAATTTAGATGTGCTGCTAGGCTCTCTTTGTTGATTTGACAGGAGGCAGCATATTGGAAGTGATGTTGGAGAAATGAGTTATAGGGTCACATTAGACAAATTGCTTAACCTCCCCCCTCCCCGCATCATCAATTTAAATTCTTTCAGAAACGTCCTTGTACTTTGAAGCTTTTAGGATGCACTTTAGAAGCCCATGTGGAATAATTTTCCGCGTGTCTGTGCGACAGTTGATGTGAGTCTCATTGTATTTAAAATTATAGTTCTGAGATGGAACTTTCTGCTTGTTGCTTGTCTGACATCAGCTATTAAAATACAAGTAAAGCTTGGCAGGTGCATATTTGAGGAAGAAAAGAGATTATGCAAGATGATGAGAATTGATAATATTACTCAGCTACTTGTGGAAGAATGGCAGTTTGCTCTGTTAGAACAGTTTTGGTGGAAGAACAAACAAACAAACCAGACATAAGGTAGCCGGTTACTCAGTGACAACTGTTTGTTGAACTTTTGGTAGGTGGAAAGAAAAGGAGAGATACAGAACTAATGTGGTTGTTGTTAGATGAATTGACTCGGTGGTAGTTGATGGATTGTAAATCTGAGCTAGCCATTACATCAGCGTGTAGATGTAATGGCATCTTCAGAAAGTAACTACTGTGTAAGCCAACCTGTATTTTAGGATGATGAACCTCCGTGTTACTGTTAACCCTTGGCTGCACGGAGCAGAACAGTGAAAAATTGTGAAGTTTTCAAAGCTGTGTGATTTGAAATGAGTTTGGAAACATTAGTCAGCTTTGTGGTGTAGGTGAGGTTTGTACTTCATGTGGCTTTCCTCTCATTTGTAATCTCTACAACATCCCAAACTTGTTGTTTAGCTGGTGAAAATATAATCAGTCTAATGTATTCTCTTACTGAATTTTAAACAGGACCATTAAAACTCCTTTAACGTGCTAAAGAAAGCTTCAGAGAGGGCTTCCATTTCATCGTTACTGAAGTGAGGCTATAGCACTCTTTCCCTTTGCACCACAGTGAGAGGCTGTCAATAATTCAATAGCCATGGCCTTGATGGGCCAAGGCCCAACTTAGACTTTAAACAGAGCCAAGCAGCTTGTCAAAGTGTGATGTGCTGTCAATGCCTGACTGATCTATACTGCATGAATTCTCCCTCAGCTCTTGATGTATCCCTGGGAATAAAAAGAAAGCACTTTTAGAAGTAGACCTAGTGTGAAGCACCTGTTTGTTTAGAATTTTTAATAAAGGGGGGCTGTGTTTATAACGAAGCTCAATGAGGGGTCATCGCAGTTTCACTCTGAGAACCAGCACTAAATTTCTCTTTAAGAGCAGTGGTGCGTTTCCAGCATCTTCAGGGAAAGAATTCCTGGTATTTGTAGATCTGGTACAGCCTTAGAGCAAGTTTACTCGGAGCAATACTTAATAATTCCCGACAAGTAACTTTGCTTAACCCAAAATGCCTATTTACATCTTTCAGTTTTATTGATACCCTGCTATTAACACTCAGTATTGCAGTAATGAAACTTTCTCGTAGCTATTTGTTTTCAGTGTTTTCCCTACACACAGACTGACTTATATGATTCATTCATGTCCTTTCTAAATGCTGTGTGTGGAATTTACTCATATTTTACAGTTTACCTGCAAGCTGAAAAATTACTTGTTTTTCTCAGAAAATAGTTTAGAAAAAAGCGAGTTCATGAGGTGATGTATTGTGTTCTAGCTCTCTCACACTTTATGCATAAATGTAAAAGCAGAATTATATCACGGTCTCTTTGAAAAGGTATAAGAAAGCTTAAATAAGACTTTGTCTAACAAACAAAACGTTAGAATTACTTCATGTGTGCTTAGGTGTATTTTAAAGCTTTTGAATTTCAGTCCTTGTGTTTGCTAAGCTTCCTGATGGTAACATTTATTGGGATTTAAAAGATAAAAGTCACATTGCTGTTCTCACTCTAAATGCATTTGTTACTGTTTTCTTTACAAATCCATGGGTTTTGAAGTTTCCATATCAGCAGACACTTCCCTGAGACATGTAGGACCTCAGCCTTCAAGTAATTTTTAACAGAGACATAAGAGACTAATAGGAAAATAAAGAGGCCCCTTTAATGCTTTAGAAATGCCGAAACCTTGTGCTAGTGAACTTGATAAAAGGGAGGGGGTTTTATAAAGCTTATTTGTTTGAATTTTAAATAACTTACTCCTCATGTTCTAATTTGTCAGAAAACTTGATTGTTTCACTATTTGGTCTGCACTGATGATATTGTAGCTTTCATCCTTTGCATGGAGAAGCAGAGGAAACAGTGTAAAGGAATCGAAGCCCCCACTGAAGACTGTTGGTGAGACAGTCAGATTTTCACTAAACCTAAGCCTCTTCCTTTCCGATTGGCAAAGTTGTTCCTGAAATTCCCCATTAAATGATCCTACTCCATTTTGTGCAAAGTAAGACCCATTTGCTTAACCAGCAGTGGAGAATCTTTTATAGGGTGGTTGATTTGTGCTGGAGTTGGTTTTGATGCTCGAACAAGTAACACAGAGCAATTAGGCAACTATCTTAGCAAGGAACAAACTTCACACTCCATCAATTTACCTGTGTTGCTTCAGGTGCTCTGTGCTCATGGCACTTGACAGTGTGGTAGGTAATTATACCGGTGCAGTGCTTTTCACAGCAATGATCTTCTTGGCCGAAAAGTTGTGCACAAAAGAGCTCTTAGTCTGACAAAGTCATGAATCATTATGGGAATTCACATTTTGGGCCCATGACCTTCCAAGAAATTAGTTCTTCTGGCTTAAGTAAATAATTCTGACTCATGAAGCACATATTTGTACAGAAGAAAGGAAAAGAGTTAATTTAAAGATTTTGGCTTCAAAAGATGCTGTAGTCCTTGATGATGTGTTACCTTGAGTGATGAACTGAAGACTGGGAGTGAGATGGTTCTGAGCCATCAAAGATGAGCAGAGAATGAACCTGGCCAGAATAAGAATGTATCCTGTAGGTAGTGCTATAGATTGAGTGAATGTTAATTATTCAACAGTAACTCGTTTGCAGAGTTTAAAGATACTCCTCTGAGGTGGAGCTTTGTCAGTCTGGTAACTGCTGACATTCTTAACCGGGCAAGCAGAATTTGGTTTACAAGAGATGCTCTGTAGAAGGATTAGAACGTGCTTCTTGTCCAGTCCTTTGCTACCCCAAATCCAGCAAGACTCTCCTCAGATCACCAGAGTTCAGGAGGGCAGATAACCAAGATTGTCACATGCTGCTGTCTGAGTGTAGGCATTTGAAATTGGGCTGCTTAGTAATGTGCTGAACCTCAGGCATCTAGCTCAGAAGGTATTAGCAGGGTTGCCCAGCTAGCACTCCTGACACAGGTAAGGATCGATCCCCCTGAGGGACTTGAACAAATGGCAGAAAAGGTAAACAGCATACAATAATAAACTACCTTATTTCATCAATATTTACTATGACACAGAGTCTAAGGGGAAAAGGAAATCCTTGCCGAGTTTTTTCAGGGTTGGTTTTTTTTCTTTCTCCCTTTCTTCCTTTTTATTTTTTTTATTCTTGGGTATTTTAGGTATCCCAGGTGCTAAAAATACCACACGCTCTCCCACATGAGCGAGCTCTCAGCCATATGTGTCTGCACATCTTGAGTTCCCTTCGGGTTTTGGCATGCGTTTGATAGTTGCTGTGCGTAGGTACCTTTTGCTAATGTAATCAGAAGAGAACCCACTAGGTTTTCTGATCCTACCTTTTGGTGTAGAACCATCTACGCCTTACAAATAAACAGAAGGACGTTAGCACTGGAGTGCCAACGGAGCTGTGTTTGTGAAGCCCTGGGTGTAGTGTGAGTTTGGGAAGAGCCTTGCTTATTGTGTGAAATCAATAGAAGCTCTGTGACTGGGAAACACAAGAAACTCAAATGGCTAGGTGAAAGTGAATAAAAATGAGGAGACTCACAAACTGCTTTTGCTCCAGGGCTGGTTTTAATGAGCTTGTCCCTAATGAGTTGTCCCTGCAACTAGCTTCAGGCCTAAACAGATGAGGCAGGGGTTCTGCTAAATTTTTGATGGGATTTGCACTGGTTTTATGAGAAAGCAAGCAGTAGAGAGTGCAAAGTTGTGTCATGAATCTTTTACGAGACTGGATTGTTGTCCGTCTTGTCGATAGGGATTGTGAGCCCTGATTGCTAATAGAAGACATGCCACATGCTTGTTGTACTGACAAACCCGAATAAATCAGGGAGCGGGGATGTCAAGGGAAGATTTGGTTTGTCAGGAGCAGAGGCTCAACCAGTATACGGTGCTTTCTAAAAATGATGATCATCATATGCTTTTAGACTGGTTACTGAATGGTGATGTTTGCAGCCCGGTCTAGTCATGCGCAGAGCAGCCTGTCTTTGCATAGGGGGCAGTGAGGCTTCCTGGGGACATTTCTGGGTTTGTTCTGCTGTGAATTCATTCATCATTTGTTGCTCTTCTGTTCTAAGGCTTGTACTAGTAGTTTAATTTTATTTTCAGTGACACAGATTTGTGATTTATTAGCAGTACGGCAGCTTCTGAAGTAAAATAGAATTGGTCTTGAGATTCCCTCAGCTTCAGAGATTCTTTTTGATGTTTCCAGTGTGTCTTCTGTTAATACAAAGAACTATCAACAAAAGTGTTTCCTGAGTTTGACTTATGTAACAGGATTTTCCTGGTGGTCTAGGGTGTTAGCAAACACACATGAGCAGCCTTCTTGTGTGTATCACAGAATCCCAGAACATTAGGGATTGCAAGAGACCTCACAAGACCAACTAGTCCAATCCCCCCTGAGGGTTGGACTGAGTGAGGGTGACAGAGCACTGGAACAGGCTGCCCAGGGGGGTTGTGGAGTCTCCTTCACTGGAGATGTTTAAGACCCACCTGGATGTGTTTGAGGTCCCTTCCAATCCCTAATGTTCTGTGATCTTCATATGAGCAAAAGCTGTACAGAATGTCAGAAGTTGTAGGCTGGAAAAACGGAACTTGGTAACAAAAAACTGTAGGTTTACAGGAGAGAAAATGAGTCAAGAGACTCCCAGGGACCTCATATAACTCAACGAAGCTTTAAGCAATTAAGTGATTCATGAAGTCAAGTCCTTAAAAGACATTTGATATTGCATCAAAGAGAAGGGACAGGCCCATCAATCCAACCAAATGATGAGCATATGAATAAAAATGACAAATTATTTCTTTCCAGTGTTAGCCACTGTTGTGTTTTCTTTCTGGAATGCCAGAGTACTCCACCAACGGTTTTCCTACCAAGATTCTTGTGAACATCATTTCATAAAATACATTCCAGGAGCAGCAATATTGCCTTTTGTCCTGCTCTCTAGGCTTTTAATAAATGGTGATTGCCTTCTGCTGTCACTATTGGATTTCAGAGCCTAAGTCAACTATCAAACTTCCAAAAATAATATGTCCAGGTATTGTAATAGATCATCTCAGACTGTTGAAATGTTCTTCCTCAGATATCCTGAATGCTTTGCATGTCTTCAGCCTCTTATTTTCCCCACCCTTGCCTCCTGCTGCATCTACATTTCTGCCAGAAATTGAACCAAATGTTGTTTTGCTAAATTTGCAGCCTGTGTGTGGTGCTACAAACAGGAATGGAATGGAGGAGGTTTGGGGAAAACACTGCTTCCTGCATTCAGGTAGATAATCTGAGCAGTCTGACCAAAAGGAAAGTCTGCTTCTCGTTTTAGAACTCCAACTCCAGATCAGCATTCGGGAAGCCTTGTGGGAATCGAGTTGTTCTGAATGTTCTTTGTTTCAAAAGCAAAACAGCAGGGAGAGGTAGGTGTCATTACAGATATATTACACACTCTCTTCAGAGACAAGAGCAAACTCTTTTAGTTTAAAGAACAATCCAAAGTTAGGTTTTTCTGCTGGTCAAGTCATTTTGGAAGAAGCCTAAAATAATAATAAGCTTCTATTGCTAATGTTGATTGAGGACATTTCCTCAGTGTTTTCAAGTGCTGCGATTAGTCAGTCCAAACAGTGAAGATCACAAGCACAGGAGAAGCGTTCAGCCCGTTCTCTAGGGGAGCACAATGTCAGCTGCTCTGAAGGACGTAGTGTAACCACACTTCAGGGGAAAAAGAAATTCTTCATTTGCGTTAGACCTACTTTAGGAGAGGCTGATTAAAGAAGAGGAGCAACTTTGATTGTCCATTCATCCTCGTTGTGTTGCTGCTTAATGTTGGACGTGTGGGTTCGTGCTCAGAATGCAGTGAGTTCCCTTTGCGTTCAGCAGTGCGGATGTTTGTGTACTTGACAGATAAGTTTCTGTTCCCTTACTGGGGTAGATGATTCCTCAGTACTTGTGTTTTTCCTGAGAGATCTGTGGTGTTAACTGATTTGTGTCAGTTTTTCATTCCAGAACCTGCAGTTATATCAGGGAGAATGCACGTGCCGCTTTTGTCACTGGTGAGATCATAGAATCACAGACAGGTTTAGGCTGGAAGGGACCTCAGAGATGATCCAGTCCCAATGCCCTACCATGGACAGCAACATCTCTCATCAGACTAGGTTGCCCACAACTCGATCCAACCAGGCCTTGAATACTGCCAGGGATGCAGCAGCCACAAGCTCCCTGAGCAACATCTTCCAGCACCTCAGCACCCTCACACGGACAAATTTCTTCCTGAGATCTGATCTAAATCTCCCCTCTTCTAGCTTGAAACCATCCCACTTGATCTATCACTAGAGTGCCTCACTAAAAGTCCCTCTTCAACTTTTCTGTAGGTCCCAATGCAGTTTACCCTGTTATTTTCAGTCTGAAAAAGAAATCCTCTTTTCAGGAGTTTTCATTAAGCTGAAATTAGATACCAAATAATTGCTAGTTTTTCAGCAGAGTCAATTATTGTCAAGGACCATGGTAACTGAAAAAAAAAACCCAAATAAGACCCTCACCCCCACCACCTGGCTTTTGCAGGACCTAAACAGAAAGTAGAAACTAAACTGTTCTGTGAAACTTGCCCTTTATTTTGAGACTGAATAGATGAGAATGGATGTGCTCCTTCCCAGATAGGATATAAATGAGCTTTACAAGCTGAAATTGTCTTCTCCAGTTCCTTGAGTTTTCTATGGCAGTTTCTTTTCCATTTGTGCCCAGTGAGAAATGAATAGTCGTCACCTTTTCCCATTTTGTCCTGACATGTCACTGCCAGAAGAACAGCAGGGAGAAATCAGGGCTTGCGTGCAGTTCTAGTCATTTCAGTACATCCTTAAATTAATTTTAGCAATAAATCCACGGGCATGTTAGAGGTGTAGTATGAGTCAATTATTTTTGTACTTTAAACTCTAAATAGGCTTAGTTTTGGCTTTTTGATGAACTTCCTTTTCAAAGCAGTTTAAGTTAAGGTTGTAACAGGAAGAATGTCAGTAGACACCTTCTTTTTCTCCTTTATTGCAGTAAATCCATCACTGCTGGTTTTGCAAGGTTCACAAGACATCCTCTGTCCTGATCGGGACAGACCTGAGGAGAAGGCAGATGAGTTGCTTCTTAGAAACATGAAATGATTTTGTATGACCTATATGGATACCACAGTGCTGCAATCATTTCAAATATATCTCTTATCCTTCATATGTTTTGTCTCTCAGTTGTAGTGTCTTTTAAATATTGCTTGGCCAGAAGGTGTTATTGTAAAACTCTGTGAAAATATGTGGACCACACATACGTGTGTGCTAGGCTGTGTTCTAGCTAACTTTGGTGGAGTCACAAAAGACTTGATTCACAGGTAAAGCTTTTCATGCTGTAGTTTTGTATATGGAGAATGGCTCGTGACAAACTCTTGCACTGACAGCACAGAAATGGTGTCTGTCGAGTAGGTTGGCCACAGTGAGGTTTTTCTTCTTCTCTGTGTTCTCACAAGATCTCTTCAGTTAATCCTGTTAAGCTGTGCTCTGCTGCTGCTCTTTCTGCTCAGAGAAATGTAGAGAGGAACTGGAAATTTGTGTGTAGGTTTTGATGTTTGAAGGTTTGGATAGTGGATAGAAGCCTCCTTCCAAAACACCAAAGAGCTGATTCACTCAATTTTCTGAGTGAAGCAAGAACATAGGTAAATTTGCACTCCATGGAGTAGAGTGGATCTCAGTTTCTCTGCTGTTTCCAGTGTTAAGCCTTGGAAAGTTTTATGAGACATCTTGAGTTATTCAAATAACCCAGTGTGCAAGTAACCCAGCTATTTGAATAACAATAACAATGGGTGGTGCAATACTGATTGTGAAAGTAGGTTTACTGACTTCATTAGCTAATTTTCCTTTCTTCCTTAGCATGGGTTCACCAACCAGTACACTATGAGGATGCTGTGTGCTCCATCATAGCCATACACAGCCTGTACCAAGTACTTATCTGATTCAGCTGAGACCACTGTCCAGACCTCCTCCTCACCTCCCAATTCCCTAATCTAATCTAACTCTGTGGGGTTTATGTGGGTTCATTTAAGCAGCAAAAGCTGTGCTATAATTGTTACATGTGCCAGCAGCAATTTGTACCATCTGGGTATGAAAAAAAGAGGCTAGTACTACCACGGAGAAAGATCTTTATTCTATTACTAAGCCAGTATAATTCAAGAGCGGCTGCAGAGCAATTGGAAACTGAGAAATGGGCAGCTATGTAGTTATAGTGAAATGTCAAAGTATAATGAAACAAGGGAAATGTACTGCTTCGTGGTATGAGCCAAGTTACAAGCAGGTGGCAGCAGTAAATATGTATATAAATAACAATATGGATGAAATGTCAAGGTTTCCAGCTGGCTCTGTAAAGGCATTTCAGGAATATTATATGTAGAGTAACAATGCAGTTTGGCACTTCAGAACGCACGCGTTTACATTACGGGCTTGGGCATCCTCAGGTTTTCACACATTTAAATTGTAGCTTCTGGCCCTACCTTTTGTCAAAAGGGCCTCATGGTGTGTGAAGCCTTCACTTGTACTGGAAGACTTGCTTCTGACTGACACCGTGTGATGCCACAGCGTAAAACCTGCGGTGTATCTACCTGTGCCTTGCTGAAAGTGAACGTAGGACGTGGCAGCTCATGCATAATGTTACAGCACTATACCAGAGACTGCCTGAGGTTGTAAGGGACCTCAGAGACCATACAATCCCTACCTCCCGCCATGGGTAGGGCCACCTCTCACCAGAGCAGGTTGCCTAGAGCCCCATCCAACCTGGCCTTGAACACTTCTGGGGATGGAGCAGCCACAGCTTCTTTACAAACCTTTCTAACTGGAGAGCAAAAACTTTTCAGAAGACTCTAGGACATTTCAGGCTCAAGCTTAAAGTTCTGGCATCCCCTATCAAATCACTGACATTATTAGCTTTGAAGAACGAAGTTCTGTATGATCAGCAGATATAAAAGTTTCACAACAGAAAGCATCAAAGAAAAAGAAGAAAAAGCATTTTAAAATAGACTTTTATTTTATTTTATGTAACATGCAGCATTTCCTACCACCTTCTCTGAAAGACTTCTGACAGAGTCAAGTGGAGGAGAAAGAATTCTGACATGTTTCAAAAACTTTGAGCTCGGGTATTCAGAGTTCAGCTGCAAGCAGCCAGCAAGGCACAGATTGATTAGAAAAGTAGATAATAATGAAAATGACCTTTTAAAGCCAAACGCATTCGCTGGCGTTAAACAAAGCTTGTATTTTACTAGCTGGGAAGATTCTTGGGAGAGCTGCTCTTGCATTGCCTTGTGCTCCTCACTGTGTCCTGAAGATAAACATAACGTGTCACAGGCCAACAGTTTGTGAGCATGGGATGAACACCAGGGAAACTGTTTTGAGCACAGTGATATTATGGGGATAAATTAGAGTTATGCCAAGATGTTGTGCTCCAGGTCTTAACGGTCTGGATACTTATGTAAGTTGTACAGCGAAATGATGGAGCCCTTAGAAGCAGAGGTGGTTACCTGGGATTGCTGGCACCAATTCAACACCAGTTACTCAGTTTTTATAAGTAAAGCAAATCACCTTCTAACGCAAAGTCTCTTAAGCACATCTGTTACGCTGATGTATCACTAGTTTTATGGACCTGGATTAATTCCAGAGTAAACAGTGGGAACTCTGCTGACAGACTGTAAACATAGATACGAATGATCCATCTAGAAATCCCCAAGCATAATTTGCCAATGGGCTGAGTGCCTCAATTGTTATGTCCTTTCTGGTGTAGTGAGATGCTAATGTCCTCCACGCTCTAATATTGAGCATGTCTGGGGAGAGAGGTAGTAAGGGGTTTTATTTTTCTTTGATTTAATTACGATTAAATGTACTTCACTCTGATATCCAAGTTGTACCTGTCCTCAGCTAGTGCTACAAATTTCCAAAGTGTTATGGATTTGCTAGTAAGTGCAATCAGTTTTCAAAGTGAGAGTCATCTTGTGTACAAGAGCCCAGCAAGATGTGTAAATGCACCTTCTAAAAGTGACTACCATACTTAGAGCTCCTTTTCATACATGAGTCCGTAGATCAGACAGTATCTGAAGCCCTTCATTACATTTAAACTGGATTTACCTGATTTTAGAGTCTTTTGTTCATCTCAAAAACCTAGGGCAACTTGTTTTTTTAATTGAAAAAGCCTCATACCTTTCATTACTTGATGCTCTCTTCCAACTCCAACGATCCTCATAGCTTTTCCTTCATCTTGTGACCTTTGCTTTAACACTGACAGAAAGATGGGCGTTGTGAAGATTTTACATACTGCTTTCAGTTAACCCTTCCTTGCTCTTTTGGACATGGCAATTGTTAAGATAGTTATGAAGAGAAGAAATTATTGCTCAGAAATTCACACACACTGGGAACAGGTTCAAAACTGACAAATTAATTTGGGATTTCTTTCGTGATTTAATGCATGCTAATATTGAAAATCTGTCCTGAGACATGGAAATGGCTAAATCTTACTGCTTTATTAAATTATGGTAGGTCAGCCCTATTGTTTGGGGTTTTTTTTAGTGTTCAGGGTGTTCATAAAATGTAGCTGGGGTTTGAAATCTTTCAGCCTTAACAACAGCAATTTCATTGCCACTGGTACCTACCAAATGCAAAAAAAAAAAAAGGAGGTTTCTGGATTTTGTCTGTGGAAGCCAAAAATGATGGCCAGGAACAACTGTGCAGTTTGTGATTTTAGCAGGTCCCTGATACTACATGGAGAAAAGAATTTTAAAATGCCTGGTACTAAGGATGCATAAAAATCTTGCTTGTCTTGAAGTGCTAAAATAATGAGATTTAAGAGGCAGTTAGAGCTGAGAACAGAAGGCAAATCCAAGTGAGTTTATGGGGGAACTTACTTCAGCAGTCCGGGTACAAATTTAAGACCCGCCTTTTACATATTGAAATAAATCCCTGGATTGCCATAGCAAATGTAAAGGTGGCCACTTGGGAAAGAGAATAATTCTTACTAGGTCATTTGCCTTCTACAGAACTAGGGTGAGGAAATTATACAAATTGATGTGCAGTGGTTCCAGGGTTTCATTTCCAAATGAGAACCTGAAAATAAGGAGGAGATGTTGTAGAACATCTGATAGCTCCAGTTCATTGTCACATGTTAATTATTTTTTTCTTGGGTAAATGCAGACTGCAAATTGTGAGTTCAGCCTAGCAAAACTGAGGAATAATTAATTTAGGTTTAACAATAGTGGAATTTTCATCTGTTGTTAAAATAATCAGGATAATTTGAAAATATTTTTTACAACATCCTATCACATCTGAGCTTGTATCTGCTGTCAAGATCTAAGTCTAGCAGTACTGGGTCTGTGCCTGTGAAAAAGAAAGCTGGTGTCTTTTGTGCAGATCACTTTGGTTATTTGAAGTTGAGGGTAGATGTAGACCACAACCTGTCGCCCACATGATGGAATAATTAAGAAAAATCTTTTCAATTAGAGTCCGAGTTTGGAATCTGAATGTTCTTAATGTTAGGTACAGTAATCCTCTGGAATCTACAGAGAGTGGAATGTAGGAAAATTCTAATAATTATCTGAAGTCCACACATCTTCCACATGTCTGCTAGACTATTTGTAATAGCAATAGGTCGTGAAATATTAAAGAAATTTGGTTTTTAAGATGAGTGCACTGTCAGCAAGTTTGCTGATGACACAAAGCTGAGAGGAGTGGCCGACACACCAGCAGGCTGTGCTGCTATCCAGTGTGACCTGGACAGGCTGGATTGCTGGGTAAAGAGAAATTGAATGAGCTATAGCAAGGGCAGAGTGGAGTCTGGCATCTGGGCAAGGTACCAGGATAGGCTGGGGGCTGGCCTGTTGGAGAGCAGTGTAGGAGAAAGGGACCTCAGGGTCCTGGTGTCCAGCAGGATGACCACGAGCCGACATTGTGGCCAAGAAGGTCCTTCAGTTCAAGAAGGACACAGAACCGCTTGAGAGAGTCCAGTGCAGAGCCACAAAGATGATGAAGGAAGTGGAACACCTCCTTGATAAGGAAAGGCTGAGGGAGCTGGGTCTCTTTAGGTTGGAGAAAAGGGGACTGAGGGGTGACCCCCATTAATGTTCCATTAATATGGAAAGTGTGGGTGTCAGAAAGATGGCACCAGACTCTGCTCAGTGCCATCCAATGATAGAACAGGGGGCAATGGGTGTCAGCTGGAACATAGGGGATTCCACATAAATATCAGAAGGAACTTCATCATGGTGAGGGTGACAGAGCATGGGAAGGGGCTGCCCAGGGCGGGTTGTGGAGTCTCCCTCACTGGAGATATTCAAGACCTGACTGGATAGGTTCCTGTGTGACTTGGTTTAGGTGATCCTGCTGTGTCAGGGGGATTGGACTGGATGATCTTTCGAGATCCCTTCCAATCCCTAATGTTCTGTGATTCTATTTTCAGGATGATGTAATGTTGATTACTTTTAATGGTCCCAAATGTTGTCCAGGGGGACACTTTTTGTCTTGCTCTCTGAGGAGGAAGAGTTGATCTATCTTTTCTGAAATTTTGTCCCAGGGAATTAAATGAATTGCAATAAATAGGCAGGTTTTCATCCAGTTATTAACAGAATTATGTTAATCAACTGAGAGTGTCATTATCTTCTGTAACTGACAAAAGAAGCGTTGTAGGTGATCCTGATACAGTCTTTGCCTTTAGATACACAGATTTGACTTTGTAGATTCCTGTATACCACACCTATATATCTTTTATGTGGATAGCTAATACTATCCTGGGACAAAAGCAGAAAGGACAGTTGAGCATTTATGCTGTCCTCTTGACAGACGTGATTTTTGGGTATAAATAAGAGATAAATGGCCTGGTTATATTTAGCTGATACATACAGTACTTGCCACTTGCTACTGCAAATGTTGTAGTACATTAGAACCTACTTCTGACATCTTTCAGAGTTACCAACAGAGTGCAGCTGCTAATAGAAATACTGGAGTGGAGATGTGTGAGTGTCATGAATTTTTATCGGTTTCTGTGATATTTTTATAACCAAGTATTAAACAAGACACGCTTGGAACTCAGTTTAAATAAGTGCAACATACAGATCAAAAGAGAAGGACAGGTCATTGCTTTTTGCTAGCAAGTGATCAAAGCTTGCTTCATTGAAGCAGTGGTTAAACACCGCTGCAGCATGCCAATGCTTAGGTTTCGTTTCTTTTCCATGTCATTTTGCTATACCCCCTACAAGGACAGTGAAGGTAGACAGCTGAAGGACCTCCTAGAAGAAAGGACAGCATGTGTGGCAGAATTTCCCATGAGGTTCCATCACGTTTGGTTTAAACATTTCATATTCATACTGAGTCTCTTTTATGCTGGTTTTATGCTGATTATACCTAGAGGCCATTAAATGTTATCAGATATTTGCAGTTTTGAATGCAGTGCATGGTATGAAATTCTTTTAAAGGGGATGTTTGACATGGAGCATGAACAGCTTAAAGTGGATGTACCTTCGTAAACTCACAGAGATTGAGGATGTCTTTTTTTCTCTCTTTTAACTCCCAGCTGCTGGGTGTAGCTCATGGCTCTGAGGTAGAGTTTAAAAATAACTATTCCTGTGACTTTGGCTGGTTTAATTGTAGAAGCACAAAAGTTCATACAGATGATCATGTTTGTTCAGGCAGCCCAAGATAGTAAGGGATATGCTTAGAGATCTACAGCTGATGCCCTGTTCTGTTCCCCATTAGAAACGCACTGGAGGTATGAAGTAAAGTAGAAAAGTGTAGTGAACGAGTCTGATGTGAGTAAACTGATCTCTGTTACTGAGCTTTCATGGAGGAAGATCTTAACCTCTTACTGTATAAGATAAAAATTATCCTGTGGAGAAGATACATCAGTGTGTTTGGAGTATATATGAAAACAGAAAAAAAAATTAGCAGGATTTTAATCTCCAAAGCACTATAGAAGCTGCAGTCCTGACTATTTACATGATAGAGATGCAGGTAACTAATATAATTTCTGTTTCTTCAAGTTGAAGAGACAGAAATGTGCTCTAGGCAGTGTGGTGGATCAGTGCAAACAGCAGTCTGGACATTCTAGAGTCCTTACTCGTTCCCTGCCTGCATGACCACGACAAGCCTTTCTTTAAAGTAAAGCGAAGGAAGACTATGCAGATACCCAATAAGTTGCTTCCATGTTGTGCTGCAGCAGAAACATAAAAATAAAGATGCTCTAAAGTTTATTTTTGTTATGTTAATCTGGTTTAAAATATTTGAAGTTCTGTTCTTGAATCTTGAGAATATTTATGGGATTGAACTTTCTGGAGTGCAAATATTAGGTCTATGGTCAATTGTGTGCGACAGGAGAGAATTTTGGTTGATGTTTATGAAGGAATCTTACTGGGTCTTACTTTCATATGTTTTGCTGTAAAGTGCTGTGAACACAGTAGATTGAAGTGGTCATTGGAGAGGTTTTCTGGGGCTCTTCCTATAAATGATGACATAGACTCGGTGGGTGCTCGGCACCCAGGACAAAACCCCATGTAAACCAGAAACTACGGAGTGGGAACCTGAATCAGCAATGCTGCTGCTGTATTCTTATAAATGAGCTGCTCTTGACAACTATCTCAACATCTTCAAATTAAGTGTGGTATAATTATTTGAAAAATAAGGCAAACATCATTAAGAAAAATTAAGGGATTCCTTAGTCTCGTGAGCATTCTTCTCCTTTATCTGTGCCTTTGGATGCAAAATCTCTTTTTCATAGAATCACAGAACATTAGGGATTGGAAGGGCCCTCGAAAGATCCTCTAGTCCAGTCCCCCTGACACAGCAGGATCCCCTAGATCCAGTCACACAGGAACATATAATAAAATCATTCAGGATTGGAAGGGACCGCGAAAGATCCTCTAGTCCAATCCCCCTGCCAGAGCAGGATCACCTAGACCAAGTCACACAGGAACACATCCAGGAGGGTTTTAAACGTCTCCAGAGAAGACAACCCCACAACCTCCCTGGGAAGCTTGTTCCAGAGCTCTGTCACTCTCACCATGAAGAAGTTCCTTCTCCTTCTCGTATTGATGTGGAACCTCCTGTGTTCCAGCTCACAGCCATTGCCTCCTGTCCTATCATTGGATGACACTGAGCAGAGCCTGGCTCCATCATCCTGACACCCACCCTTCACATAGTTATAAACATTAATGAGGTCACCCCTCTTTTGCCATAAAAACTCTGTTAACAAGCACAAAGCTTCACTGGTGCTATTACCTGCAAACTTGAACTTTTACACAATAGATTCTGTTGGGCTGTTTCCTTTTTTGGGAATGTTTAATTTTTATTCCTGCAGATCCTTTTCAAGGATCATTAATTTTAGGCATCATAACTGATGCCTTCGCTGGGTGCAAGAGTTCTCATGAGTGCAGTACGTCACATTGAATCTAAAGGTAGACACATACAATTGCAGTCTGTTAGACTTTGGAAGTGTTTTGGGACTCGGTTCTGATTGTTTATTGTAACACTAGACTAAGTTTAAAGTGCTTCCTGGAACTGAAAGCTTCAGCTCTCGATTCACTTTTTTGTACCTCTATTTCCTTTAATTTTCTTCACAAAGTCATTTTACAAAGATATCATAAGTGGGTTTCTGCAGGCTGATCCATTTCCAAGTCACCCCTCTTAAGTCTATTTTGAAGCCTTCAGCTCCACCCTGAAATCTGTAATGACCATGCTCAGATCTGCCTTCCAGGGGCAGAAGTGCCCAGGAAGTTGAATGGTTCATTGATGGAGGAGGAACATCCCTCCCTCGGTGTGAATGCCTGGACTTGTCCAGTTCAGTGAAGTTCTCAGCTTGATTCCTGAGACCCTCAGCAGCTGCCAGCTAATCTTTCTGACATGGAAGATACCCATCTGCTGAACAGGACCAGATTCAGAGGGTTAACTAGCCAGCAAATATATGAGTCATATTCAGACCAGTGGCCCTGTTAAGTTGCTGTTCAGTTTCGCATAACCACTATTTCTTGCAGTGTCTTCAGAGTGAAACATATCTTTTCTTTACGATCTAATCTGTGAGAACATTACCCTTTATCAAATCTGGAGATACTATCCATGAAAACTTCACGCACTACTTTTTCCACCGTGTCATGTGTAGCTGTTCTTTTTGCAACCCCAGGTTATTACAACAACACAAACCTTTAAACTGTTTAACAACAATTCAGCCTAACTAGGTTAAAAAATTCTTTTTGTGAAGTTTTACCTTTTCCAAGGAGACCCAGTTTAGTCTCAGCCTCATAAATACATCACAGAACTGTGTTGGAGTGGAAAGAAGGTAACAAGCTGTGTCTGAAAGCTTTAGGATTAAGCACATCCAGCAAAAAATGCTTGACAGATCCTTTGAACATGCTGTTGAACAATGAAAAGAAGGAAAATATCCCATCCTCTGTACCCTGCTTTTTACTGTCCTAGGTACATGAAAGAGTACACATTCTGCAAATGAATTAAAATAAGATCCTGTGTGACCTGCCTTAATTCTAAACCAGGCTTGAAGCATATTTTGATTAAAATGGTTGACAGTCTGCCAGAAGATCTGCTTGCAGTTCTTCTCCAGAGGAGATAATTATGTTTTATTTTTCTCTACCTTTACAGAAAAATTAATGTCAGGTCTCGCATCTTCTATATTAATTTACAATCATTGTTGCATCTATTAGCCTCTCATAACCATTTACGTTCTTTTAATCCAGAAGAAAGAACTTGTTTTGATTGCACCAATATCCTACGTGATCTGTCTGGGAAAAATTGTGTTAGTGGCAGGAACAGTATGAATTCCTCATCTGGTAGTCCCAGTAAGCTGTTATGGAGCAGTCGTGTAACCAGTCCCCGGGCAAATCCTTTTCCCTTTCCTAAAGAATTTGATAACTTCAGGTCTAGTGAAAGTTGGGTAAGAAGTAGGAGGAAGAGGTGTTTGTGAAATGGTATGACCGTAGGGCACTGCTGAAGTTAGGATGAGATGTTACTGATGCTCCTACAAGTTCCTGTGAGATACTGTGAAGTGACATTAGACTGGGGGGCTTTTTTTTGAAAGAAACTTTATTTTCTAAATCTGTTGCCTGTAACTAGCCAAAGGTTTTGCCCTCTGTAGTGCTTCTACACCAGTGTAATAGAATTACGAGTAATCACCAGTCCATCATTATCTATGAAGTTTCTTTTTTTAAAAGAAGTAAAATTTCACAAAGCTCTTTTTTCTTATTTGCAGCAAACAAGCCAGTTACAATCTGCAGATGGTTTTTCACAGGAATAGGTGAAAACTACTTGAGGATATATTTCAAAATGATATAAAGGTTATTGCTACACATAAGTGATCTATTACAACAAATGTTAGGGTCTAAAGATATTTGGGTGAAAGTTTTTCATCTGAGAGAAGTCTTTTTGTTCCTACTGTCTGAAGTAGGCTCTTGTAATATACTGGGAGAGATTACATCTTCCCCCAAAAAATAACTTGTGGGCTGACAGACACTCTAAATCTGAAAAAAGGAAATTGCTTCCCTGAAAAACAGAAGGATTTTTAATCATTATGGTTTGGGCTCACTAACCGTTTAGGTCTTCAGCTACGTTGAGGCTCCTGTGGTGCCTGCTTGTGCTGCAGAGGACAAACCAGAGACGCCTGTAGATGTTTCTTAAATCTGAATGTAAAGTTAAGCATCTGCATTGTTGTGATGGAGTAACCAAAGAATGCAGCTCTGAGCAGCCACACCTAGGTGGAGTTGTCTCTGTGTAGGGCAGTGGGACTAGATGACCTCTAGAAGTCCCTTCCAGCCTAGAACATTCTATGATGATGATGATGAATGAGGAAGCAAGGATTCCTCTCTCACAAAGAATTTCTGAGCGCTGTTACCAATAGCTTAAATGATTCAGTTATCAAATCTGTCTACTGTTGAGCAGTAGTGTACTATTAGTGCTTACTTGGTGTAGTGACTCCCCAGTCTCCAGAACTTGCCGTGGTGGCTCTATTTCTTGATTAAGATAAAACTATTTGGCAGCTAAAATGCATATCTGAAAATAAGACAAAATTTAAATCAAAGTCTATTGGTATAGAAAGTTTAAAAAAACTTAATAATTAAATGTAGATATTTTCTTTATTATCATTAAATAATAATAATAACTTTCAGAAGTCTTTCCTGACTTGGTGTGACCCAGGTCAGTATAGCTTTCTTTGCTTACTGTGTATCTAGAGAAAACTAGAATTCCCTGGAGGAATCCATAGGTGTCACTTATGATGTTCAAAGACAAAGTCTTCCCCGTGCCAGAAGTCGTTTCTAGAAAGTCCTTACAGGGAAATTCTTTGAAGAAATGCTTTCAACTGGAAATCACTCTGGAAAATAGCAATATAGTGTAGATTCATCTTGTTTTGGGGCATGACATAAAATTTCTCCTGTTGCCTGAAAGTAGGGCAATGTTGAAAAATGAGCTGATTTACTCATTCATCTTAAAGTTTAACCAAATTAAAAAGCTAGTTGTGTTGTCCCTCCCACTCTCTTCTCCCTGGTGTGGTCCACATCAAGCTCTGCTGCCTTTTCTGAAGGTATAGACCTTTCCTCTCAGGATGGTCATGTCACAACTGCCATAACTGCTTATGTAGAAAAGTAGCATTAAAGTGGTGTCACACCTTTTTGGGGGTTTGTTTTGGTTTTGGTGGGGCTTTTTTGGTTTGGTTTTGTTCGCCCCTTTTCAGAAGAGACATTGCTAGTGAAAAAGCAGAGGCAAGCAAGGAAAGAGGAGCCAGGTCCAGGTGACTGGCCAGCTGCCTGTGGATCGGCACCAGAAAGTGCTCTATGGATTGCAATTTGAAACCCATTAATATAATGGATCAAGTCTATGAAGCATTTGAAAACCTCCCTCACTTATAGAGCTGTATTTTATATGCTAGGTAACATCAAAAGAATTGGTTCTGGCTCGGACCAACTAATAAAAATGGATAAGGCTTCTTTTTTTGTGCTGAGTATCAGTAAAAGCATGTGCAGAAGATTACATTTAACATGCTGGCTTTTACCCAGAGCACAACAAAGTCTATCTTATCCCTATCCGTCACGACAGAATGTGATAGGTTTGGAGACCTCAGGTTTTAGTCTCCTTTTACTGAAGCATGAAGAGGCAGATCACGTGTAGGTCACGTGAAGACGACATCGCTCACTTCCACTGTTCTGTCTCCTTCAACAGCTGTTAAAAATGTGGCAGAAATGCGAGTTCCTCACTGCTGTTGGGTGCTACTAAATGATCAGTGTATAAAGCTGATGTAATGTGCTGAATGGTGCTGTTATATCTTGCTGAAAAGGGAAAGTCTGGCTAAATCCTGAGGGTTGGAGAGGGAATGGCATCTTTCAGAGCCCAGAAGAAAATCCCACGTGGTTGTTTCTGTGCTTGTGCAGCGTTAATTATTGTTAATTTTTCTCATTGCCACATGTTTATTTAAAACTGATGTTTTTGGTTCAGTAGTCCAGCCTGTACCAGCACTAGCCTCCAGAACTCAACAGCATCCTGTTTATTCCTCTCTGGCTTGCCTGACTGCCTCCCCAAAGATAAAATTCGCTAAGTGAACTTGACAGATTCCAGGCTGTCTCCATATGGCAGGGACTGGGCTGCAGCTTCGGGATCTGCCTGGGATTTAAAAGCTGCTCTCACCTTATTAAGATGGCAGCACTTACATGCAAGTCGAGTTCACAGGGACTCATTTTGAGTCTTCTGGCCTCTGCTTGAGCCCGATCCAAACCATTGCTATGTGTGTAAATCAGGCAGAGCAGGGCCCCAGGGATGACCTTTCCTTCCAGACAACAGGAATAGGATCAGAACTGGAAAAGGGATCCCTACCAGCAAGGGATTAAAAGTGGACATGAATCTGTTCTCCAGTTGCTGGCGAGTTTTTAGGAGAGGTATGTACAGGTCAGGCTTATCAGGGGCTAAGATGACCAGACCACAAGAGGTTTCCAGCAGAAGTGATGAAACAGTGTGAATGTATTTGTTGCTGCAACTTTCTTCCCTTTGGCCTTTCTGTACTAATTGCTTATCTGTTTGTGGTGCAGTTAGTAGCAAATTAGTGTTATTTTGCCCCATTTAAAAATTGCAAACCTTTATTTTGGGAACATCAGAATATTGGTCTATCCAGACTGCCCTTCAGGCAGCATTTTTGAGGATTCAGAGCAGCTGAGTGTCTTTCCCTGCTTCTCTCAGTGTGTGCAGATAGACAAAACTAACCACAAAAAAGGGCTTCCCACAAGGAAGAAAATACTGCTGCTGATTCACATGCACTGTGCAAAGGATAACGTATTTCCACTTCTCAGCTTAATAAATTCTCATCAACAACCTGTGAGAATCCAGTGTTAGATCCATTCTCTGATTTAGTTCTTTCAAACTTTTTTTGGTGACTTCAGGGTTAAAACAAACCCTCAAAACCCCCCAAAAAATTATCAAGGTAAACTTTCCATTTAAATTAAAAGCAGCTGAGTTGATTAAAACAAACAATGAGATTATTTTTTTACCTCTTCTGTGAGAAATGCTTAATGTCCCTGTCTGTTCCCCCCCCCATCTCTCCACTGTGAGATACTGGCTTTAGGTTTAGGAGTTCAGTTTTTAGAGACACTGAGTCAAGACACAGGGTTGTCTGTGTTGTCTTTGGTTCTTGCTGTGGCATCCTCTTCATAGCAGGACACAACAGTCTGCTGTTGGGAACTACAATCACTGCCTGGGAAGGAGAAGCCTTTGAGGAACCCAGATTCAGGGTGGCATTTTCTAGTTTATCTGAATCTGTTTGAATCAATTAGTGAACGTTGATTTTTTTGGTTCAGAAACACTACCTGCTTAGTTCCTGGAGCTCATGTGAGTCTTCCCAAATGTAATGTTTTTTTATCTTCTGTTTAATTTGCATTTAGCTGCAGATTAGTTTGTGGCATTAACTGACTCCTTATTTGCTAGCTGAGGAAAACTCACTGTTGCTTAACATAATGCAGACCTGTGCCAAAAATTACCAGTAGCCCCAGTGGTAATTAAGCTGGGAAGAGCAGGACCACATGATTAGAGTGTTTCTCACAACGTAGTGCAGGTCTTGTGAATAGCTGAATTGCCAAGTGCATCGTTGATCTGGTGGATGCTCTTACAGCAGGTATTTTCAAGGCAAACCTTCAAACCTCTGGATTAAAAAGAGGCTAAATTCCAGCTCAGGGGTTTCCAGTGAGCAAATAGGTGAAACCTTCCTGTCTCAGATCTAGACCAGTCTCTCTTTCACGACACCCTTCTTCCTGGCTGTATGGGTGACATGAAGGAAGTTTTCAGCCCAGCTGAAGCACCAGGTGCAGGGTGTGTAGGGAGCAGCTTTGAGGAAGGAGCCTGTAATGCTGTATTTGCGTACACAGGCAGGTAGGATGGACTTTTAACCATGCACTGCAGTCATGCTGTTCCAGAATCTGTAACAGAACTCACAGACACCTGCCTCTTTAGAGCAGTTGTAGCAGGTAAATGGGATGCCTCTTCCAGACTCAGGTTTTATTTTACCCAGACCTTCTCTTAGAATTAAAAGCCATAGAGGTTCCTTTTCCCTGTCTTTTGTGTGTCACTGATGGTTTGTTCAGGTGAATCGTTTGATGCTGCATCTTAGGTCTCCTGTGCTTGTGAAATGACCTTGTCTTCATTATTAATTTTCTTTTGTATGGATGAGGCTGTAGTATTTTAATGCCCCTGACTTAACAGGATATTGAAATCCACTATTTGACTGAACAATTAAATGGCTTCTCCACTAAACATGAATGTTAAGGACCATGAAATGAAATAAAATTAAACAATCAGGTCCAGCAGCTCCCTAAACATCTGGGTTGGCTGCAGCAGTCTATATGTACAGCAGAGCTGGCAGGAGGAAAGGTGTCACAGTGTTCTTCCTCTGCTTCGAGGCAAACTCTTAGCTTAAGCTGCTGATCAAGAAGTTTGAAGCCATTTTTTTCATGCGGAATGTTATGAAGGAGTGTTCTGGCACTTAAGGCATCACGTGGTCCTACTGGTCTTGAGTGGATGTTGGCATTGCACAGCAGAGAGCAAAAAGGGCTAAGAGGTCTCCAGCACTTCCAGGTTAATCTGGAAAATGCTGTCTGACCACCACTTGGAGGGTTTTCTTTTCCTTGTCATTTTGGATTGTAAGATTTTTTTGGTTGTGTGTTTTTTCCTGGTTTGTTTCTTTTTCCCTGGACAAGATAGAAGTTTTCAGTGAGTTGTTAAGAAAAATAAGAAAAGAATAGGTTGCTCTCTTCTTCAAATAGCTGTAGTTTCAACATTTACCTTCCCAAGATTATTTCTGGATTAGCATAACTGAACTCTAACACACGTTCAAGTGGGAATGACCACTGATTTACCACAGCAATTTGTAAGACCCAGCATATTTCATTCCCCTGCCTTCCCCAGTATGTGCAATTTTTAGAACAACTATAAAAACCAATCAGCTTATGTCCATTTATGTAAAATTAAACTGAAGTAGCAACACAGAAATTATCAGGTTGTAAGAAAGTGTAAGTTAGTAACATAGAACAGACAGGTTTGGGTTATGGGATTGACTTTGCTGCCATTGTTTGGGAATGCAGGCACATGCAAACATTACTTTGACCTGTAATACGTGGAGGAGGAAGTGGTTTTATATTTTAGGAGGCCATAGGATTTGCAGCTGGGTCTAAAATACAGATTTTACTAAAAATGTACAATAAATACTGTGTGGGTTTATTTGAAAGCTGGGGTTTGTGTTTATAGAAAAGGAGTTTAATGAGTTAACAGTTTACAGATGCAAGGGTACTGACTGAATTGTTCTGTCTGAGTGTTTGCTCCAAAGGAGGAGCAGGCTGAGGGAGGGATTGTCCAGTGTGTGCTGTTTCCTGCGGAAGGTATATCGTACCGTGAAGGATCTCTTATGCACAAAGTGAGATTCTCTTTGTTACACTAATACAGGGCTTCTATCAAGCAGCCATAAGCTGAGGTCCTTGAAGGGTCATTGTCTGAGTTTGAACTCCTCTTCCAGAAATGGCCAACATGTTAGTTGTACATGCAGAATTAATCCTTTTCCAGGGGAAATCCATTTATCTGTTTCATGTGTAGAAGAAGAAGAGAGAGAAGTAAATCCCTTTATTCACACTCTCTTTTTAGAGTCCTGCAAGTCTGTATTGCTTGAGTTAGGCTACCAGGGGAAGTGCAAGAAATACACCAACCTCTGTGGTTAATCAGAATAAATTAGACAGAATAAAACTGTAGTAGGTTTTTTAGATTGTGTGGAATGTTTTACTGAATTGAGGATGGAAAGCCCCAAGAATGCTGATCCAGGGGACCTTCATAGTGTTTGGTCCCTAAAGAAGCCTAAGCCCCAGCCATATGTGCACACCGTACTGACATGTTGTCGACTCCAGAGATGATGTGGAACCATGGTGTCCAGGCGAGAGCTGCCACTGCTTTGTTGGACACCATTGTGCTCATGGGTGCAGCAGAAAGCACTTGCCATTCTGCCTTTTGACATAATCCCATGGGTTGCTCTCCATCAGAAGAAAGCAGTTCCTTATAAAAGACAGAAAAGTAGATTGGAGCAGTTTGTGAGCTTGGGAAAACCTCCTTAGCAGCGGTGTAGTCGGTGGATGCTTACCTCGTACAAAGAGGAGCCACCTGGACCGGTTGTTTTGTTCAAAAGCGGTAAAAGCAGTTGATTTTCAAGCCAAGTGCCTGAACCACTGGGGTCAGCTCAGTTTTAAAGGAAGAGGATGGTTTCATCGAGTGCTTCCAAAAGTTTGTGGCTTGAAAAAACATTCGAGCTTTCATGCTGGCTTCTACAGAGAAAGGTTTTGCAGGGTAGTCATCTCAGGATGCTTCCAACCAGGAATTTGCTTTCTCCTAGTTCAGTAAGGATCCGTGTTTAGATATTTCCAGCAGAGCAAAGACCGTGCTGTGCACAAGAATCTGTCCCAGGCTGCCATCTGTTTTACATTTGTACTTCGGTTTTCTTTTCTGTGGAGGTATTAACAAACCAGTTTGCTATATTGGGAATGCTAATGGCTGTTGAGTTACATCAAAAAAGGGATCTATTATTAAATTGACAGAATGTCAGTGGCAGAAATCAGCTATAACTTGTTCTGCATGTCATTAGCTGGAAAAAATCGCATGCAAATTTTTGAACATTGATCAAAATTCCATTTCTCGTTGATTTTTTGCTGTGCTAGACCTAGGACAGAATAAGAAAGTGTTCTTGGGTGTGGTTTGGTGCACAGCAGAAACTGCAGTGCTTGGAGCCGGTTTCTACCTCGCTGGGTAGTTTATGCGTGCATTTCTCCTTTGGAAATACTGTTTACCTGAGTTAGTGAAACCTGGGTGAGGTCTTTTTACATTTAAAAGAGATTTCCAAGCGATCTGGCTTTTCAGAGTGTCAGTGTGCTTGTCCAAATCCTACCCACATGCCACCATGCAAATGAGGCCCTCCCACATAGGGAATGTTCTACACAGAAATCATGAAACGCCTAAGCAGCCTTTTTTTCCCTTTTTGACAAATGGAGTCCTAAAAAATAGTCTAAAGAAAGTACAATTCTGCCCACCAGCTGAGGAAGATGCAGGGGCACCTTTCACGTATATTGTTATATAAGCTTGTAGGGACACATGAAACAAAAAATGGCAAAACTTTTCCTGCAGCTTCAGAAAGTTGCAGGCTGCTGGAGACAGAAAATTATCACATCGAATCCACTCAAGCTACTGGTTATATTGGAGTCAATAATAAACCAACAACAGACTTAGCTGGCAAAACTCTCTCTATCCTTGACTGAAAGAAACTAAGACCAGGAATTGGCTATAAGTTGCATTGTTGGAGACGATGCTTTGCACTGCAGTAGTAAAACTGGTGTGTGGACTGTTCTTTAGTTTGTAGTTCAGTAGTTTCCGCTGAGTCCTGATATGTTGACTAATCCCAGCACAACCCTGGTATTGCTTTTCCACACCTTCACTGCTGCCTGCTGTGTACAGTTATCTGCTGTCTTCTGGCAAAAACTGATGTCAGTGGATCCATTGGTGACCTTTTTGTTGTATCCTGTACTGGGAACAGTTTAATTTTCCTTTGGAGGTTGCTCCAGGATCTCCTATATGTATCTTCATGCCAAGAGAACTATCTAGAGTTGTTTAGTGTTGTCTCCTCTACACTGCTTGGAGCTGTTTAGAGGAGAATTCAGAATCTGTTGGGGGTTTAAGGCGATTAGTGTAAAAGCGTGGAAGTATCACAGATTTTCGTTTTCTATTGGAATTTGACCTCTAGAACACAACGCGAGTGCTATCAGCACAATTTCTTAGTGTAGCTCAAAGAAGTGTTTGTGAACCTTCCTTCCACCACGGTTTAAACTAAACCAGCTGTGCTAGAAATTGGGATTCTCTTATTTACGTGCTGTGTTCTTGTACTTTGTTCTTATTAGTCAAAATGAATTAAAAATGACTGAGAGTTTGCTGTTTGATTCTTCATAGTTCAGTGGTTGGTTTCCATATGTTGAAATAAGTAACTGTTTAAAGCCATCTGTTCACTTTGGAACGAAAAGTAATAGTATTTTCACTTGTGTTAAGCCTTTCTCTGGTATGTAAAAAAGTGAATGTAGGCTAAATTTAGGTTGACCTTTTTGGACATTATTTAAGTTACAACGTGTTAGATTAAAAAAACTGTATGTCTTTTCAGTTGTTGGTATCTGAGCTCCTGTTTGCACTGGGAAATCACCTAGCTCAGACTTTAAAAATAAGCCTGATACACAAAGTGAATTCACAGAATCACAGAACATTAGGGACTGGAAGGGACCTCAAAAGATCATCTCATCAAAATGGAGCAAGAAAGCCTCACCCTAAGGAGCTGAGTTGGATGCCAGCAGTGCCTAAGCCTTATTCAGGTCTTCTGTACAAAGATGATAAATTTATCTGACAAAAAACCCCAGGTATGTCTTTCCATTTTACGTAGCTACCAATTGGCAAAACCTTTACCTGACGTAAAACCGCCAGAAGACGTGTCTGCTCCTTACTTTTGCTCATGACAGTGCAAGTTGTCTGCTAAGTTTTGGATGTTACTGACATCACCAGCTGATTCCTGGGAAAGCCATAAAATCCTGAGTCAGGTCACTTGGCAGTCAAGTGGAAGAGAAAACTGCTTTTCAGCTATATTGTATTGCTTTAAATTGCAAATGTCTTTGTGTTTGCATCAGGTTTTGTTTTGTGTTTCAATCCTGCTGGTGCGCTCTCCGCCTTAGAATCTAAGATTTATATTTCGTTGACTGCTTAATGTTTTCCTTCATCGCCTTCATAAATAGTAATGACTAGCTTATGTATATCTGGGGAAGTAAGGCAAAAAGCCCCTGAGTGTGCCAGGTCTGAGAAAATTTAAATTACTGTATCAAATGTTAGAAGAAGAGGAATTAAGGCTCTTATCAGCTAACCATAAGCCAAGGATCTTTGAAATTCTAACAATGCTTTGGTAGATACAGCTAAATCTTGCTTTACTGAGGGAAGACAATGGCAGGCATGTGGTTCAAAGTAAAAGGTTTCAGCTTAATGAAAGCAATTTAACATGTTTCTCTGAATCCACAGAAAGACAAATCTTTATTCCAAGGTGCAGATCATTTATGTTAGGGGAATCCTGCAATTCTTAATGAACATTTTTCTTATTCTCATTTCTAATTAGCTCCAGCACTTTAGATTCCAGCTTGCTAGCCTTCAACCCTGAGATTTCTAATGGTAATAAAGCACTTGAGGTGGTATTTAATTAGAGCAGAGTGGCGATAGGAAAGGCCTGAGCAGGGCTGAGATGCTAATCCTTCTGCATTGCTCAGTGTCCCCTTGTGATTGTGATTGATGAGTTGATTTCTCCTTACAACTTCATTTGCATCCTGTGGTAATACCCCCAGGCAGAAGTGCTGTGTATTTCTGGATGAGAGTTCCCCATTAGTACGAGCTAATGTGTTAAATGGGGTAGAGGTAGGGTGAAGAGCTCTCCTAGCTCTCAAGCAACCTATTAAATATCTGGTTTTATGGGGGTGGCATGACTCCCCATGCAAATGCTAGTGCTTATAATGCCTTTACCTACTTTTACCTTGAAAACACACATTCCTCCACCCGCTGTCTGTCCTAGCCCTTCCCTCTCCTGTTTACCTCGGTTATTGTGTTAAAATGCTCGTGCAAGGAGGTGGCTGCTGTGAGGAAAAGGGCGTGGGGCTGACTTTAATTCTTAGAGGCAAAATAAATTGGTTGGGACTCGCTTAAAAAATAGATATTATCCTTTTTACTGGATCTCTTGCTACTGAATCTCTGGCTCCACCTCGAAGCTTCTGTAATGGCAGAGCTGTTTCTTTGGAACCTAGAGGTTGTTAGTACGATTATCTGTGCTTATTACGCTGTCTGCTTGCAAAGAGGAGTCTTCACCACTGACCTCCTCACGTCTATCTGAAGAGATCTCCGTGTCAGTGTGCAATGTAAGCATTTCCAACAGTGAATTTCCACTAGTGTAGGGGAGTCATACTGGCAGTGACAGAGGAAGCCAACTTGGGCTGTATAAAAAGGAGCACAGCCAGTAAATTGAGAGAAATTATTATCTTCCTTTTACCTGGTTCTCATTAAATCACATCTAAGGTGTTTGGGCTAGTTCAGGGCCCTCCAGTAGAGGAAAGATGTTGCACAACTGAAGTAGGTTCAGCAGAGGCTCCCAAGATGTTCATGTGCAGAAGCACGTGCTGTGTGGTATGAGGATGAGGGAATTAAATTTGTTCAACCTAAAGAAAAGAAGGCTCCACTGTGACCTAATAGCAGCTTGTCATCTCTTCTACAAGGAGGTTATCAAGAAGATGGTCTAGTCTCTTCACAAAGTCCTTTACAGTGGAAGGACAAAATGAAAGATACATCAGTCGGAACAAGAAAGGTCCCAACTAGATATGAGGAAGAACTCGCCCCATGAGGCCAGTTTAGCATTGGAACGGGCTGCCTGGGGAGTTTGCATGGTCTCCATCCTTGAAAGGTTCCAAAAAGTGTCTGGATCCAACCCTGAGCCTCGTGGGTCTGGTCACCTAACCCAGCTTTGAGCAGGAGGTTGGGCCAAAGACCTGCTACACAAACTACACAAATAAGACTGTAGTTAAGCAGAAGGTAACTCCTTTTTATGTTTTGCAGATGACACGTGTTGTTTCAAACACAATTTGAAGCTAATTTCTTACTATTTCAACTGGATAGTCCAATGAAGGGCGGACGTGCCAGCCTTTAAAACCCTGTCTGTACCCACTGAGTTGTCCCACCTATTGATAGTCACTTCATGGATCAAGTTGGTCTGGCCACCACTTTCTACTTAACCATTTCTCTCCTGCGTCCTTAGTGTCTAGAATGCCCTGTTGGGTTTAGGTCAAAGCAGTATTGAACGAATCTGAACAGAAGGGAAGTGAACGTATGCAAAGTAACAGTTTTACGTGTGCACTTGCATAACCTGAAGGGTCACCATCCCTTTTGTTGAGATTTTAGCCAGGTTTCCATTTTCCAGTCCTGGCTAATCAGGTATTTATCCATTTGCAGTTTTCTCCCCACGTGAGTGAATGTGTTTTTTGAGCCAGCAAAGGTCTTGATAGGTTGTCTTTCTTCTGAGTTCACAAGTGTAGACTTTTTCCAAATCTACTCTCTGCTTGTATTTGAAAATAAATTGGCGAAGAAAATGACTCTTAAAAAAATAACAGTTATTGCCTGTTTTCCTGAGTGCTGATGAAGGGATGTTCCTCAGTGGCTGTTCCTTGCCTTGCTGTTATTTGGAAGGAGTACCCAGAGAAATCCTTGCAGAGTAACCTGATCTAGTGAAGGTGCCCTTGCCTATGCAGGGAGGTTGGAACTAGATGATCTTTAAGGTCCATTCCAACACTAGCCATTCTGTGACTCTATGAAATAACTGTGGTACTTCAAGAAGTTCTCTGGCTGGAGCTTCACAGTCCTTCAGCTGAGACAGCCACAATATCCACTGGTGGCAACCAGAGGAAATGGTTGCAGGCTGCACCAGGGGGGTTTAAGGTGGATGTTAGGAAGAATTTCTTCACTGTAAGGGTTATCAAATATAGAAACAGGCTGCCAATATTTGGGCAGTGGTGAAGTCCCCATCCCCGGAGGTTTGCAAACAATGCGGTCCTGGTGTTCAAGGAGAGGGCTTAGTGGTAACCTGGTAGTGCTGAGTTAAAGGTTGGACTTGATGATCTTAAAAGTCTCTTCCAACCAAAGATATTCAGTGATTATGTGCCCAGGCTTCATCCCATTCAGTGGAGGTCCCATGTATTGAACCATTTTTGGGGTCTAGGAAGTCAAACTGGCTGATGTTTTGTGCCTGACAAAAGATCCCAGTTTGAGGTAGCTGTTAATAAATACTGGTAGCTCTTCTACTACTGGTTTTCTGAAATCTGTCTGGATGACAGATTTTGCATTAACTGTGTTAATTGGACTGAGTAGACTGGGAGTGAAAAATGGCAGTATACAAAGTCATGATTTTCTTCACCCACTTCTGATTATTTTTACATTTATGACAGATTTTTAGCTTTACAGTTATGACAGCTAATTTTCAGAATTCTGTGGGATTTCTTCCTAGATTGCAGTTAACATTCAGCTGCCTATTTAATGGTGGGTACCTGGCAAATGCCATTGTAGAGGGCTTTGTTATGGCTGCATTAATTATTCTTGTCTAATTCTGAAGTAATTTTTATCTCAAAAGTCAGTGCTATTTGTAGATGAACCGTAGGTGACTTCTAAATAAAACTTGTACAGATCATTCTGTGTAGAGGACAGAGATAATTTTAAAAACTTGTGGACAGTTAAGAGAATTTGTGGACCTGATAGTTGGAGGATTAATGTGGAGTTTGCACCATGAAGTAGTGTTGCTTAAGAGGGAGCTTACTGAAACTGAGATTGTGCTCAGACTGTTAGATCTGCTTTTTTAAACTCTTTGCCCTTCACTTTGTATATTTCTTTAAAAAAAAACCCTCACTCTTTACCTAAGAAAACCACTGTCAAGATAATAGAGTCCACCTGTTAATCTGGGTGTCCCAAGCCACCACTAAACCCTGTCCCTGAGCTCCAGATCTCCAAATCTGTGAAACACGTTCAGGGATGGCGATTCAACCCCCTCCCTGGGCAGCCTGTTCCAAGGCCTGAGGACCCTTTCCAGGAAGCAGTTCTTCCTCGTGTCCACTCTCAGCTTCTCCTGGTGCAGCTTGAGGCCATTTCCTCTTGCCCTGGCACTTGTTCCTTGTGAGTCCAACCTTCACCTCCCTACACCCTCTTGTCAGGTAGTTCTGATTACTTCCCCAGTGATTTGTCATATGTCTACACTTTTGTTGCTGTATTTAGTCTCTGGCAGCTGAAAACTGGTTTATTTCTGATGGATTAGTGCTAATGTATTTTTTTTTCAAAGAAGCCATCCAGCAAACCTAGAAAAAGCTCCTTCCAGTAGAAGCCTCTCAAGTCTCTGCGTTGCATTGCTCAGATGCCTTTCCTGGAGGACAGTCCTTCACGTACCTGGTTCTGCTGACAAAAATCAGTAGCCATTAGCCAGCTCATAAATTACTGTTCCTCTTTAAATGCTCTCTAGGAAGCAGATGATGTTGCTTTACTCTTAAGAAAATTAGCAACACTCTCATTAGACTTATTGCTGCTTCTAGGAAAGTGTCTTTCACGCCGGCAGAATGTAGAGGAACATGAGTAATGGGCAGGTCAGGCGTACTGGCTGTGCATCATAAAGACAACACATGCATTTTCTGTATGTAATGGATTGGCTGAGGGTATAAAACACATCCAAATTGTTGCATACAGATATCAGAATATTAAATAAAAGGACAAGGCTAAAGCAAGTCTCATCTAATCCTTCCTGATGTGGGTATGTGAGTAGGTATCCATGGGTTTCTTTCCCCTTTAAGTGTGCTGATGTGATTAAATTTAACTCAATGCCAGCGATGTGCTGTACCATGTGATTGTTTTAAAGAACAAAGCCCTACTTTTCTGATCCGATGCCTACTAGTTATCGCTTTGTGTAGCCGTATTTAATCTGAATTTCTGCAGCAGCCTGACTGCTGCCATTCTCCATTTCACTAGGTGTAGGCTCAGCAAATACAGAGCTGGATCAGTATTTTTCAATATCTTATTTAATCCTGTTTTCTAATATAAAAGTATAAAATCTACTTCATGTGGATTATAGTTGCTCCTGACTATTCTCTCCCCGCATAGTCTGTGTGTAGATGCTTATTGTTGCTAATTGCAGAGCTGGGATGCTGTGGCTGCTGCACATGCTGCTGTAAACATCAAAGCTGTTGGATGTGGTTGCTATAAATTAGCCATATGCTTCTCATCAATATGCCAAAGTTGTTGTCAGCGTTGTTTCAGCTTTGGAAATACCTTTCCTTCTACCAGCCCTTCCTTCCTTACACACGGTGGCACCAAATAAAACCGCAAATTGAGAAAGATCATTCGTAGCCAGTCCCACAATCTATATGAGTTTAAAACATTGTTCAAAGCAGCAGTTTTTAAGCTGGCGGGGGTTAAGCACCTATGGAATATGGCAGAGTCCAGCTTTGCAGCAAGATTTACTGCCTTACGTGTCTGTTCAGTCTTGTGAGGAAGGGCTGGTAAAGAAAATAAATCTCCAGAGACGACGTGCAGGGAGAAGCAATACAGTTCCACAGGTTTGGGAGCAATTTCAGTCCCTATCCTACAGATGGGGAAGTGAAAACACAAAGACAAATGGGCCATTTCTCCCAGAGTAAGAGAAGCTTTTTAGAGATCGAACAAAGTAGAACTTAGCGATGAGTACAGTCGGTGGAAGCCTCTCCAGTGCTGTAGGAACTATAAAAGGATTTTGCTCATTTGCTCCATAACTGCAGGTTCATGGTAGCACTCTATTAATAGATTTCTATTTGTTTTCAGCCAGTTGTGATATCCAGCAGGGTTTAGAAATATTTCTTGCATTGCACAGGCAAATCTTATCTCTAGTTTTATCTCGTCATTGGTAGGTAGGATCAAAGCTTAGTTTGCTAACAAAAGTCATGCGAGTCAACAGTTTGTAGTTCGTATTCTAAACACACCTAAGCATAGCCATCAGCTGAAGAACACAAATGAGCTCAATGTTAAAGCAGCAAAGTGTAGCTGAGGCAGGGAGCCAATCTGCCAGCTCCTTGTGCCCAATGATGTTTTGATAGTCATTTTAATCGCAGAAGTGAATAGCATCAGAGATCATGTTCCATCATTTCATTTCAGTGCCAAGGAATAAGTGCTGCTCTAACTGGTGTGAAACAAGATGGCATTGATGTGTTCGTTGGGCATTGCAGCTCAGGTCATCTCAGTTCCATTGTAAATAACAGAATTATAGACATTTTAAACAGAGATGGATACTGGGCATTGCCTGGAAGCACTGGGAAGGCAGTTCATTCCTGGATTGTCTATATTTTCATTTTCAGAGAACTTAAAGATGAACAGAAGAGTGGTGGATTTCTTACCTGTAACACTATATGTTAGTTTTATATAATATAAATATATATATGATTTTCTGTATGTTCAACTCTGTCAGAATAGCTTCATGTTCCTGTGCAACTTGGTTTAGGTGATCCTGTTGTGGCGGGGGAGTTGGACTAGATGATCCCTTCCAATCCCTTATGATTCTATGATTCTAATCAAAGGTTTATGGGTGTGAAGGTCACACTTCTTACCTCTTAGAACTGGTTAGTTTAATTTGTGGATATACTGAATTCATAAATATTCTATGATTCTATGAGTCTATCAAATATATTCAAGATACTGAGGGGCTGACATGTGAAACCAAAAATTGAAGGTACAGGTACAGATGCAGAATAGATATAATTTCTACATGTGTTTGGATGTTATTGTGTGGTATCTCCATCAACAATACATAGAGCAGGAGTTTGGTGAGTTTTTTTCTTATGGGGGGAAAAAAGGAAAGAATAGAATTTCATTTGTGATTTAAAAGATTTATAGTCTGTGAAGGGCAAACAACAAGGCACTATTTAGATTATGTTTCTGGTTTCTATTCTGATTTAATACCTTTATTATACACAGAGTAAACCTGAAAGGAGTTCAGGCAGCATGCAATGAGCTTCATTCCCTCAGACTGTTATTCCACGACGCCCCCAGTGCAGATCTGTGTGCTTTTCTGCATTGGGCAGCAAAAGGATTCTGGTTCCCCAGTCCTGATATTTATTGAGATATCCCTGGAGTGAGACTCCATAGTTCAGTGTTACTGCAAATGTGCTGAGGATGTGCTCTTTGTTGTTGTCCAAGCTGGGGAAGAATTTGAGATGTAGTATTGACCCTGAGGTACTCAACTTGCTACTGGTCATGAGCCAAAGATTAAGCCATTGATCTTGGAGCCTGGAGGTCTAGCCAATTTTCAACCCATCCGACAGTCCAGACCTTCCTTCCTCAACTCTCAAGCAGGAAAGCTACGGCAATTAAAGCTTTGTGGAAATCAAGGTAGATTGTTTCTAGTGCCTTAACTTTGCCCACATAACCAGTTGATTTTGGTTTTTTGAAGGCAAACAGGTTGATTTGCCCTGAAAAACCACCATTTCAAATTACAGAAGTCTTCCTTTGTGTGGTTGGAAATGGATTCTATCAGGATGTGCTCCATGATCTTTCCAGGGCCTGAGTTCAGGCTGAATGGTCAGTAGTTGCTTGAATCATCTTCCCTAACTTTTTTCGGAGATAGGAGTATCACTAATTTTTCTTTTTAGGCATCTGGGATTTGTCCTCTCAGTATAGTTTTTCATGGTTTAATAGGCATTGGGCCGTGGTCACAATCCTTTCACACATTACGTTGAATACTTTAAGGCTTCAAATATATTAATACATCCAGGCAGTCCCTAAGCTGTTGCATCTCCATTGTTCATTGTCTCTCTCCTTCTCTACCTGTGTTGTCTGTGTTGTGAGTGTGATAATTTAGTATCAGGCTGTACATGAAACAGGACATGAAGCACTGAATTATATTGCGATGAGTTTTTCATCACAAGGCCATCTCCTTCCTGCATCAACATGTTCCTTGAGCTTTCTTTGCAACAAGATTTGGTCTGTAGAATCCTTTCCTGCCACCCTTAATATATGCTGGAGACTCACTTTCAGATAGGCTGGAAGAAAAGCCTGTCCTTGGTACCTGGGCTTTTTGTGTCTGCCTTCACTGAGAAACTTTCTGCTTAGCAGATGACCCACATGGCTAAGTAGCTTCCTACCCAGAGAATTCAGTCAATCAGACGACTACCTTGGGCAGTTTCTTCCCATGGGTAATCCTCAGGGGTTCATAATGATTTCCTAGATAAACTGAAGTCTCCTTTCCTGAAGCCAGAATTTCCAATTCTGCAGCTCATCTTGTTCTTCCTCCAAATTCCTAAACTCAATCATGTCATTGTTATTATGGAGCTTCTCAAATTGTCCCATTTACTCAGCTGAAACCAAATAAAACTGCTCCCATGAGTTGTGTTTGGGATGGTTTTACGGAAATTGTTGTCACTTGGACCTGGCTCAGCTCAAGTCAACTGGCTTATGAAGCAGCCTCTGAATACTTTGATGTTTGTAAACAAATAGCTCAAGGGGTGTTCAGTCAGCTTCGCTTCTCAAGACAACTTGCAGCATCACTTTCTCTTTCTTTCAGCAGAGTCAATTAATGATCTTCCCTTTGGTGCTACTGCAGCTTGGACCTGTTTCACATAACGGATGAACTGCGATACTGCCTTAGAAAATTATTCAGCATGAGTGATTATGAAAAGAAATGTCCCTGGTTTTTCTTTTCTGCAGCTAAATCACAGCCCATCAGTGAAAGATTGCTCCCCTGGTTAAAAAATGTTGTTCAAAGCACTCGGTTCAAAGAGATGGCATGTAAGGCTGTACTCACAGAACTGCTGCTGCCCTTCAGTCTTCTTGTGTCATGGTGCTTCGCTCTGTCCCTGTAGCCTTGTTTTTTCTACAAATCAGAATTCCTGGGGCAAGCTGCAGTTTGAAGCAGAAACTTCAGTGATGCTTTTGAGAGGCAGACAAAAGTCTGCTGGACTGAGCAGTGCAAACACCTCACCTGGCTGCAGTTCTCTTGGTTCTCTGCTTGGTTCTTGTACACATGTCATTCCCTCTGCTTCATATTATTTTTCAATATAAACTAATCTGTACGTGACAAATATGCTACATGTGAAACTGTGATCTGGCTTCTCCAGAATGAACTGCCTTCATGTGAGTGTAGGTTCACTGCTTCACTGGCAAAACACACTGAAATATTGAGTGTTATGTTTGTTAGGAAACGACTGAAAGAGCAGTTCAGTTAATATGCTCTGGATGAGGCAGCATCTTTAAATTTGAGTTAGTTTCTGGAACTATGAACCTCAGCTGCATTAAATTGCCCCATTTGGAGACTTTTAAGAAATACAGCTGCTTCCAATCCCAACCTCTTGAGAAATTCAGTTAGATGTTTTAGAGTTAATTGCTATTGAGATGCTGAATTCTACTTACAAGGAATCTTAAATTAATTATTTGAGTTGTGTTAGAAGAATTTATCATCCTTCTAGAAATTATTTAACTGCTGAAAACTGTACGCGTGCAATTGGATTTGAGTGTCATTCAGTTCCCTCTGCAGACTCTAATCTTTTGCAGCTTTCAACCCTCAGCCAATGAGGTGGCATATAGAGAAGATTTTTGCCTCGAATTCTGAAAGGCTTGTTTGGAAGGCACAAGGTGGAGATAGTCTCAGTGGAGTCTAGAAGAAAGGCTAACAAAGCATGGTGCAGGGTTGTGGCCAGACCACACCACAGTCTTGCTGCGTAAGCATTGGAAGAGATTAAATCACCACCCCGGACGTGTTTCAAAGTCACAGACACCTGATGCTTAGGGACAGGGTTTGGTAGTGGTCTTGGGGCAGTTGGGCTAATGAGTAGACTTTATGACCTTGAAGATGTTTTCAAACCCAAGCGATTCGATTTGTCACCTGCCCATGTATTTCTGGCTTCTCCAAAGCACCATTATGTCCTAGTGAAATAGTCTTGTCACCACATCTCTTGCAGCTTCCAGTGCTTGAAATCTGAACAATATTTTTGCCTGTAGTTATAAAAGAGGCTCCGACGGTTCTTGCTTTGCCGACATGGAGGCTACCCATTGTTTCTTCTGATGCACAGGATCTGTTGTGCTAACTCTCATTATAGGAACAGATTGACATTTTTACCATCTTCTGTAAAGGCCTGTAATTTACCACTTGGTCTACGTTGCCTTCATTCTTGCAAATTGAAGATAAGATTATGAAGAACTGGCTCCTCAGGAACAAAATGTTTTCTGTCAGTGTAGCCTAATATATGCCTGCTGCTCTCTCCTCTTTCTCCAGCTCACATTGATTGTTTCTTCAGTGCATTAACCTCTCGCTTCTCTTGTCACAATTGCTTGGGAACTGATTTGGGAACTGATCCAGTTTTTAAAATCCCATATCTTCAATCAGTAGTGCAGGAAAAAATAATAAATTAGCTTTTTCAACCACTTTTAGATACTGAAAAATAGGCTAATGGACACATTAGCTTTGCTGCAGTTCAGCTTTAGGAGGTGGCAGTGATTTTTCAATAAATTAATATATGAAATAGAATAAAATTTCATTTCAGTAGGGAAAATTGGAGATAAAATTAGTAAAGTCTTGTCTGTGCTAGTTAACACTTTTAGAGGTGGTGCAGAAAGCAGGAAAAAATATGCCTTGCTGTGGAGATGCAATTGTCAAGGCAGAGTTCCCCTACATGTGATGAAAATTGTAGTATTTGGCCAAAAAATTAAGGCACGTCATAGTTCACAACTTCAGTTTGCACTGCTTGTGAGACTACTCTTGTCTTGCATGGACTGTAGTGGTAGCCACTTCCATACTGCTCTGGCTGTGGGCTCTTCTCAGTGTCATCTAGAGATAGAATGAGGGGCAATGGGTGTCAGCTGGAACATAGGAGGTTCCACATCAATATGAGAAGGAACGTCTCCACAGTGAGGATGACGGAGCACTGGAACAGGCTGCCTAGGGAGGTTGTGGAGTCTCCTTCACTGGAGATGTTTAAGACCTACCTTGATGTGTTCCTGTGTGACTTGGTCTAGGTGATCCTGCTGTGTCAGGGGGCTTGGACTAGATGATCTTTCTAGGTCCTTTCCAATCCCTAATGAGTCTGTGATTCTGTGAAATACACTTTTCTGAGGGAGTGTTCCAAATCCATCACAAAGAAGATATATGTTGCTTCTTAAGGAGCAAAAGTAGACTTGAGGTTGCACCTAGTCTCCTCCTTGACAGTAAATTCTGTGTGAGGAAAGTCATCAAAGAGGATGAAACAAATAACATCCATTTTGGACCTGTTCTGCAGCTGTTCAAATCCACATGGGATAGGATAGGGTTAAGTTGGAAGGGAACTTCAGAGGCCAGGTAACACAACATTGTTTTTAAATCAGTGGTAAACTACACAGAGGTTGCTCAGGGGCTTGTCCAATTGAATTTTGAGAGTCCCAGATGCCTCAGCCTCTGTGGGCAGTGTGTTCCTGTGCCTAAGTTCTCTCTTGCTCTTTGTAGCCAAGCAGAATTGAGGTTTCTGCAACTTAGGACTGTTGCTTCTTGTTCTCTCACTCTATATCTCTGAGAAAGGTTCAATCTCTTTAAGCTGCAGAAGATGCAATTAAGCTGAGTGTTACCTCTTTCTTATGTGGTGTGTGCTAAGCCAGCTCCCTCAGCCTGTCTTCATGTGTCCTGTGCTCCAGTCTCCAGCTGTTTTCGAAACTCACTGCTTAACTCTCCAGTTAGTAAATAGATCTCGTAGCCTGGGGGACTCCAGGCTGGACACAGTGTTCCAGACAAGTGCTGTGCAGGGAGGAATGTTCTTCCCTCATCTTTCTGACTGTCCCTTTGCTAACACAGCCCACTCTGCAGTCAGCTTTTATTGCCTCAGAGCCAGACTGCTCCTTCGTACCTCACTTACTGCTCCCCGCAACACTCCTACTTCCCTTTCTACAGGGCTGCTCCGCACCAGTCACTCCACAGCCTATATCAGTTATTGTTGGGTTATTCTGTCCCAGGACGACTTCCAGGGTCCTGACAACCTATTCTCAAGACCCTTATAACTTCCTAAATTTGCTGTCACATGTGAACTGGCATTCTGACACTTCCTGCAAGTCTTGTAGGGAAGGATGTTCCACAGCTTTGGATGTGGCCGTGATGCTCAAGGGATGGCACTCATAGTAACTGATAGACTTCTAAACACTCCTCTCTTTCAAAGTTCCTCTCTTTCAAGGCCAGCCATGCAGACAGCTCTTTATGCACCTCTGTGTTGGCAATCCAATCCTTTGTACCTTCTTTTTGTTTTAATTCTGCTAGAGTGCAGGGGTGCTGGTTGATCTTCTTGAGTACACCCCAGTAAAGGGGTAAATGAGGANCTCTGGTCTTGAGTGCAGGCAGAAATTCAGACTAGGGCTTAGTTCGTGGGAAGTTGGTTGCCATCTTCTGTCAAAAATATTTTGCATTATCTTCCTTACTTGGGGCAATAACCCTGCTTCTGCATCAGGAGTGTTTTCTAAATGAAGTCTGTCTTTGGCTCCACGCTGAACCTTTAAAAAAAAAAGAGAGAGGTGGCTGGAGAATTCATTTTGTGTGATTGCAGAAGCAAATGATCTGAGTCAAGTGGCCTGGTCAGATAATTAAGCTACAACAGAGAAAGCTCCCACAGTCAGTCAGTTGTGATTATTGCTCCAATGTGGTTGGATGTCTGATTCCTTCTGAAAAATCTGAAGTGGCTGCTTTTATTAGCATTAATTGGGGAGTGCCAGCAACAAACTGGGAAGAATTACATTGCCACTTTCAAGAAATTCCTTCTCTGTTTCAGTTGGAGGGTCTGGAAAGTCCAGTGAGGAATAAGTGATTGTTTACCTGCTCTCCTGCCCATCCCTTAGTAGGTGAATGTTTGTAAGAATGATCCTCGTGTTACGTGTCTGCGCCAATCTGAATTCTTGGGTCTGCGGGCGGTCTGTGACAGAGTGGCAATAAACGTGTTCCCTGGGGCTATCTGTATCTTCTGAGGTGTTTGCCGCTTTAAAAAACTTATTATGTGATCCAATTCAAAGTGTAATCATTTTGAAGTCACATCTATGAAAGTTACTTTAATAGAGAAGCGTTATGTTGCTTAAAGTGCCTCACGGAACTAAACCTTGGATGCGTTTCTGAAATATTTCCCTTGCTAAGCGAGAGGGATGTCATGAGATGAAAAATAAAACCCCCCAAACGATTGATCATTTGTGTGGCAGGATAAAGTACGTTCAATCTGAAACAGGCTTCTTCAGTATTGATGGGTTCACTTGTGGAGTTTGGCAATTTTCAAATGGGGATCTTACTGGGATTAACCCTACGGTGTGTTGGATGAATTACTCACTCAGAGGTGCGTGCCTTGCTCTTCGTCGTGGCTATCAAAAAAGCCAAAGCCCTGGAAGTTTAGGGGGGGAGAGGGGGTTATAACTTTGAACGCAGCCCTCTCGATTCTAAACCTAAAACGTTCAGCTCCCGGCAACTTGCATAGTAGCATTCCTAATGTTTTTTGAACAGCTATTAATGTAGTCAAGCTGTGTTTTTTCTTCTTCAGTGTGTAATCATCTGCTCAGTGGTGCACTCTGTAGCAACTCGAAGGAGACGGAGGAGTGGCCTGCTGTGACTGATGGGGCGAGGCTCGGCACGCTGAAAGGGTCCCATCTGGATTAGGTTTTGGGAGCAGTCAGATGTTGAGAGGGAGGTCAGCGAGGCTCCGTTAGCTCCCCCTCCTTCAGCACACCCTGCTCATCCACGCTCACGCACGCGTTACGGGGCTCACACGCCTCTCCCGTAACTGATGCTTGCTTTGGGCAGATGCTGTATGGCCTGGGACTAGAGCAGCTGCTAAATTTATGGAGAATAAAGGGAGCAGGATGGTACAGCAGGTACTTTCATTTCTATTTTCAACTTGAAACTCTTGATTTTTCATCAGGCCAGGGTGTTTCGTATCAGCAGCTGCACCACTGCATGTGAGACTTCTCATACATGTTTTGTTGCTTAACTCTGAAGGAGGGCAGACAGCGGTGGGGATTGTGTCTCTCTGCTGTGCTTGCTATGTCTAGCGGAGCCGTTGGTAGAACCAGCAGGTTTACAGGGTAATGCTGCATTTCTCTTTGTTTCCGTGCCCTAAGGACATGATGCAGTTTGGCTCATTTAACTACAGCAAGAGGCTTTCTCTACGTGGGAAATAGCTCTTGCCAAAGAGACAAAGCGCCCCAAACAGAAAATAAGAGTCAAACAAACAATAAACTGTTCGACTTGAAAACGCGGGTGAGCAGAAAGGTCTTCACGGAGCCCATTTTTATGCTGCAAATGTGTCTTTAAAAAGGAACGCTGCATAAGTAATACTTGCTGTGCTCTGCCTTTTGTGTACAAACATAACGAGCTGCCTTTATTATGTTTTGACACTTCTCATGCATTTCTTTCTTAATGAAATCCTTTCAGAGCAGAAGATGCTGAAAAGGCATGTTGAGGTAGTAGGAGCCTTTTAAATTCTAAGCTTTTCTTCAGATGGAGTAATATATATGGAACAGGAGCGACTTCGCTTACCTATGTGGTGGCTCTTTGTTGCTGTTCTTTGGAGTTCAGTGTTTAAGCAGAAAGCAATGGATTTGGTTTTATACTCGGCCACGTAAAGCATTTTTCAGTTGAAATGTGGTTTTCATTAAAACTCGGGCCAGAACGTTTAGCAGAGCCTGACTGTCTGCCATCCTTTGTTCTTCTTTCTGTTGCCAACAACTACTTTATTAAAAACCATGCACAAAGTGAGCATTAAGGGGTCATTTAATCTTTAAGATACTTGGAGCGGGGTCTTAAGGGACAACTTCTGTTTAACCTCTCCTGCCTTGGCTGTATGAAGCGATGCCTGTGTACTGTCATCCACAGTTTTGAGATGACTGTAGTACCTGGGTTCAGAGGTTAAATTAGGATCAATATTCCCTCTTGCTTTTAGGGCTCTTTCATATCTTCCACTTAATGCATGAGAGCTGTAATTTCTTTTGTTCAACGTGTTTTAAAGAGGGATGTTTAACTGAAGGGACATTTTAAGCGATTCAAGAGTTTTTGGTTCTTTAAAATCTGTTCAAACAATCTGGCTGTTAACTAGTCTGGGGTTTCCATCAACTACGTGTATGTAGATATATGTAAGGTAGCTGGCATTGCATTTTTCTTTATATAAATCCACATTCTAAGCCATTGGCTCGGTACCCCTGTGGGTAGTGAAGAACATGTTTATTCATACATTTTTTTTATATTGCATCCTGGTACCGTGTCTATTGAGTTAATGGTGAATCATAAATTCACACTAATTCTGATGGCTAGAAAAGCTACGGTAGACACTGATTTTTAAGAGAAGAACAACTCACCTTTATTTACACTATCATTTTAGATGTGGCCTGCAGCAGAGAAGCCAAGTACAGTTTCTTTAGTAAAGAAATGAAATGGATATGCAGTGCCCAAGCTGATAATCTTGTGGTCCAGGGTTGGGTTTATTTGTTTGTTTCTTTTATGGCAGGGCTGTAAGTCCCTGAATATGTGGTGGTTGTATATAGAAAAACACAAACCCCTGACCCTTTGTTGTTTCCTCTTGTGATGGGGTCTCGGTTATAAATCAGTCATCCAGACCTCAGCTTAACAAGTCTAATGGAAGAGGTGGCAGAGTCTCAGTAACCTGGTGATGCTAGAATTGCCAGTGCAAGATGCCATTCTGTGATAAATCTAAAAAAGTGAATTGTTTGGAGTTGCTGGTAAAAAATAATGCAGAAGTTCAACCATCTTAATTAAATATTAGTTGTAATTAGGTCGATGTGTCAATTCTTTGAATATGAATTCGGGTCTCACGGAACTGCTGTCAATGTTAATGAGAAACCGTGGGGGTGCTCAGCAACATCTGGTTTTGGATGTATAGGTAGTATAAAAACCTTTAGATCAAACCCACCTGGACATCATTCCTGGGTCCCTTTGTTGCCATTGCTGTTCTTTTCAAACAGCTGCTGACTCTAATGCCATGTTTAGCATCTGACATGAAGGAACAGCTTAAGGACCAGCAGTAACCAGCTACCGCCTTTCAAAGCCAGCGCAGTAAAAATGCTTCCAAAGGCAGGAGTTTGATTTGCTTGTTGTTCCTTCGTACCACTTGCTGAAGTCCTTCCTGCAACGCTTGATGGAGAAAGTTTAAGGTTGCCCACCTGCCCCACAAGTTTCAAAAATAGTTTGTTAATGTTGAATAGATTTCTGTGGTGCAATCCAGTCATCACTCATTTTTATTTCATCTGAGGGGTTTTTTTCTGAAAACTTGAAATATTTAGTACAAAAGGTTAGAAATACACATTTACAAGAGTTTTTAACCTGCACTGAAATTACAGCAAGGCAAGTTTCAGTGCAGCCTTAACCTTGGGATGATCATGGATGGGTGCAAGTGAAACCCCTGTGAACTAGGAAAATGTCACTGTTTTCATTTTAATGGTGGTTGAGTGAAGAAGCATAAACTACTTTCTCAAAGCCACACACTAAAGTAGTAGAAAGCTGGCAGCAAAATAGGGGAGAGTGTGATTGCTGGTGTAAAGTTTTAAATTGCTAGGACACTCTGCCTTTTAGAAAGGAAAATTGAATTTTCCCTTTTAAGCTGGACATGCACCACAGCTTAATTGCTCCTGTGCTGTGCACCTGCAGCTTAGGACCAGTTCAGGTCAGAAAGCTGATGTCTGAATTGGTTGAAATTGGCTGGAAATGTCCTTAAGCATGAAGTGCAAAAGGATGTTATTAATTAATCCGGTTTATTTTGAAATTAGGAAATCAAGGACTGCTGATTACAAATAAGCAAAATCCCTGCAATGGTACTGTGCAGGTCCTTTGAACATGCTTTGGTGGCAGAATGAGAGAGTCATTGAAAAACTGACTCAGGTTTTGCTCAGATTCATTTTTACATTACGTGGAGTTTGCAAGTATAATTTTGTCTCATAAATCAGCTCATCTGAGTTTGGGATAGTCCCTGCATTAACGGTCTCTAATAGGAGCCATTTGCAGCATCACGTTGTGGACATCCGTTATATAGATTCTGTCTGTAGGTTTCCTACTCTGGAATTATTACTGTTTGGTATGAGTAGAGCGTTTAGTCACAAGTCTCTAATTGATAAATTAACATGCTCAATCAGCCTTTATTGTATCAGGCATGAAGATGGATCTGTCTGTAAGAAGAAGAGGGCATTTGGTTTTACTTGTGTGCTTTGATTCTAATACAGAAATTAGGTACTGTGGTCTTCAAATTTAAAGCCTTTAAAGTTATTAAATCTATTTCTTTTGTTGTCCTACAACATAGACATTTTCTTACATGTTAGCTTAAGATTTTGAACTGATGCATTTTTAGCTTCAGGTGTTTAATGTTGTGATTCAATCTCTATTTCTCACTCGTGGCATGCAGTTGCTCGATCCGATGTGCCTCAGAGTGTTCCAAACTACCTCGTAGAAATTGGTTTCATGTGAATATTTTCAGTACATTGTTATGTTAGGAATGTGCACCCCAGTCCTGCTCTGGATTCTGCAAAGTCAGAACAGATCACAGACCTTATCAGAGCTCAGTTGGCAGCTGCCCTCAGTAGCCTTTGGACTGAACTGAGCTGCGTCCCTCGTCATTGTCTGAGTCGAGGTGTTAGTTCAGGTAGATGTCGCTGGCCTTTTCCAGTTAAAGAGTAGTCTGCAATTATCCAGAGGGCAGCAGATTTGTTTGTCTAATTCTAGTAGGATTCAACAGGGTCAGCTAAATGGATTTAATTCAGATAAGAGTTTTTCTCCTCAAGAAACTGTGTCCTTTTCAGCCCCGCAATCTTAGCAGAAGTATAATCAGCCCATTCGCTTATTTTATCTCACACCGTCTTTTCCTTGTCCTTTGCTTTTTACAGGGTAATCAGGAAGCTACAGCACCTCCTGACACAATGGCACAGCCTTACGCCTCAGCCCAGTTTGCTCCACCTCAGAACGGTATCCCTGCAGAATACACAGCCCCACATCCTCATCCAGCTCCAGACTACACAGGCCAAACCACTGTTCCAGAGCACACGTTAAACATGTACCCTCCTGCGCAGACACACTCCGAACAGAGTGCAGCTGACACAAATGCACAAACTGTCTCCGGCACAGCCACAGTAAGTCAAGGTTACGCCTGTTTCTGCAGCAGTCGATTTCAAATGACACGTGTGTTTACTGCTTGACCCTTTTGCACACTGCTTGTGTCAGAATCGACCGCCGTCTCAGGGTTGAAAGTCTGTCAGTTTGTCGTTGAACTTGGAGAATGTAATTGTGATGGTTTTGAAGCCTTTTAAAAAGTAAAGGAGCTTTAAAATCTGCATTTCCCTGCTCTAGAGTATCACAGAGGTTGATAGCAAGAGCTTGTGGAGGGCTCTGTGCTCACCAGAGCACAAGTGATAGACTTTCCTTCTGTTTCATTCATATATGAAGTTCTGAAGTGTCAGGAATTATGCAAGAAACTCCTTGTGTGGCCCTGTCTTGTAGCTTAGATCACACATTTTGCATATTGATTGTTCAGTGCTTCTGTCTTTATTCTGGATTGCAACCTCATAGCTGTGGTGCCAAAAGCTGGACGATTTCTAACCCATCAGCCACCTGCATTACACGTGTTCAATCTAGCACGTAAGAGAGAGCATGCTGCACTTTGAGCATCAACTGGAAACATCCCTGCTAGCTGTCCTTGTCCTTATCCCAGCCACACTCCATGTCTCGTCTCCCATTCTGCCCGTAGTTTCATGCATCGTGTCACGGAGAAAGGGAAAGCATGTCTCCCAAAGGAGTTGTTCTGATTTGTCATGTCATAATGTCCTTCCTTCTTGTCGTCAGGAACTGGCACTGGAGCAGGTTGCCCAAGGAGCTTGTGCCTATTCCATCTTTGGAAGTGTTCAAGGCCAGGTCAGATGGGGCTCTGGGCAACCTGCTCTGGTGAGAGGTGTCGCTGCCCATGGCAGGGAGTTGGGACTGCATGATCTCTGAGGTCCCTTCCAACCTAAACCAGTCTATGAACAAGAAAGAAAAGCAAAAACGATAGCACAGAAGACTGTTCCTTGCTATTAGGATGATGTCCTGACAAATTAATCACTGTTCAGTGGGTTATGCAGTGAGATGTTTCACTCCTTTTATTTTTGGCTTCACTAACTTTTCCTTGCCCTGATTTGACCCTTTGCTCTAGCACTGATAGTTTAAGCTGAAGACCTTCCTGTTTACTTGTATTTCACAGTGCTCTTTGCAGCACTGTGGTGTCCCCTTTTGTTCATCTCTAGCATAAATGAACTTCCCTGGTTTTCCCAACTTTTAAAATTTTCTTCCATAGCAATTTTTGATTATTGTCAAATGCTTGTCATACACCTCCATCATTGCTTTAGAGCAGGATCCCTAAGCTGAATAGAAGCTCCAGAAGAGATTGGATATTGATTGGAAAGCACAGCCTGTCCTATTGTCCCCATCCCATCCTTTTTGTCTTCTACTATCTTAGCCCAGCTCAGTCTTTTCATAGTTGGAAACCACTGATCAGTTTGTTGTTGGGTTCCAAAAAGACTGTTAGTGCTAAATTCACCAGTAAAACACCCATTGATACAACTGGGACAGGAGCTCATATCTCATCATCTATTGCTTTCAATTTATTGTGTTTCCTCGATTCTTCTTGATTTTTCAGTTTGCAGAAGCATCAGTCTCTCTATCACAAAAGTCTGGTCTTCATTTTTCCCAATGTTTTCCACAGCAAAGGCTGATGAAAGGAACTAATTTGGATTGTCTGCAGTGCCCTAATCTCCTTCAAGCACTGTTCAAACCCAGCTCTAGCAAATCTGGGATTCCCTTGAAAGTTTCCCACTGATTACTAACAGGCTTCAGTGTTACTTGGTTTTCATCCTTTGCTACCTGCCCTTCTTATTTCCTTTTTGCCTTCCTAATATCCAACTTGTAGTCTACTCGCTGTACACTTTCCCCCTTTCTGGTTCCACTTGGAGTGCATTTCCATTTCCTGAAGGACAACACTTCAGTTCCAGTAACCTCCTGGACTTGGGGGCTATGCTGTAGTTATTTGCTCTTTTTGTTACGGACCCTTGTCTTGCCTTCCTCTTTCCTTTTTTTACAAAAGGATGCACATAACTTTTTGAAGTAGCTCCTATGCTGGTTTAAAGATTTCTTTACTTTTGACTTTAGGGTATTTTTTGGAAAGTTTTGGTTTACTTTTTTTAAAAGAAGAGAATTTTTTTTCTAAATGACAAATTATATTGAAAGTTGTGTGGGTACAATCCTTCCCAGTAGAAGAGTGCATTGAAAATGCAGGCGTCCAAGACTTGTGTCTCTATGGATCTACATATTTCAAAGTATTCTTGGCATTAAGTGTCTCACTCACTAGATGGTTTTACCAGTTTACAGTCAAATATTGTTTGCACAATTGATTTGCTGACACCTAGGTCTCAAACCTTTTAGGCCGAGTCCCATTAGCACTGTGCACTGTAGAGACCCTATAAATGGGTACAGGCAGATGGATCCCAGGCACATTTGACCTGGGCTTTGCAATATTATGAGGGTCCAGCTGTGCACATCTCTGTGTAGGCTTCATAATAAAAGTTTTTATTATGAAATAGAGCTTCAGTAGCACTGTGTCAATGTTGGAACTCCATGTGGTCTTTATTGTTGAAGTTAAAAACTGGTGTTTCCTTCCAAGTCTCAGATACGTTTCCAGATAGTTGGTGGAATGTAAGTGGAATCAGTGTGGGGAAATAATGGCATGTGTTTGGAAGTTTCCAGTGTTTCTGCATAGTTTCCATTCCTTAAACTGTAGGGCATGCATTTAAAAGAAGAATAGTCAATTGATCAATCTTTTGTTCACAAAAGAATGACTGTTGTGATTAAGGTAGATTAGAGAGCGGGTTTGTGTTTGCTTATTCATATACATGTGTACGTACACGTGAAGCTGGATGTATGATGAAAAGTGGATCCTAAAATATTGACATGCACAATTAACTGCAGAGCAATCACTTAACTTGTAGAACTACCCCCCGATGTGACCTAGCCTCGTCCATGAAGGTTAGACAAATACTCTGTGTGGGTTTCTTTCTGTCTGAATCATACACTGGAGTTAGAGGTCACATTGAGTCTAGGACGATGGAAGCCTTCATAAAGATAGAAATAATAAAGTTGAAAATGAGAAGGTAAACCCCCATAAAGATAGAAATAATAAAGTTGAAGAAGAAAAGATAATGCACAACTTATCTTGAATCGTTGGTCCTTTCGACTAGCTCGGGCATCTGCCTTTTCAAAATCCATGGTGTTTTCCTTAAAATTCTCTCCTAGTTTAATTCCAAAGCCCTTCTCACTCAAGAAAGACTATTTTCTTTGCTTGCTTTTGCTCAAAATGACTAACAGGCGTATTGAAAATTGCATTTAAGTGATACAGAATGTTCTGGAATTGTTCAGAGTTTTACTTCTCTGCACGTTATGCTTAACTAATTTGGATATGACCTAACGGATGTCCCGTTGGCAGTGAAGATGTGGGATTAGAAATGCTCTTGTGCTTCCAAAAAATGGATTTTGAAAAGTCTATTGTGATTGAATAGCAAGAGCCAGTGTTCTGTTAGGGTACATGTTGGACAAGAAGGGTTTGTTTCTAACTTCTTGTTTTGATGCTGTGAAACAGAAGAAAGTGTAGACGATGAAAGAGAACTTAATGTTTAAAGACAGGATGACTTAGCTGAAGCAGTCTAAAATCATCGGTTGGTGATAAGATCCTGTCGAAAGTTACTTTGAGTCTTCTCTGAATAATATGGTTTTTATCTTTTTGGATCAATATGTTTGTTTAACTTTAATCAAGGAAGTAGTCCATCTGAGTACATGCATAATCAATACTCATCCAGTACTGGGTTATTTAAGTGCTGGTAGTCTCGGAGTTGCATAGCATCAAACGCGCTTTTAGTCATTAGGCAAAAATAGTAAATGGCTTCTTTCAAGAAGGATGGATCAATGGTAAGTCTGTTACAAAGTTAGGGGAAAAGTCATGTCTGATGACTCTGCAGGGTGGGTTTGAGCATTGTATTACCACATTTTAAAGTACTTTTGAGTAAGACTTTTGTTCATGTTGTTCATTAAGAAATCACCTTTACCTGTGTACATGGATACACGGATTATAACTGCATGTTCTGAGAGCAAAACTTGTTTGGTTCTTGTCTTTGTCTTGTCAAAAAGGTTTTTGTATTTATGTTCCTGTGTGACTTGGTCTAGGTGATCCTGCTCTGTCAGGGGGATTGGACTGGATGATCTTTCAAGGTCCCTTCCAATCCCTAATGATTCTATGATTCATTAATGTCTATAAATATGTGAAGGGTGGGTGTCAGGAGGATGGAGCCAGGCTCTTCTCAGTATCATCTAGTGATAGGACAAGGGGCAATGGGTGTCAGCTGGAACATAGGAGGTTCCATATGAATATCAGAAAGAATTTCTTCCCAGTGAGGGTGACAGAGCACTGGAAGGGGCTGCCTCAGGGAATTGTGGAGTCTCCTTCTCTGGAGATGTTTAAAACCCTCCTGGATGTGTTCCTGTGTGACTTGGTCTAGGTGATCCTGCTGTGTCAGGAGTATTGGACTGGATGATCTTTTGAGGTCCCTTTCAATCCCTATGATCCTATGTTTCTATGTTTTTACTTACATATTTTACTCATTATACTTTTACTGTATTTTTATTTTACTTTTGCTGTACTTTACTTATTTCACTTAGTTTTACTTACTTGATTTCACTTATTTTACTCATGATCATACTTACTTGGCCTGTGTGGGAAAGCAGGTAATGCTATAGAAAATGTTTTCTTCCCTAGTGTTTCTTGTTGTCAGCGTTCTCTGCTAGTAGTGGAAATAAATATCGCAGTGTGGGAAAAGCTGAGTGTGTACTGATGCTGTGTGATATACGTGTGTGTCTGTGTAAAAAATATTCTGCTCTGAATCAAGTCTGAGATAATCTGAATCTTCTTTGAGGTAACTCTGAGTGACTTTGAGGTTAGTGTGCCGTCGTTCTGCTTTAGCCCGTGACTGGAGCAGATTTCCCAAGCCAAAAACCCTTGTTGAGTTGTATGTTTGGGCAGGAATCCTTGAGGGAAGTGCCGTTTACTCGAAGGAGTGTTGGTGATTCAGCGTGTGGTGTCTGAGGTGGTTCTGAATCAGTACCCTGCATGGCACTGGGGGAAGCAGTACTGCTCAAGTCCTGGGGAAGACATGCAGTGCAGGGGTGTGGGTTGTCTGTGATCAGTGAAGATGATGAGGTTTTTTTCATATAACTTGGCTGTTACGAATAAATTTCAGCTTGGGTGCTAGTGAAAATTCCTCCTGTGGCATCCACTGAACTTAATACTCCGTGAAAATAATTGATGTATGGAATACTAGATGAGTGTTGTTTCAGCTTGCCCTGCTTTACCCTGAGGTGTTGTCTATTCCTTATGATCTGATGGTCTAAGTTTGGTAGTTCCTTTTCTTGGTCTTAATTTTGCCCTGGTTTTTCCATTCTTTAGTCATGTTGCAGAAACCAGCTCCTCATCTAAGGATTTGGGAAGGCTCAGTGATGCTCTGGGCTGAAAATATTATTTACAGTGTTGAACTTGGTAGTTTTGGGGTAGATATTTGACATTTCTGTTTGATATAGAAATAGAAATATATTCAACCTGTAATTTGTTTATTTGAATTGTTTTGGTACTGACTTCTCTGTTGCATTTTTAATTTGGGTGAGAAAGCTGCCAGTAGCAAGCGTTTGTAGTCAAGTGCTTTAGCACATTGCCTGAGCCTGCAGCTGGACAGATTGTTGTTAAACTTCAATGCAGCATCTTTCTTTTTTGTATTGGCTCTTGTCTTCTGCTCTATTCTTTAAATTATTGGGATAAGTTATTTTTCCATCCCCCATTTCTTTCTTTTCTTTCTGCTTCTCTCCTAAGACTTTATTCCTGTTCTTTCCATCTCCCAGGGGTGAAGATTAGCTTGTTCAAGAAATTCCACGTGAAGCAGTGAGCTGTTGGTTTACAGGTGTCCATCAGTTGTTCTTATCACAGTGTGTCATTGACAGAGAGATGTTTAAAAGACAGTCACTTGGAGGTTCATCATGTAGCTGTGATTGTCTTTATCAGTCTTGGTGTAAACTTCCTTGAAGTCCCACAACCTGAATCTCTGCATAGCGAGGATGCTTTCCAGTGCTGCTGAGCTCAAGTTACTTAGAAAAATATTCAGAGACAAGGTTTTTGCCTAGTAGGTTTTGATTGTCCATCTGCAATAGGCATCCTGAAACTGCCTGTGGTCACTTGGAGTGACCAGCTTGGCCATGGGTGCTTTTCCAGCCGGGAAGAATTACAGTGCAGACAGAACCACATCACTCGTGCCCGTGAAGAGTGCTGCTTGGACGATGGTGCCTCCCCACAGACGAGTGGAAACTCCTCATTGTGCAGCCGCTGCCTTGCAAGTCAGATTTCCCCGTGGGGACTTTTAATTCCCAGCTGCTGTAATGACCCAGTTTGTATTATTTCAATGCCACATTTTTGTCCACAGACACGCTGCCACCAGCAAGCCAGAGCGCTGATAACACTTGGACAATTGTTAGAGCAGTGTTTATTCATCTAAACTGTACCTTGCTGGGGCAGGCTGTTGTGTCAGCATCGTGTGCTGCTTCATTTCCACTGCCTATTACATTTGGTCCCAACTGCTACTTGAAGGAAATATTTCCAGGAGCTTTTGTGAAGTCCCTGAGTGCTTCAGGGCTGCAGAAACAAGCAGCCTGGTCCAGCCCCTGCTCTGCAGTGAAGAGATCAAAACTGACATCCCAAATAGAGAATATAATGCCGTGATGGTTTGGTGAGGCACGGTAATGGCTTGTGATCACAGGCATTATTCCTTCTAAGAGGCTTCCTTGCTGAGACCCCTGTGTGTCAACTTGGTAACTGCTCTAGGAGTATTTCTTTGCTTATGCTAAGCTGTAGCAGGAACATATTGCTCACATTAGCAGCTGTATGTGTCAGTGCTTGCTCTAAAATAGATTCTTCTCGAGGATACAGAACCTGAAGCCAACAGTTTTCTGTGATGCTGTTTATAAACCCCCTGTTCATATGCTCAGCGGGTTTTGCTTGGTAAGGAGATAATCAAGTTTTTTTTTCCCTTTGCATTGCTGACTTAAGTTTTGCTCCCAGAAAGTACTTGTTGTTCTGTGGGTGGGTATCTAGCATGAGGAGAGCAGCTCTTGCACTGCCAGCTGACTGTGCCACTGCGTGCGCATCAGCATGTCTGCTGTTCTGCTGAACCCCAGGAACCCCTCCTTGTGTTTAGGCATCACCTTAACTTCTTTTTCCTTTCTATTCTGTTAGAAAGAAAGGATTGCAAATGTGATTTTTGAAACAGAAGATATAAAAATATTATTATGGCTTGAGTGCTTTTTTGAGGTACTGTGCTTTTCAGTGCTTGAAATTGTGAAGTAATAAAGCTGAAGCCTCTTCCTCAATGCAAAAAAATCCTCAAAACTGAAAACCCACCCAGGGATGTGAAGAGCAATTATGCTCTGTCATATTCAGTCATGTTTGCTCAAATAAACTAGGTGAAGGCCATTGAATACTCCCCTGATGTTATTGTGGAGTGGGCTAACAGCTCTTAGATCACTTGAGCAGATAGTTCCAGGCAGATCTGAAGCCCAGAATATTGCAGAGGTCTTATTAGTCACATTGTCATCCAGAGATACAGTCATGTTACTCACAAGTTGAAGATTCTTCTGAAAAGAATTACCAATTAATTTCTCATCGGCCAAGTTTAATTGACCAATTAAACAAGTTAAGATTTTCTCCCTGCTTGGCCCTGAAAGATGTGACAGGATTGGATTGTTGAGTTTCCTTGTGCTTCGTCTCTTGGGCAGCTCTCCATAAACGTGTTGCCTTATTGATTTTCACTTCTTTCACAATGGTCAAAGTAGCTGCAGCATCCCACTGCTTTTGGATTCCAGTGTATTGAGAGAAGCATTTGTCGCACATTTTGCTTAATAAACCGAGCATAAATTTCAAAGGGTGTGATGAAACAGCTAATTACTACTTTGCGTTTGACCTTCCACATCTTTGCTTTGCGTTATAGCATGATAATTAAAGTTGATCCTTACAGGGGGGATTTTTTTTTGGTGGAAATTCACTCTCATTTTCACTAAATACAGGAGTGCCTGTGCTAGGTTAGGTAACACTAATGATGTTTTCCATTCCCTCCTAATTGGCATGCAAATGACAGTTAATGGCCTGCGATTCTATCAGAAGTTATTCCTCCCTACACCATGTCTTTGTAACTGCAGAACAAACTTGTGTATTGTCTGTGCCACGGCAGGGGCAGAACATACTTGTGACTTCTTGGTCAGCCAGTAACATCTTTAGGTCTCTGAGTGCTGGCTGCTGGTTATCCGTTAGCAAAGCCAGAGTGGTCACGTAGCAGAGGCAGGTGGGAAGTAAAAGTGTTTAAGAAAGGACTGGATGTGACACTGAGTGCCACGGTGTGGCTGATTGTGGTGACATTAGGTCATAGGCTGGACTTGATCATCTTAGAGGTCTTTTCCAGCCTCAGTAGTTGTGTGATTCTGTGAAGATGATGTGGATAGGCTCCTTCTCTTCCCGAAATCATAAGGCTGAACTTCTATTAACGTGATGATCTTTGCCCGGGGTTACACAAGAGCTAAACTTACTCTCTTGCGTGACTACATGTGGGTCTCAGATAAGGGCTGATTAGTGCCTTATTACCTCCCAAGCCAACCCTGAAAATATTTTTTTCAAGTCCTGTTTATGCTCTCAAGTTTCCATTGCTCTCCCACACGTGTATCTCTTCAGCTTTCCCACACACCCACCTACCTACCCACGGAATTACTTTAATTAAATGTTACTCATTTGTAAGCTGTCTTACCCCTTCTCCCTGCTTAATCTGTTCTCTTTCTAGGGTCAGTATGAAGCCTCTGCCATCAGGTCTAATAGTTCCTTCAAGACCCGAGGGCCTTTTCCAGGAAGAAGCTTTTCTTCATGGCCAACCTTACAGGTGTGTTAGATAAAGAACATGAAACTGTCCATTGGTGGAACAGAGGGCTGCAAAGATTGTTTGCAATTAAGGACACCTCAATCTTTATATATTGTCTGGCTGCAGATTCTGTAACAAGGCTGACACTGCCTCCCAGCTTCCGTAGACCTTGAATGTCCTTCTTACGGTCTACAACTACCTGAAAGTGGCAGTTGGTCTTTTCTCACAAGGAAAAAGCAATGGGTCAAGAGGACATGGCCTCAGGTTGTGCCAGGAAAAGTATAGGTTGGCCATGAAGAAAAGCTTCTTCCTGGAAAGAGTCCTTAGGTCTTGGAACAGGCTGCCCAGGGAGGGGCTTGAATCACCATCCCTGGACATGTTTCGTGGTTGTGGAGATACAGAACTCAGGGACAGGGTTTAGCAGTGGCCTTGGGACAGCTGGGTTAAGAGTTGGATTTGAGGGTTTTGAAGGTCTTTTCCAACCTAAATGATTCCATGAGTCTATGAATAGTAAGACTGGAGGGTTTCTCCTGATGTGCTGTTTTGCTTTGGAGTGTAATTAAAGTGCTTTTCTTCTCTGATTTATAAAAGGAAAAAAAACCAGGCAGCAGAATGCCTTCTGATTCAATCAAAAGAGGAAAGGGTGATTACAATCATCATCTTTTCTATGACTCTGGGTTTTTTGTTGCTGTTATAAAAACTGCATCAAAAGATGTCAGCTGTTGAGCTTAATAAAGATTCACATAAGTTCCAGCTGTTCCAGAGTAGTGTCTAAATATTTGATTTGAAAACAATATGTGTAGCCACACTGCAACAGACTGCTGGCACAATCACCCCCATCATCCAGAAAGATCTGTCGGTGCTAACTGGTTTTTGCAGGTGAAGCTGGCCTGCTGGTGCCTTCAGTTAATAAAGCATCTTAAAGGTTCTAAGCAGATCATGTGTGAGATAAGATGTGTCTACAAAACTGAATGAAAACTATGCAAACGTACTGTTTTCAGGCTATGGGGATGCGTGGACATCTAGTTTTGCTTTTCTTAATGATTTGTTCTGTTTTATAGTGGGTTCACGTTGCAGTGATGCCTTATTGCTGCCCTCATTTAAAGACATTTATCACCAACAAAGTAATTGTGAAATGCCAGTTTCCTTAACATATTTGAAACTATTAAATGTGAAATGAGATGCAAAAAGAAATTCTGTGGCTTTTCAGTTTAAAAAAAAAATGTGTAGTACTGGCTACCTTTAGGGCTATTTAAGGTGCTGCTTGAAGGTAATCCTGCAGCAGTGAAGCTCAGGAGCCGCAGGCTCCCCTCGCTGTCAGCGTGCTGAGGCTGAGACGCAGCCTGGCAGAACATGTACTTGTGAAATGGCTCGCGCACGCCGTATGAGAGCACTTTCACACCAGCATGCAACGTTGCTATTGGCTTCTTTGTGTCTCCAGCAAGCATTTCCAATTTTAGAACTCTCTTCCTCTCATTTCTGAGCTAGGCTCCCTCTTTTCCCTTTTTTTTTTCCCCCCACTGAGTTGAAAGTCTTGCTTATCCATCCCTTTTATCTCTCCCTGTTCTCTCTCAGAAGGAATTTGCAGCCATTTCCCATGTTCCTTCTCGTTTTGCATGTGCAGCAAAGTCAACTGGCTGAAGATTCTGTTGCTATGTGTAGACAAAACATGTTCTGAAATAGAAGCAGCCAGGGCTTTTCTCTTATTATTGCTACTGCAAGAAACAGCTCTGATTCCAGCACAGGTGTGGGGTTGGGGTATTTCCTTGTGTTTTTATTTGTACACTTTCAAGATGGCTAATCCACTACGTATTAGTCCCCCTTGTTGCACCTTAACCCAGCACATCTCATGTTTCTGCCTGGAACTTTCTCATCTGGGTTTTTTTCAGAGACTCCCAAATAGACTATTACATGCCCAGGAGTGCACTTTATACTTAGAGTCCATGCTGGGTGATGTAGATGGTGATAATAATCCCAGCTGGGCATTTTTAGAAGGGTCATCTCTGGTAAAAAGAAGCCATTTGGTGTTTCACACTTCTGACGTGGTGTAGCCCTGCTAGTCACATCTGCCCCGGCCAGCCACTATATCAAATAGCTTTCTGCTATCATCAGCTGGTTCATATCCCTACAGACAGTATTTTCAGGTAGTAAACTGCATCTAGTCTCAGTGTTTCCAGTTCCCTGAACTGAAGGTCTCATAAAGTATTGGCCTGTATTTGAGTAGCTCTCTAATTAATTGAATTATTGATTTGATGTGCCAGTTGGATGTGTTTCAGATCCTGATCATTCACACCTGGTAGACAGAGTACTTTAGGAGCACACTGGCTCCTGGGGCTGCAGAGAGGGGCTTGAGGCAGCTGGTGCTGAGCTTGTTGCCCCTGCAACCTGCTGTGCATCACTTACTACAAGGATTTTAGACTTTGCAGGTGAAGAACCAACAATTAACTAGAAAATCCCTGAAGGTTCACTGAAAGCACAAATCCTTTGGGGGTGCTACCTGACACCTCACTCTGCTGTGTTTGATCAGGAATCAGATGTGGTATTTGCTCAGCAGTTTTCAGGAAGAGAAGCTATTTCATGCCAAACGTTATTTACATCCCTCACAGGTAAATTAAATAGTGCTCTGGTGATAAATCTGTTGCTTTCTCATTTGCTGACATATGTTTGTGCTGTGACCTTGTGCTTGTAAAGTCTGTGAAAATAAAACCCTAGTGCATGGTTTTACCAGTTTGATCTCCGAGAGGAGGGCGTTGAGTGTTGTGAGGGCTTTTTGAGGGCTCAAAGAGAGGTTTTTTTTTACTTTGCTCAGTACAGTCTTATCTCTGTAGTAATGAACTCACTGTCCATTCTCCTGTAAAGTGGGAAATACCCCAAAAAGCCTGTTAATGCTGCAGAAATGTCACAGGGGTCTGGTGCTGCACTGCGCAGGCTGGTTGGTGCTGATGAATTACCTTGTCACAGAGATGTAACCAATGCTGTGGAATCTTAGTGTGTCTTTTTCCTCTCACAGAGATGTCAGATGGCTGAAGGAGGATGTATGACATGCTGGGTTACTGCCTTAAGATCAGAACGTGTTGTCTGCTTTGGTGCAGCTGAGGGACTATGGGCTTTATGTTGCCAGCAGCTTGTCGGGCACAAGGCAGTCTTTGGGTGCGTTGTAGGGCTGCTCTAACCCAACTGTGAATGTGAGGTGACCCTTTGTTTTCTCTGAAATGTCTGATATTTTACCAGGTGATGTTTCCTTACATGTGGGAGGTTGAATTGCATTTCCTACCACCACTTATGGGGTAGCACAGGACAGTCTGAGATGTGGAGCTTACAGGCTGTTGACCTCAAATGATAAAGGTTTTTTTTTTCTGGTTAAGAGTTCTTTAGATTTAGGAGAGTCCTATAAGACTGGGAAATATCCAAGTGTGATGCTGCTGCTTTAATCTCGTGTGGTTCTTTCTTTCACATTGAGTTTAGAGGATGATCCTCTCCGAGCATCTCACAAAAAGATTGATTTCATTCTTTTGACCACTCTGTGACATTTTGCTGAATTGCAGTATTTTTTAAACCTCTTTTTTGCTCCCCTATTTTTTCAGCGGAGGAACTAGGGTAGAAGTAGTTTAAATAACCTCCCAGAGGCAAATCTGGGCAAAACAGACCGCGGAGGCTGGCTGTCCTGAGCCCAGGTGTCTAGGCTGAGAGATAAGTCTCTTTCCCATAACAATAGAATGTTCTTGCTGAATTTCATTCTGAATTGATCTGTGCTTTTGGAGTACAGAGGATTGAATAGATCATGCTCTAAGCTTGCTTTGTGCAAAAGCTACATCTCAGGTGTATGGAATAAGGAAAAAGTCTGTATGGTAGGTACTCTGTTACTTAGGACATTTGCATCTTATTTTTCAAAAGGCAAAACACTGCATCGCGGTTCAACTTTCAGGCATACTGAGGGAAGGCTACATCACAAAGCCCTTGGGGTATGTGGTGACTTGCTGCCATGCACGTTGGCATCTGCCTCCTCTTTTTTTGGCAGAACTTCCAGCTTTCCTCCAGAGAGCAATGAGAATGAGAACTCAAAGTCGGGGCATGAAACATGACTGCTGCCAGGATCATGGCAAAGGTCACCAGAGAAGGTCTAAAGCTCCCCGTACCATACTGAATAGGAAGGTGTTGTGCTGTGCTACTTAGCATTACAAATACAGGGACCTGTGTGTGTCAAGAGAGAGGGAGACTGAAAACAGGCTGTTAGCTTAATGGATTGTTGAGTGCAAAACCTACACTGCATAGTCTTGAGAAAGCTGCAGGAAGGGTGGCAGGAGATCACAAGGAGTGTGTTCAGGAGAGGGGTGTCAACTGGTAGCATCTTGGTGGAGGAGAGAACTATAAAGAGCAAAGCACCTCAGCAGCTCCTTCATCTTCTCCACCTGTGATTAAGGGGGTTTTGGGCTGGGCTTTTTCATCTGCAGTTAATGCAGCAGGTGAAGCCAGTAGTGAGCTGCATCTTGAGGTGAGTTCCAGCAGGCAGAAATCCCTCAAACATTGAGACTGAATCCTTATTTTTTCAGCAGTTTTCCTTTCCCAAGTGTGCAGAAGATGGTTACAGACCAGCAGATACTCCTTTACCCTTTCTGTAACAATTCTCCCTATAGCCTTCCTTCCCTTCTCTTTGTCTGTTTTGGTCTTTTTGCCATCACTCAGGTGCCTGAGGAAGAGAGGATCATCCCTCACTCTGCCCCACACCCCCGGCAGAGAGCAGAGGAGTGCCAGGTATTGTTTCCCCCAGAGATGTGCTCAGGGGAGTTTGTTAGCCATCAATGCTACAGGAATGTTAGTAGTCTGGCAGTTTTGCCTTGCTCAGGGTAGATTCCAGTACCTCACATTTTATACCGACTTGCCAGGGAAAATATTTTGCAAGCAAGGCTGTGTTTGTGCAATATCTGTACAACACATTAATCAGCTCAGGGCTTCTCTCCAGCGTGGCTGTGCATATGGCGTGGGGATGCTGAACACAGCGCACACGCTGCCTGAATCGCCAGATTTCATAGTTACCCAGGGTTTAGGTTTTTTTACTCAAATGCAGAGTGTGATTTGTAGTTGTCGAGTCTCTGACTTAGTAATTACTGTGATTCTTGTACCTGAGTAATTCTGCAGATTGCTTTGCTGCTGAATATTGCAGAAAGTAAAAGAAATACGTTTGCTGCTACTAAAAAAATGCCATCTTATTTGATTTTCGAACAAAATCTGTGTGAGAAGGTTTTCTTCCCATTGGCCTGAGCCCGTATTTGAGACACGTGGTAACTTCACGTCTACACGTTTTCACGGACGGTGGAAAACAGTTTCACTTTGCGTTAATGTTTTTGTTTGAAGTATGGACAGTAATGCCAAAGTGGTTTTAAATTCAGGCAATAGAAATTATAAAAAGTTCCTAAACAATGATAGCTAAAATACAGCGCTGTCGATGAGCTTTCACTTTGATAAATACTTACTTATGAGGTCATAAATACTTGAGGTACAAAAGGTTAATGTAGTGTGAAAGGCTGTAAAACACAGCGAGCAACCTGCTAGATCATAATGATGCATTAGTACCTTTCAGTGTGCAAATACTGCTGGTTATAAAATCTTTGGGCTGAATTTATTCTCTAATACAAGAACGTAAAGCCAGAGTATCTTGGCTGTTTAGTCCTACTTATCCTTTTATATTTATTTCTCTTTATAAAACCAAAAAATAAAAGCAAAGCTCTCATCTGCTCCTCAGAGCCCACTGAGTGTAATGGATATAAAACTCTTTTGGCCTAACATAATTTCTGAACAGCACATGTCAGGTGTTGTCTGTGTACTCAAAGCAAGTAATAAAATAAAGTAATATTCAGTGGGGGGGGGGGTTGTGCCTTGTGTGTATTAATAAGTTTCCATGAGATAAAGTAAGCAATAATGCTTGAAGGAAACGCAAGTGGTGTCAATTCTGTAAAGCTGCAATGCAATTTGCCATTGAGGAGAGGGAAGTTCAGTGCTAAAATCACAACGTGAGCATTGACTGAATGATAAAATTGACTTTATCATCATGAACGACAGTATTTTTCAGACTTAGAAGCCCTCTGCAGTTTATAATTGTCTCTAACATGCTGATGCAGCTAATATTTTTCATTTAATATCTACCTCTGTGAAGTGTTACTTTTCATGCTTTGGTGATCATTGCTTTTTACTGAAGCAAATTACTTCCTCTTACTCCTCTATCAGAGCTTATGACACATTAGGATAATTTCACCGTAATTAATCTTTTGAGTCAGTTCCACTCTTTTCAATGAAGTGCCGTATCTCAGCCAGGCTAAATTGAAGCAGTTAATACAATCTGGAATCAAATATGAAAAACTTTTCTGTGCAGACTGTTGATATCTGCTCTCTGAAAGTATTTTACATTCAATTTGTTCTGTCAGTGAAGTACAGCTGGTTCTGGAGGCTGTTAAATAGTTTTGGAGAATTACATAAGAAAAACAGCATTGGGAAAATATTTTATATAGATTCCTCAGCCTTTCTGAGGATGATGCAAATCAACTCACTCTGTTCTTATTAAGATACAATTTAAAAGTTGATAGTGTTTGGATTGTGCAAATACATCCTCAGTAAATCTCTGTAGATGATTATTTTTAGTATAAGAACTAATATTTAAATTTGCAAAGAACACTGCGAGCAGTTTCTGCTCTGAAAAGATTAGCAGAGAATACCTGAGAGAGTAGAGAGAGTGAATTACACATCTTGCGAAAGGCTCCGTCGCGTCTCTGCGAAGAATTCATTTCTTAGCGAATGGCGAGACGCTTCGTTTTATTTTGGGACGACTGGTCGAGCTAGAAATCCAAATAACAAAACCTCAGTGGGCCTCTAGATTGAATTACAGTTGCATGACTCCTATGGTCAAATGCCACTTCGTATTGCAAACTACAGGATGCTGATGGTAGCACTAAAACATGCTGTGTTTTACTGACTCTGTTTTAGGTTATGAGGGTTTTTGTAGAGGAACCACTTGAGTTTCCCCGAGGCCAAGGGCTGGATCCTGCACTTGGGTCACAGCAACACCGTGTACTGTTACAGATGTGGGGACAGGGGCTGGGAAGCTGTTCAACGATTGACCATCAGCTGAAGATGAGCCAGCAGTATGCTCAGGTGGCCAAGAAGGCCAAAGGCATCCTGGCTTGGATCTGCAGGAGTGTGTCAGCTAGGAGTAGGGAAGTCATTGTCCTGCTGTACTGAGCACTGCTGAGGCCACATCTTGAGTACTGGGTTCAGTTTTGGCACCTAACTGCAAGAAATACATTGAGGTAATGAAGCAGGTCTAGGGAAGAGCACCAAGTTTGGCGAAAGGTCTGGAGAACAAACCTTCTGAGGAGTAGCTGAGGGTGCTGGGGCTGGTTAGTCCGAAGAAAAGGAGGCTGAGGAGTTATGACAGGGAGTTTAGGTTAGGTGCTAAAAGAAAACTGTTCTTGGAAAAGGGTCATCAGGCTTTGGCAGAGGTTGCCCAGGGAGGCGGTTGAATCACCATCCCTGGATGTGTTTCACAGTCATGGAGATCTGTAGCTTAGGGACAGGGTTTAGCGGTGGCCTTGGGACAGTTGGGTTATTAGTTGGACTTGATCTTAGAATCTTTTGGATTGGTAATGACCTTTATGACCCTCTGATAGGTCTGGGCAGAAGTTTACTGTGCTTCTTTTGTTTGTTGGAGGGGTTTTTGGCTATAGTACTCTCTGACTCTATATTCCATTAAAGCAGCCACGACTGTTCCCTCATTCTGGCTGCCTGGCTGGGTATCTTCATACTGAATCGTGCCTCTTCCTTTTCTTTTTTGAATTAAATATCCTCCTGATGCTACAGTAATCATGGATATTCTTAATAGAATTGCATGGAGGAACTTAATTAACCTTTTTGTCTTCCTTTTTATTTAAAGGAAACTTGGAAGAAATCAGTGATGTGGTTTCTAATTTAATTCTTCCCCTCCTCAATGTCTATTAGAGTCTCATCACACGAGCAAGTCAGGTGAGACAGGGCTGCTCATCTTTAGCTCACAATTCATTTTCTTTCAGCTGTAAAGTTCACCTGACATTCTAATTGGGGAGAAGGAGAGTCCTGGGTGTATGTGGCAGTAAATACATATTCTTCAATGAGTTTGTACAGTCTCCTAACTAGCATCATTAAACCGTATTTGGTGGTTATACAAATAACTGAAGGAATATCAAACTGTATCTGCCATTTCTGAGTCTCTTATTTGACTTTTTCTTTCTTTCATTTAGTAAATAATGTTTTAATACCCTTGTGATACTTCTTCTCTGGCTGTTTGGGTGGTCACGAGTCCACAGTGCTCCGCAGCAGATGAATACTTCACAGAGATGGAAACGAGGAGATGGTAAAGGTTATATTTTACAGTTTTAGTTGCAAATCCATTTCTAAAAATCTCGCAAAGAACAATTCTGACAGTGTTTCCTTTAGAGTCAGAGGAAGGTGCTACGAAAGCAGACGATGCTAAGTGTAAATGCAATCCGTGCCATATTTCTGTAAGTTCTTCTTTTATCTTTCTCTGGATGAAGTCAGTTTAAGTATTCTCAGTTAGTTATATTTCTAAATGAGTTGTACCCCCAATAGCTGCTAATTATTGCTGGAACTACTTCTCCTGTCAGTGTCCAAGTTCTACTCACAAGAAGAAGAGTTTTCTTTCGCCGTGTATAAAGTCTGTCTTTGTAGATTAAACCTCCACTTCCCCTCCGCAATTTCCTCACCTTCCTGAAGTTACCGTACAAGCAGTGTAGGCTTGGTTGTCAAAGCCTTAAAAAGGCTTAAAAAGCAGCAAATGCAGTGAAGGGTATAAAGTAGAATAAAATTCTGCTGAAGCGGTACAGGTTTGAAATGCAGTCAAATAAATAATTCCTTAAGTTGCATTCAGTTGTATTACAGAGGCTCAGGATAAATGGAGGAAGAGACATTGTAATGCAGACAAGACCAGGAGTCCTAAGGGCTAACAGAAGATGCAGGAATCACGGTTGCACCAAGTACTATGTAAATATTTTCTGTTTATGTAGATGTTATGCTGAATACTGTGTCTGCGTGAGGAGCATGTGCGAGAGAGGAATATGAGCCTGGCTCCTTTGTCTTTTCTCCCTCCAATCAGTTATTTAAGCACATCAGTAAGACTCCCTCTAGTCTTGTCCAGGCTGAACAGGTCCAGCTCTCTCATTCTTTCCTGGCTTGTCAGATGCTTCAGTTCCTTCCGCACTGGTGACTTGTACTGCTCTTGTCTTTCAGGGTTCCTGTGTCTTCTGCAGAGCTCCTTTTCAGAGCATGTGACTCTGAATTCCTGGGGTCATGGGTTCAAGCCCCATGTAGGACATCTTGAGACAGTACTGTAGGCTTACCCTGCTCCAGCAAAGGGGTTGGACTTAGATGATCTTTCAAGGTCCCTTCCAACCTCTAACATTCTGTGACTCCTCTGTTCATAAGGTTGTTCCCCTCCAAGTGCAGGACTTGCACTTCCCATTACAGAACTTCATTAGCTTCCTGTTGAATTTATGAATTTAGCCTGTTTTCTGAGTTGATGAGTGAAGCTCTTTGCAAATTCATAGAGGTATCCAGTACTCATTAGAGATCTTTTTCCTTAAGTGGGAGAAGAGATGCTTTTTAAATCTTCTTCCACATTATTGAAAGAAATACATTGTGTGAGTTTGAAGAGAAGGATGTAAAAATCTTCACTGGTGTATGTAAATCCTAGTGTTCAGTGGTGTGGACTCCTTTATCCTGGGGCTGGTGGAAATCTTCAGTCACACTCCGCTGGCAGTGATGGTGTAGATAGCACCTACATGTAGAAGATAGCGTCGGGGAATGGCAGGCTTAGATGTGCTTGTCCATTCCAAATCCTTGAACCAAACAGAATGAGAAAACCACACTTAGCAGTTTCTTCTTGGAACAGTGGTAAACAACGTTTACTCTTCTGTGTAGGAGCTGAACTGCTCTTTGTTACTTGAATATGTTGATGAATTCATGAGGTGAGTACATGGGTGTAAAAAGAGTGATGCGATTTGCAAAGGGTCTTTTTGTGACTTGGAGGACTCTCCAATCCTTTGTTTCAGAGGGCTCAGAAAAACGTCTCCTTGGGCTAAGGCGTGCAAGTGAGCAAATGGAAAGTCGCAGCAGGAATTCGGGAATGGGTGAGGGGTCAGGCAATGGAAAACCTTTCCTCATGCTGTCACGTTTTCGTTCTTTTCATGAGCTTGCGCCGCAGCGATCAGCCATTCGCTCTCAGCAGGAAGCTCTGCTCACACAAGTTCTCTCAGCGGTTGGTTTTGTCAACACTACTCGTACAAAAAGGGGCTTTACACGCATGACATAAGTCTAGTTCAGGGAGGGAATTCCAGAAACTGGAGTATGCTGAGTCCAGCTGAGGGTAAATACATGGCTTTCTGAACAGCTCTTCGTAGCCAAACCTGCCAATATTCCATCCGAAGGCATTTCTTCCCCTTCTTTTAAAGAAAGAAACGTCCTTTGAAGCTGTAGCGTAGGATTTCCTAAGTTGTTTTTCATTTGGACAAATCTTGTTAAAGGTCACAGCGTTGGACAAGGTAGTCAAAAGGTATTTCTGTGTGGATAAACCCCGTCACCAAGGCCAAACCGTAACAAGTTTTACTGTAGCCTTGCAGCCTTTTATAAGTTAACTGAGGAGTGCAAGAGTTTTTAACTAATTAGAACGTGGAAGGAAAGAATTTCGTTCTGTTTCATAATCATAGAATCATTAGGGATTTGAAGGGACCTCGAAAGACCATCTAGTCTAATCCTCCCACCAGAGCAGGATCACCTAGACCAAGTCAGACAAGAACATATCCAGGCAGGTTGTAAAAGTCTCCAAAGAAGGAGACTCCACAACCCCCCTGGGCAGCCTGTGATAATGGTGCTTGTGTGTGAAGGACAGGTAAAATTAGAGTTGCCTGCCTGTGTTTTGACTTAGTTTGTTTTGGGAATGATATCTTCATATATTGAAGTAATAACTGGGTTGGACAAGAGAACTTATTCAGGAAGGAGTGGATTTCCAGTCACCAAGGTACTCCCACAAGTGTCAAGAGCATCACATCTTGGTTTATTACCAGTGTGTGGTTGCCTTTCAAAGTGCAACTTAGAAGGGGTTTAGGACTATCAGGAGGACTGCAAGCTTTACACAACATTTCAGTATTTCTTCATCTCTTTTACCCCTCTTCACTTAAATGTTGCTATGCAGTTGCTGGAGTAAACACAGGATGGGGTGGCAGGAACACGGGTTCCAAGATGGCACAAGATGCAGGAGTTTGTGTCAGACGTGTCGTTGAGGCTTTAGATGATCGTGAAACCACCCCCTTAGCTTTGTGTTTCCTTTTAGGCACAGAGGAGTAAACAAGCTACACTGTGAGAAAAAGAACAGATAAATTTAGGCTGTAAATGTGCTGAGTAATTTGTGGGCAAGAATGACATGATGAGTCATTTTTTAGTGCTAAGGATAGTGATAGCTTTTTGTTCTTGCTATGCTTTGATGGATTTATCAAAGGGGATGGATTACCAAACAAGTGTGAAGCTAGAGTTCCCACTCAAATAATAAAAACCCCTTTAATCAACTCAAGTAAAGCCTCCCATATTTATTTTAATGGTATTTTTGATATGTTTTCATTTGTTGCCTGTCTGGATTTTACTTGAGTCTTTCAAGTGTTGACACAGAGTTATTTTTAAACACTTAATTCCCACTATCAAGGTTCTTTGAAAGAGCAAGGATTACATCAGAAATCATTCTTCAGACTAACAGATGACAGAGGAATAAAAAAATTAATTGTATATTTCTTTGTGCCTCCATCACTGCTGAAGGTGCTTCATTCGGATTAAATTAAATCATAGAATCATTACGGATTGGAAGGGACCTCGAAAGATCATCTAGTCCAATCCCCCTGCTTTTGTCCTTTGACCACTAAAATGTTTCCTAGTGTGTCCCCCTCTTTTTTTTTCCCCCTACATATGAACCCAAGGAATTGATTTAAATTTGTCCTATGAAAATATTGCAATCACTGGGGTTTTGTAGGAGTAGAATGAACTGTTAAAACTGTGTCTATGTGCATTTCTTTCTTGCCTGATGGGGCCAGGGTGCAGCTGATTGTAGGATGGCTTTGTTAATTGCTGTGATATTCATGGATGGTGGTCAGAAATAGTTGTTGAATCGATGCAAACGATAAATAATGCAGTAAGGAATCATCCTATGACTCCTTCTCCCTTTTCAGAGTATCCATACGCTGATGTCAATCGGATGTCCTTAACTGAACTTGGCAACTGTGCAGTTACAGAAAACTCTATTAAAGACCTGTTATGAATGTTCTCTTTAAAATCATGTCTGGTTTTTATGCCAGCAAACTTTGCCTGAGCTTCGAGACAGCACTTTCAGAATCATAAACACTTCTGGTTTCTGGTGACTCCACTCCAAACGTGACTGATATGTGATTCCCTGATAATCCCGCTGATTTATATTAGAAGAAAAACGATGAGCCAGTAAAGGCAACGTAAAGCACGATGTAAGGGCTGTATTCCATATTGTTAAGGAAGATAGATTGGTGAAATAATTAATGTAGCCAAGTAATTAATAACTCTTTGCTTGCCCTGCAGTACCAGGAGCTTAAGAACCCTATCTTATTGCTCCTATCTGTCCTCAAAATTAATGATCTCTTATTTAGGCTGCTAGCTTTCTATGCATAAGCGATCACAATAATAGCAGTACTTTCTTGTAGCCTGTGGTATCAGCATTCAGGATGCATCCATCTAGAAAGGAAAGAAATAATCAGTACTGTTTTAAAGCCTTCCACCTGGAACCAGTCCCCAGCATGCCGAAGCCCCAAAGCATGTTTCAGTAGCAGGAACCATCGAAGCTGCCAAAGCAAAGCACAGAATTATTCAGGTTCTTTTTCATTTGTCGGTAAATTGGATTAAGGGATTCTACTGCAGTATATTCTGCTCCCCTATGTCTGGGAGGAAAAAAGGTGAACTACTTTGTCTGGTACAAAACTTGTCTAAGGTAAACTCTTGTATTAGGTTGTGTGAGCTGGAGCCGAAGAGTGGCCGCTAATTCTTTTGCCTTTCTTTCTAAATGCTCTTCTGCATGAAGCAGCTGCCTTCTTGTGAAGCAAAACATCATGAATAAATCTGTTCTGCCCCTACAAAACCATCAGGGTCACCAAACCATCACAGAGGTGTTGCGTCTGATATTTCATCTCAACTCCAGAAGATGCATTTTAATAAGAATAACAGACATAGGGCATCTAACATACTTTTACGAGTAGGGAAATGGAAGGCAGGACTGTTCTTAGGCAGACTGGGCAGTAGCCAGTGTGACAGCTCAGGGCTTTCAGGATGGGACAAGATGAAGTGACTCACACAACAGGGAGTGAGCAGCTCTAGATGTTTCTTCCCAGAGCTGGCATAGGCTGGGGTGACAAAGTAAGTGCTTTGGTGACTTTTCATTTGGTGCTTTGGACAGTAAAATGTTTTTGTGAAGGATGTAAAAACAGGGACACGATACCTGTTGAGCTCTGGGGAACTAAGTGAAATTAATGGCAATGGAGATATTACTGTGTCAGGTGAGCATAACGTTGGGGTGAAGTTCTGACCCAGCTAAATTAAAAAAGGACTTTTCCCACCCAAAACAGGAGGATCAGAATTAGACCATGAAACGTTCACAGTTACACTGGAAATTCAGCCCTGATTATTCCATTACATTTCTTTGTGCATAATGGCAAGTCCCACATCTCGGTGCCCTTTCACGTTAGAGCAGAGCCAAGAGCTGTGCACATGGTATTATCTTCAGAAATGGGTTCTGAAGGGGATAAATGGACGTGGCGTGAGCTGCATGTCTTGCAGCATGATAGTCTTGGGATGTCTTTTGTCTTTAGAGCTAGTTTTAGAAAATAATCTCACCTTACAATATCTTGAAAGCAATGAGACTGTCCTGTCGAACCTGAACTCAAAAGGGTAACAGAGGTGAGAATGGCAAGAGAAATCACTGATACTTCTGGTGCTGTTTACTGAAGCTCTTCTCAATGTCATCTAGTGATAGGGCGAGGGGCAATGGGTGTCAGCTGGAGCACAGGAGGTTCCACATCAATACGAGAAGGAACTTCTTCACAGTGAGGGTGACAGAGCACTGGAACAGGCTGCCCACGGGGACTGTGGAGTCTCCTTCTCTGGAGATGTTTAAAACCCACCTGGATGTGTTCCTGTGTGACCTGGTCTGGGTGATCCTGCTGTGTCGGGGTATTGGACTGGATGATCTTTCACGGTCCCTTCCAATCCCTAATGATTCTATGATTCTATTGCACACGTGAAAAAGCACAGCAGTGGAATTGTTTGGTATGTTTACACCTTTGTGTAAGCATTTAAGTACAAACAGCAGCATCTGCGTAGGTAACTCCTTTCCCTCTGTCTTGCTGCACTGGCTGGGACTTTGGAGAATATCGATTTATCAAAACCAGTACAATTAATTAATCGGTCGATTAATCTACTTAGACAAACAGGCTTTTGTCATGGCCTCTGTCAGGACACTTTTAGCAGCAACAGTAGGCAAAGAGAGTTTTGAGCAAGTCCCAGATTCACTTTTAAATTGTTCTTTTTGCTCACGTTTTATCAGAAAGGTAACCTCAGAATCCAGCTCCTTTTTGAAGTGGGGAAAGCACAGTGTTATCTGCGGGAAGGGTGACGGTGATTTACTATGCATGATTTTTTCAGCTCTTTGTACACATTCAGTGTGGTTATATTTTTTGCTCGGGACGCACAGATATATATTTTTTTTCCTGCTGAACTTTTCTCGATTGCTTTTTTATCAGGTTTACAAATCAAATCAAACAGGTATATTGCAGAGCTCTCTGATATTATTTTCTGCGCTTATAGCACAATGTATTGAATTATGCTTGCTCATGTACTGCTGCTGCTATTCTCTCCAGATTGAGAGAGAATGACTGTGGGGGCTGTAAATTCACTTGGCTTCCAGCACCACCGGTTAAATCAAGAGCCCTATTCAGGCTGGAGAAGAGACGGAGCAAGTGTTCATTACACAAATCAATTTGGTCAAAAGTACAGCACGGTGGGTACTCAAGCATTGCTCACATAATATTGTCAACTTAATCAAATAATGCCTAGAAGACATTCACAGGCTCTTTCTCTCTGAGAAATAACTTGATTGGTGTGGCAGGAAAAAAAAACCCAGGTGCTGTTTGCAGCTTTTTTGGTGTGCGGGGTTTTTAATGTAATGAGCTTTTTTGTTTTTTAAACTTAATATTCTGAAGAGCTTACTCCTTGTGCAGGTATCTGCACAGGAGAAACTCAGTGTAGCACCTAAATGTCCATTAAGTGTATTTTTTAAAAGGAATCTATTGCTTTTCTTCTCTTTCTTTTCTTCCTCCAAATATTTTACAGAGTATTCCCATTAGAATTAGGCTGGTCTTCCTCAGGGCTTGATCTGGGTTCAAAAAATGTGCAAATGGTTTGTGTTTGGTTACAGAGGATGGAAGATTGTTTTTCTTCTCTCTCTTTTCTTCCTGGAAATATTTTACAGGTCATTCCCTTTAGAATTAGGCTGGTCTTCCTCAGGGCTCGATCTGGGTTCAAAAACTATGCAAATGGTTTGTATTTGGTTACAGAGGATGGAAGACTGGCCATGACTCAGTAAAGCTTTGTCAAGATATTCCAATACAGCATCTTCACAGTTTGTCTGGGAAGAGGGAACGGGGTTACTTCCATTTTAGACATTCCTACTCTTTATGTTGCATTCACTCTCTAAAAGACTAAATTGAGGACAGAAAGGCTTGGGGAGGTTCTTGTAGGGTCTTCAAACAGCTCTTCTGCGCCAACTTTCCATTACATTTAAAACAGGGCTTGAGCAAGAAGATTTTCCTGCACCACTGTTTTTTCTAGAAAATTCAAGAGATTAACGACTGGCATACAGAAAACTTGTGTTTGCTGGGAAGGAGATTGAAATTGGTATCTTTTTGTGCCCAAATGCTGTACACAGGCCCTCTCTGGTTTCAGGTTGACTGAACATTTGGTTTTGTTGCACGAGGTGCCATTGGCACAAGGGCTGAAGATGGGAGATGACACTCCTTGTGTCCAGTCAGAAGTAACCTGGGAAATGAGTTTGTGTTAGAGCTAGATGAAGGGTTTAGAGCATATGAATTATTTTCTCCTTCAAAAATGTATTTCTGGGTGAAATATATTCAGAATTTGGATTAGTAAGGTCTTCTGAGAAGGCAGAGGAGAGAATACGTTCTCCAAAGAGGAAATTCTAGAATTTATTTTATCTAGAAGAACAAACATTGTTTACTAGCTTTCTTTGCCTGTAGAAACCCTTTAAATTCTTGGGGGAAAGCTGGAAAGTCAAACAGAGAAAAAAAATATTTGCTGAAGTATTTTAGAAAATGGTCCTTTTCAGTTTAATTGTTACTCTTTGGTGAGTTATAGTAGCTGCTCCTAGTATCAGAAATGAGTAGTGCAGGTTGATCTTGAGGCAGCACACTGGATCGTGTGGTTTCTGGTTGCGAAATGGTATTATCTAAGACCTTTTATGTTCAGTTGCCCCAGGAGTTGCTGCAGCTTTTAAAGGACTAGACAACAGTCCTGAGAGGCGTGTGGGTTGTTGGACTCATGATCTTAAAGGTCTCTTTCAAGCAGAGATACTCTGTGGTTCTGTGACTCAGTGAACAGTGTGGGCCACTGCTGGCCCTTGCAAATCAGTCTTTATGTTGTTAGAAGGAATTTTTTCAGCTGCTAAACTTCCCAAACCTGCAGCATGACTGGCACTGCTTGTTTTTCACTGCACTTAACCCCACTTCAGTGACTACAGAAGAATTGGAAATAGCGGCGAGCCTGGAAACGCACGGCTAGCGAAAATAAATATATGGTGGTTTTAATTGCTTTCAAGACCTTGACTTCAGTGTGAAGTGTTTGAAGAGCCTGAGGGAAGTCTTTTAAAGAATAGGTATTTCTCTTTCTAGAACTGAGTTATGGAGAGGGAAACAAAGAGCATTTTGATAAAGAATTTCTTTACAAAACATTTTTATTGAGCTGCCCTGCTGATGGATTTGGATAGAACTTTTACCGCATACTGAAAGCACAAATTCACAATCCTCTGAAGCACTCTCTTGGATTTGAGTGTGCTTACCTGTAAGACTGGCTTTCATTTTAATCTACATCAGTTTTTTCCTTACACCTAAACCTTTGGTTGCTCGCTAAAGCAAAGAATGTTCGTCTTATTTTGGTCTCCTGTTTCTGCATCCTGTATTAATAACTTCCCTTATAAGTTTTAAGACTACCATACTTTTAGAGTCTCTAACATTTTATAGTTGCAAATATGTGGTGGGATAGGAACCAGAAAGTAGTGTGTGTGTGTGATTTGAACAGGAATGGAGAGGCAAAGGACAGTTCCAGGCAGCAATATGCTAAAAGAGAGAGAAAAGCACAGCGTTGGATATGTGAAATTATTCTACTGATAAATAAATATGCTATTTATAAAGAAAGTTATCGCTACCTCAGATAGTTATTAATTATTAATAATATTTTATTAATAAATTATAGAGTTATAATTATTGGAGACAAGTGCGACTCAAAGAAAAGCTTTCTATGAAATGCAGCTTCAATTGGCTTCAATAACAGTGCTTTGAATATCCAGGATAACAACTTTTCTCTGTCTTGTTTTCCTGAATATGTTTTGAACTGGCAGAGAATTACTTCAGATATTGTAATGGAAGCCTGACATGCACAGACATCTGAGTCTAGTTCTAGTTTCTTGTGAAATCATTTAATTATCATTTACATATCCACAGACTTCTAGTAGCTGATGTGATAATTCCAGGGGTAAATATTAATGTGATGCTATACTTGGTCAATATTAGGAGCGTATCCATTTCAATTGGCTACCTGAGAAGTTGGTTTCATGATGACTGTTTCTTTCAGGGGATAGTTCTGTCTCCTTATTTTTTGTGTTATAGTTTTGCTTCAATATTTACAAGATGACAAAACATCATTGTCATTCAAAGGAAGTGGTTGTGTATCGAATAAGATTTTGCAAGCAGAAAAGTGAACTGTAAAGGAAGCTATCATAGAATCATAGAATAATGGAGAAGAGGAGACTGAGGGGTGACCTCATTAATGTCTACAAATATTTGAGGGGTGGGTGTCAGGAGGATGGAACTGGGCTATTCTCAGTGTCATGTAGTGATAGGACAAGGGGCAATGGTTGTAAGCTGGAACATAGAAGGTTCCACATCAACCTGAGAAGGAACTACTTCACCGTGAGGGTGACAGAGCACTGGAACAGGTTGCCAGGGGTGGTTGTGGAGTCTCCTTCACTGGAGATGTTCAAGGCCTGCCTGGATGTGTTCCTGTGTGACTTGGTCTAGGCGATCCTGCTGTGTTGGGGGATTGGACTAGATGATCTTTCGAGGTCCTTTCCCATCCCTAATGATTCTATGATTCTATGAACCTCGTGACACCCACCCCTCACACACAGACACTAATGAGGTCACCCCTCAGTCTCCTCCAAGCTCAAGAGACCCAACTCCCTCAGCCTCTCCTCATAAGGGAGGTGCTCCACTTCCTTCATCAAAGAGTAATAGCAGCCTGACACAGGGTCTTTGGGACAGAGAGGAATATTTGTTCTCTGAAATGATAAATTAAAATTGACTCTTGGAGACGCATTTCTGGGTAGAGCTGTGGGCATGCCTTGCATGAGTTTTCTCTGAATGTTGTCCACCTCTAAATTAAATTTCACCAGGATTAAACTTGTTTAGCTCATCTGTATCGATTGAGGTGGAAATTATTATGGAAAATTGAGCATCTCAATTCTGTATGAAGTGCTGGCAAATGGAATCAGCAGTCGTTAAAGGATTTGAGTTTCAGCAACTTAGTTTAACATTTTATGACATAAAATGCTACTAGAAACTTGCAAATGTGTATTAAATATCTGTAGCAAATGGTTTTTACATAAATAAGATTTTGTAGCAGCGTCTGTCATTTTCTAGTCAATGGGATGCCAAAGTGCTCATCCCTGCAGGCAATACTCATCAATAATCTGCTAAAATATGTAACTGCTTATTAGGTTTTTAAAATTAGAAATAAACTCTCAGTGGGACCGGAAGAAATTCATGTAGCAAATCGGTGGAACAGACCATTTGGTGAAGATGACAACAAATCTCAGTGCTACCAGCTGACATGATGTGGTGCTGACTGACCTGCACAGGGGAAAAAAGCAACCTGTAGTAATTTTCAAGGGTGCTCAGAACCTATTGATTTTGTATTGCTCTAAGGGTCTGTATTAGCAGCGTTCAGCTGCTACCGTGCTTGTACCTTTACTTCTTGGTTTACCTGTTTAAAAACCCAGCTTTTAAACTTACTCAAACAGTTATATGTTGGATTTTTTAAGTGGTGTTTTTAATAGCTAAGAGTTAAGAAACATGACATAGTGCTCTGGAGAGGTTTAGGAACCTTATAATGTCTTAGAAATTCCATCCCTCAGGCTTTGTAAATAGCAGCAGTTTGGTTTGGGGTATTTACTGATGCCCTGTAATGACCAGAGGACTGGGTCCACTCTTGTTGTGAATATTTGTGACCGCTGCGGATCAAACTTTACTCACGTTCTCCACTTGTGACCAGCTGTGTTACAGTGGAAGGGACTTGTATGGAAAATTCATAGCTGCAAAATCTCTGCTGTGGAAAATCAAGTCGAGAACCTTGGTTAGGAAGGGCAGACAAGACAAGAGGTGTTTCCCTGTCATTTAAGTGCCTTAGCTAAGGTCACAATTGCAAAAGGAGAGAGATGCTTAACTGCTTCTCGATAACTGTTAGAGGAGTAAAGAGTCTCTGTTCAGAAAATGATTGTAGACATCCAGCTGTTAGGATTCAGTAGATGAGATCTTTAGTAGGCAACCAGAGATACAGTACCCAGCTCATGGATAATGGGGATCTCAGGGGATCTGGTGCTTCCTGCAGCCAGACTGGGAGCCAGGACTGCTTTTGGAAGGTGCTGGTGACAAGTTCTGTAAATAGCAGACAGGAGAGAGGTTCTTCTGGAGGGGATTTGAGGCAGGATGGAGAAACAGAGTGCCAGGCTAGAAAGACTGTTTGAGGGTGAATATGAAATGCAATCTTGGGAAGAAAGATGTGAGAACCTTTTCCTCCTTCCGTAATTGCTCACTGCAGAAGTCAGCTTCAGCCAGGTGAGTCATTACAGACATTTCCCAACTATCAGAAAAAGTTGTCAGTCTCCAAGAGGAAAGGAACCAATTCAAGATTCAGGTGAATTAGATGTGGTGGGTTTTGTTCAATTAAGCTTTTGGGCAAACTGGGAAATAGGGCGAATGTGCAACTCTAACAGGCTGGGTGGAAAACTAGAAAGTGCATCGGTAGCAGCTCTCTCTCAAACCAGGAAGATTTATTAAAAGGAGTTGTGCAGGGATTTGTGGTGACTCAGTGTTTCTCCCTGTTTTCATTAATGATCTCAGTGATGGAACAGACCACATACTTATTAAATTTGTAACAATACTGAGCTGGGAAGGACCCCCAAGAACATTGCAGGACAGGATTGCAATTCAGAATAATCTTGATAAATTGTAGGCATTGTCTGGGAAAATAAGATGCTGTTCACAAACACAAACCGCGAGGTGTTTGCGTAGCAAAGCCAAACGCACAAATAAATATGGCATGAAAAATCACTGATTGGAGAGCAGTTCTATAAACAAGACTGGAATGGAGTGCAGGTTCTATATGAATTTATATGGCCATCTTCTATAGGAAAAGACAGCAAGCCAGCAGACACACAAGGAAAAGCAAGATCCAGCTGGTAGTTCCAGGGGTAAAACGTGTTGAGCTGTTGGTTTGTGAATGGTGACCTCTTCCCAAAATTCAGTTCATGGCTTTTCGATATGCAAAGGCAACTCTGACACAGCTTTGTACTAAAATCAATCAGGTCATGAGTGAAAAAGACCACACAAACCAAGCTCCTGTCTGTGTGATTTCATAGAATCATAGAATGGCTGGGCTGGAAGGAACCTCCAAAGGTCATCTGGTCCAAGAGCCCTGCAATAAGTAGCGACATCCTCAACTAGATCAGATTGCCTGGAGCCTTGTTCAGCTTCACCTTGAATATCTTCGAGGATGGAGCCTTAACTACCTCCTTGGGCAATGTGTTCCAGTGTTCAACCCCCATCTCGCTAAAGAACTTATTTCTAGCATCCCATTTCAATCTGTCCTTCTCTAAAGTGAAACCATTGCCCCTCATCTTATCACTCTGGCCCTTTGTAAACAGGGTCCCTGCAGCCTTCTCTTCTCCAGGCTGAACAACCCCAGCTCCCGCAGTGTGTCCTTCCTGTATTGAGGGCTCTAGAGCTGGATGCAGGACTCCAGGTGAGGACTTACCAAGACAAAGTAGAGGGAATCCTTTATCTCAATCTGCTGGCCACGCTGCTTTTGGTGTAGCCCAGGATGCCATTTGGCTTTTGGGCTGCAAGTTCTCCTAATTCTGTCACAGACTTTTGAAGGGCTGCTGCAAGGATGGACATTCAATGACTGAGGATTCTGGTTTTCAGTTTTCACTACCCAATCTCAGAGACATGCTTTGCTGCAGCTGTATGTTTCATGCTTCTCTGAAAGAAAGTGGCCAAATTAAAAAGAAACACCTATAAAATATCAGCATCTGGATTTACCCACCTCATCCAGCTCTCTTGCAGCTTCTTAATTTTAGCATCATCCACAGAATCACAGAACGTTAAGGATCGGAAGGGACCTTGAAAGACCATCCAGTCTAATCTGCCTGACAGAGTAGGATCACCTAGACCAAGTCACACAGGAACATGGCCAGGTGGGTTTGAAATGTCTCCAGAGAAGGAGACTCCACAACCTCTCTGGGCAGCCCCTTCCAGTGCTCTATTACCCTCTTTGGGAAGAAGTTCCTTCCCATATTTATGTGGAACCTACAGTGTTCCAGTTCACACACATTGGTCCTTGTCCTAGCATTGGATGCCACTGTGCAGAGCCTGGCTCCATCCGCCTGACACACACCCTTTCCATATTTATAGACATTAATGGGGTCACTCCTCAGTCTCCTTTTTTCCAAGCTGAAGAGACTCAGCTCCTTCAGCTTTCTCTCTTTCTGTTGGTGGCACATCTGTTCAGATTCGTGGTACTGGCATTGCTCCTCATGTTTTGCTGTGCTAATATTGCACAGTCCAACCTTCATACTCCTTGTTTCTTGTAATTTGTATTAATACAATGAACAGAAATTACTTTTCCCAATTTGCATTTATACAGTATGCTGATAATATAATTTCTTCCTGGGGCATCCTTTGTTCCTGAAGCCAGCAGTGCATTGAGAATTCTTTAATTCTCTTCAGATTAATCTAATTGACCTTAAATTCTTCTGGAGTATTGCATTTCAGGAGTTCTTAGTCACTCATCTTCCAGCTACTCTCATCTAGCAAATTTTCCTTCAGATTTCTCTCCTCCTAAGGCCTGGAGGTAGACAGTGGGCTCTGCATGAAACTGTAGCCTAAAATCTAGTTTTGACTGTTTGAGTTGGTTTTAGATAGCAAGAGATTAGCGTGGAACTTGTTTGTATGTTGTAACAGCTACATAGCACAGTTAGTTTCAAATCTCTAGAAGTTAGTCAAGATGAAGCTGTTCAGTTGTGAGATCCTGCTGGGAGAAGCAGAAGATGGAGAGATGTGGTGGCACTGAGTCAGCATTAAGTTTGCACCTGCTGTTTGCACCACATTAGTATCGCGTGTGGCTGTCATCGTGTCCCGTCAAACACAGGCATGATGCTTCTGCAGCAGTGATAAGGACCTTTTTTTGTACAATGTTCTTAGCACTCAAGTACAGGTCATGCAGGAGGTGGCAGATGTCTGTGCTGAGAACGTTTGCACTTCTAGGGAAGATATTGAAGTTCAGTTGTTAGCGCTGAGTCTCTGTGTAGCCGTTGCCGATGTTAATGATGTGTTCTGTTGGAGCTGTTTTGCTTCCCCAGCAGTTTCATTGGTGCTAAAAGTATGTAGTAAGGTTGATTTTATTTAACCATTTTTATTTGGCTTAGACTACTGTCTTCAGTTTCATACTGACAGGGAATACGACTGTTTTGTGTCTTTTATTTCAATAAAAGAAGACAGGCTGTGCAGTAACATTAGAACACAGGTGAAGAATTAATATTTAGAAGACGATGGATATGGTCAGAAGGAAGAGGAAGGCCAGAGAAAATTTACAGTAAGGGTTGTAAGATGATCTTTGTAGCATCATTCAACTGTTTTCTTTCCTTTTCTTCCAAATCTCCTCTAAAAGTGCAAAAGGAAGGAACTGTAAGGTTTACATTTATTATTCAAAATCTTTTCCTTGTGAATCTGTGCTGTACAGGCAGTGATGGGTTTGTCACTGTAGAACTGAAGAACACAGCTGAGGAATTTCTGTAACATACTAATAGACCAGCAAAGGGTTCCTTTTGCTTTTGAAGGACATTATGTTTTTTCCTAATCTCTCCAAGCGTTTATGAGCCTGAGTTTTTTTGTTAGATTGTCATACACAGCAGTGTCCTTCAGCTCCAGAATAGCCTTTGAAAACCAGGGAACAGCATCCCTGTGAGAAGCAAGAAATAAAATCTCTAAAGCACTGTTTCCAGGTCTCGGGTTTCTGTTCATTAGCCTCCTCCACTCACTGTACTTCTGTCCACATTCACACCTCCAGACCTTGTCTCTAATGTGGGGCCTTTATCTTAACAAAATGACCCTCCAGCACCCAGCAGCCCTGTTTATGAAATGGCAAGTGGGATGTGATGTGTTATCAGTCTCCTGTGTGGGAGTCCCAGTGGCCTCTGAATGAAAGGACTGATCTGATTGGGAAGTGTGTAACTGACTCCTGCAGGTTGGCTGCTACTGGGACGTGGTGATTCTGTTGCTTCCGTTGGCAAACACTGATGATGTTCAAGGAGTCCTGTCAGTCTTGCAGTGTAGCAGGACATAATTATTCACTATTTACAAATAGCTAGGAAAATCAACAACTAATCTCCTTCCAATTCTCCAGTTGATTCCAAATATATATTAAAGAGACACCTAGGGACATACATGGTTGAGAAAGGTACGGAAGCAGGTTTGATTTTCACTTATTTGAACTTTTCAGTACTTCTGAGCAGATTTAACCTCTCTTAAGTAATTATTTTTATTTGAGAATTGAAGCCCACCACCAGTTTATGTGAAAAATGGCAGCAGTACAAATAAATGGTGCTTTACTTTGTTTTGCTTTCCCATTTCAGCAGACAGATGATGCAGCACAGACCGACGGCCAGCAACAGACACAATCTTCGGAAAACACAGAAAACAAATCACAGCCCAAGCGGCTTCACGTCTCTAATATACCGTTCAGATTCCGGGATCCAGATCTTAGACAAATGTTTGGGGTAAGTGCTCAGAGTTTGTTCATGCTTGATGATATTTACATTTCAAGAGGTGTTTTGTACTACAGACTGCTGTGAGAGCAGTGCCTCTCATTTAGATAAGGGGCTGTTTAACCAGTTTCAGTAGAGGTTCTCTTTCCATTTATTTATTATTTATGTCTTTATAACCAGTGATTTGCCAGTCACAACGGGGAGAAGAAAGGATGTTGATTCTACAGAGTGTGATGGAGATGGGTGCATTCTATGTATTTAGTTGTCTTGTGTTGCATTACATGAAAAGTAACCTATGTTGGCTTAAAAATTTGACTACAGATATACTCCTGCTGTACACATCTGAATTCATATGCCTGTATTGATTGATCTTGGAGACCATGATGTCAAATGGTCAATATTTAACCTCAAAACCAAGGGACCCCAGTCTGTAGGAGATAGACATGGACTGAATTTAAGCAGGAAGGCCAGGAGTGGGAATGCAAACCCATCCCCACAGGGGATCTGTAAAACTTCTCAAGTTCTTGACGCTATTTTTTTCCACAAGTTTCTCTATTTTTCTTTTGCCCAGGGCATTAGGTACCTTTAGAGGCCTTGGCTGTGATTCACAGGTCTCATGTGCTGTCAATTCTAGGCTGATGTCCATGAGAGAGATTAGACGAGATTTCTTCTCCCTGCTCCAAGAACTCTTAGGTTTATTTTGAAGTGTCACCCAAAAAACCAAATCTAGAACTAGTACCCGATCAACCCCTAGAACCCAGCTTTTCCTTCACCAGGCTCAAACTTCTTGGTTACTCTTGCTTTCTAATTTCTGACTTACTGAAGCTCTTCTGTGTCACAGTTGTTCTACAGTGGAGCATCAAGTACTTCTCAGAACTACACTTCTCTCCCTCTTTCATGTTCAGTTCAGGATTTTGAAGTTCTTCTTACGTCTGATGCCAGTGAAGATGTGATTTTCAGTATTTATTTCTATGAAATAAAGGAAATAGTCGATGGACAAAGCATCCTGGTAGAGTACTGGGAAATGAGAGCAATTGTTTTTGCTTTATCTGACTTGCTACAAGTAACCTCCCCTAAATGCAGCTTACAGCTCATCAGCAAAATAGCAGAAGGCATAATAATTAACCCTCTAGAGAAAGATATGGAAATTTATTTAAATCAAACAAACCACTTAAAAGAGATGGATTTTATTTGAAAGTCTATTAAATGAAAGGATCCTATGTTTTGAGCTATTGTAATTTATAAGGGAATAAAACCTACATTTCTTCTCAGTATTTCCAAGTCCTCTGTCTCAAAAGACTGACACAGGAGAATGGTTGGAGTTTTAAAGCTATGGAAAGGCTTGATAACAGTAAACTTTTAGCTGCTGAATTGATAGAAAAGATGAAATTGCAAGTGTGAGTTGAAACACCCAGTGTGAAACATGGCAGTGATGCTCCGTGACTGTGTTATATGCACAGTGGGTTTTTTTTACATGGACATAAATACAGCAGAGGAGGATTATTTATAATCATTAAGTCGGCGTCTGCTTGTAGGCTCAAGTTGCAGTTACAACAGTAACTAAACGATGAAGGCAAGAACACAAAATAACCCAAAGGGATAGCAAACAGTGATTGATTTTTTCATAATCAAGCCAAAGAAGGAATACTGTCCTTTATTTTAGATCTTAGACAGGAAGAAAACCCACCCTGTGAGGGCGCTTAGGCACTGGCACAGGCTGCCCAGGGAGGTTGTGGCTGCTCCATCCCTGGAAGTGTTCAAGGCCAAGATGGATGGGGCTCTGGGCAACCTGGTCTGGTGAGAGGTGTCGGTGCCCATGGCAAGGGTTTGGGACTGGATGATCTTTGGTTTAAGTTGGAACAAGTCAGTTCACAGCAAGTAAGTTCTAGTCTAGTTTTCCCAATTGTACTCTTGTAAGACAAGAGTTGCTTAGGGAGTGATGTTATCCCATTCCAGCAAGGATGGAGACAATTCCTCACTCCTTGAAGCCAGCACTAACACTCCCTGTGGGTTTAATTGTATTCCCACAGCAGAAGGAAGCAAACTACTTTCCCTGTCTTTGAAAGCAGCTGCCGAAAGTCTTCTGAAACGAAGGTTCCTCAGGATGAGCAGAGAGCAGGGATGTTTGTGCTGCTGTTGCTGTTTTGTTAGTGATGTTTATTACACACCAAGCAAAGTAACCCAGGAGCATATAGTATGTAGCTGGGCTGGATGGGTCACAAGGAAGTAATCTGCCAAGTGCAAGGAAGAAATAACATTTTTGATGAAAGAAATGTGTTTGGGATGGTCACTGTGAAGACAGTTCAATCGCAATTTCCTCTTTGCCAGGTGCTGTCACTGAACTAAAAATACATAAATGCATGTGTAGAACGATAGTGAAGATGTAATGGTGCAACACACAGTCTGGTTGTGATATTGATCCTGTGTCTTTTTTGCTGCTTGGTTGTCTTTGGGTTTGAATTCTTTACGCTGTTTTGATGCCTCACACCATTTTCTGAAAGAAACCTTTGGTCTGTGTGTGCCCGAAGTGTTGGAAGTGACCTTATTTTCACGTACCTTTCTCTGTTTCTTTGCAGCAATTTGGTAAAATCTTAGATGTTGAAATTATTTTTAATGAGCGAGGCTCAAAGGTAAGCAGCTCAATTCACCTGTGGAAGTTTTTTCATTTGTTTAAAATATTTGTGTGAGTTAGATGGAAACAACTGCACTGCCGTTAAAAGAAATGACACTTGGGATTCTGTGGTAGCGATAACATCATCTGAGCTGTCACGCAGTTTCCTAAGTAGCATGAAAATCGTTGGACTCATATCTTTTAAAGGGGGTAATTTTAACTGCTCATCTGTTTTATGGGAGTATGTGGATTTCTGCTGTCTTTATTCTTTAACGGTAGTTATCGTGTTTATTCTATGAGATGAGTCCATACTTACAGATATTTGTAGGCAGGTTTGTATACTAGCACAGGTATTCTGTCTTCCCCCTATTGAAATGAAAGATGGTAATGATACCTAGGAACTATCCTCTTTACTAATTAGCTGAGAAAATCTGTGATTGCTCTAATTATCCAAGTGCAGATGTTTTCCTCTTTAGTTAAAGCTTCACTACACCAACCCTTTGAAAACAATCTATTTCACCAGTTATTAGAAAATACTTTTTATTGTATTGCAAGCATTGAATTTGTCCTGGAAATGACTTTACCTTAAATGCATAATTCAATTCATCGAGGGTTTTAGAGGTAAAATGAGGTAGAATGGCTCTGATTGCATTAGCATTATTACCTGGTGCAAGACTGCAGCCCAGTATGCTTCACCTGTAACATCAGCTGCATTATGAGGGTTTAGGTGTGTGTCAGACACACGGTACTTGTTTCCTTCTCCTGCCTTGTAGCTGTCACATATGATTTATTACTAGGATGCAATTCTTTTCCTGTTATAGACAGACTGTACCTGTCATGTTTTTAAGCATCAGATAGATGTCTTTCTTAGATCAGATACACTTTGTTTTTCCCCTAATGAGTTTATGAATTCTTTTTTTATATCTTAAACTTTTCTTTTAACAGAATAGCTGCTATATATTCCAAAATTATGCTGATATTCCGTAATTAGCTCCCTCAACTCCTGCCCCAAACCCAATTGGAACATTTAATCAGTAACAAACCCAAACATCCAGAATGTGGTGGCTTAGAACTGACTCTGAGATTCACTAAATTATGGCTGCTTAGTAGTTGCAAAAGATGTTGATTGACCAGAACCTGCTTCTGCTGGGTGATAGTGTAAATTCCACACATGTGCCCACTTCGAATAGTGCTGTGGAAGATGGAGTGGAACTGAGGACACGTGTCGTTGTGGTGGTGGTTTAAACATTTCATCATTACCTATGATACATCTAGGTCTTTTAACCACCAGACTGCATGAGCATAGGGGTTTTCTTAATTACTTGGGGTGAGGAGAGAGTTCTAAACTGAATTTGTTTCAACAGCGATTTTGCAGTAGTGAGAACATCCCAGTGCCTTGTGCTAAAAACAAGCTCCTAGAAACAATTTCACAAGGAAGAGGTTTTCCTAGGTAGGTTGTCATGACACAGCCCCAGTCACACACTGTGTCTTAGAGACTCTAAGATCTGTTCTTGTTAAATACTTCACCGGTACCCAGTGCTGTGGTGGTGCAGCCAAGCTGGCTCTGCTGAGCTGCTGAAGCTAGAGAGCAGTTGTGTGAGGGATCTCATTGCATCCACGGCTTCTCATCCCATTGAGAGTTATTTCAGGTACAGCTGTGTAATCGTTTGCAGAAGAAGCACCCTGAGATTCTCTGAATTAAACAGAAATACGTTAAAAAAAATAGGATTAGAAATAAAAGAAACTTTATTTACTTACTTTTTTCTTTAAATCAATTCTTATTTATTTATTTTAATCTGATCATTTCATGTCCATTCTGTAGGATGTAAGATGCAGCAGATTAAAGTCCCATTCCTGGCAGTGCTTATCTATGTTTTCATAAAATCCCACTGAAACTGAAAGGACTACTAAGTGGTCTCAAACTGAGTACAGGTAAAACAAAGTTTGCAGGATGGAAATTCAGAATTGTTTCTAGCTGCAGTTTGGCATGAAAGAATTGTTAGATTTTTCTCTCTTTTTTTGTTTTGTTTCTGATTTTGTTTGTTTCTTTTTATTCCAATAATTGATGTTTTCAAAGCTTCTTGTAAAACGCACAGAAATGAGCTTATTTCCATAGCACAATAGGTGAGCAAATAGGAACTGTGTATTTGGGAGATGTAATGCCACAGCACCACCATAAATAACCGTGCTGTGAGGAAGGGAGTCAGCGCAGAACAGAAACCCTAAAGCAGTGCAAGTTTGTTTGGGAGATGTGTAATAATTAAGGTAACTTTGCTAGAACTGCATGGCAACCCCAGCAACTTTGGAAACTTCTTTTAGTAAAAATTGTAAGTATTTCAGTACTGTTTGCTGCGTGCTGAACTTTCAGTGTCAAATACATCAGCCTTACCTTTGCCAGTTCTTGAAGCCGTTAATTCAAGTGACACTAAAAATTGCCGGCAGCTTCCCTTTGTCTGCATTTGCCACCTATGGCTTTTGTCTCACACAGATTGCAAGGCTGCAGAACATCAACAAGCCCCTCCTTTTATTTTAATTGCAAATTAATTAATGTCATTTTTGTAATTGCAGATTAAAGCCCTAAACAGCAATATCCCACATACATGCGTTTATTGATCACTAAATCACAGAACATTAGGGATTGGATGGGACCTCAAAAGATCATCTAGTTCAATGCCCCTGCCAGAGCAGGATCACCTAGACCAAGTCACACATCTGTGTATGCTGTATTTTATATACATATATATATATAATATATATATATATTATATATAACACATTGCATACGATGTATTACATATATTATATAACCAATACAGTAATTGTTATATATGGTATACCTTGCACATATAATATGTAGTATGTAGTGTGTAATGTAAAATATTACATATTAACATCTATTTCTTCAAATAACAAGAGCCCCAGGGCACCTCTAAGATTAAAACAGAAGCTTCTTCCATATTATCTTGTCTCTTAATCAATCATTTGATAGACTTAAAAAATCAAGCACGGGGAATTCCACTGCTGGCTAATAAAGCAACTAGCACACTAAGCTACAGTAGCTGTAGCGACAGCTGCGTGAGAAGTGAGGGGTAACTTGTTTGTGTAGATATTTCAGTGTGTAATGAATGGCTCGATGTTCTGCGACCGAGCTCAATTCAAAGGATGTTAATTATGACAGCCAGTACAACAGAAGGAATTTAGAAATGACAATGAACATTCTTCTCGGAACCTTTTGAAGTTCCCGTCTTATCTTGGCTCGTGGCTCTTCTTTCTATCATTTTCTAATTTTTTAGTATAATTACATTTTTATCTTTCCCTTTAGTTGTTTGAGAAAAGATTAACTGGTAGTGCTGTGAGCTGTGGAGCCTGATCCAAACTTGTGATTAGACAACTCCTGCCAAAGTCCTGTGGTTCTGAGAAGGAGCTGCTGTTCAACGAGGAGGAGACACCAAACAACTAGGGGGCTTGATGCCATTGCATGGAGCCAGGCTTGTTGGGACAATGTGATGGGTTTTTGCAGTGGAATTTTTTTAACTTCAAATTATGAGGGTGGTCTTTTTATTACAGAACTTTCTACAAGATGGGAGGAAGCAGTTGAAGGAGAAATAGAAGTTTAAAGTTGAGGCTTAGATAAAAGAGAAACCCATGCAGGCATCTAAACCAGGGATTAAATCAGAGGAGAGGGATAGACTTTTAACACTCCTGGTGCTTTGGGAAAAGAAAGTTAGATCCTCTGTGTCTTGTGACAAGCAAGGTCATGGCTTTGTGTTAAAGCTGTGGAGAGTAGAATGGAGAAAATGTGTGGAATCAGGTCTTTTGAGAATGGCTTGAGGTAGAAGCAGAACTGCTGACAAAGCACTTCTGAGCTCAGCCTCCAGAGAGGCTTTAAAGGAGGGGGAAATAAAGCAACACAGAATGTGCTTAAGCTCCTCTGAAGAGTGTGGAACACAAGCTGCTACTGTGTGTGAACGTCCCTTTCTATGTTATAAACCAGCATAAATAGTTTTGAGTAGGTAAAATAACACAAACAAAGATCCTGATGTTTTCTTGATTTTTTTAAATCAATTGTTGCTTAGTCAGATTTATACTTCATATCCATTGGTGTCACTTTTACCTTAGTTTAATCTTTGGTCTCCTCTGTATGAAATGATAAACAAAGTGTATAAATATCTTTAGTTATTTAATTAGTCATGATGTGCAAAACAGAACAGCAAAGAATAAATAGATGAATACTGAGCCCTTAGTGACTGAGCTGGAGAGTGAGGACACTCATCTCATGGCTTATTGCTGCGGGTCAGCACAGAGGAAGAGCCCTAACTCATAATTCAAGCTAAACATTGCAGGAAAGAAAACGGTCGTGGTAGAACTCCAACCACATCCAGCAAAACACTGAGAGGTAAAGCAGCCACCACGTATAACTTGCAAACGTAGGATGCGGAGGTGTAGTTGCTCGGATCTCTTTGGGAAAGCACGCAAAGGCGTTGTAGTGCTAATGCAAGAATGACTTCAAAGGGTTGGTGTACGTTTCCAAAATGGTTTTTGATATCTCATTTTGTCGACGATGTTTTGCCATTGTAACCGGTGTTTAATTTAGCTTAGCACGATGAAAAGGGTTTTAGTGGGATTGGAAGTGTTTGTTTAGCCTGATAGTATAAAGCCAAGCGTTTGTCATAAGCAGAAATTCATATTTGTGAAGTAGTCTCCTGTCCCAGTAACGTGGGATTCTGGAGCTTTACCAGTTGCATGCTCTTGGTCTGAAAAGTCCTGTGCAGTAAGAACGATTGAACCAGCAGAACATGTTCAAAACTTTTGCATTTTTATTGCTTTATCAAAGTTTCTTTTTCTCTTCACATCATGTGATTTTATTTGATCTTTCAATATACAAGGAAGTTTCTACTTTGTTCTAAAAACTATTTTCATTTTGTTGGTGGTTTTCTTTATTTTTTTTCTTTTTTTATTTATAAAAAAATAAGTAAAGGCTGTACAGTTGACGAAAGTTTTAAGTTACCCTAGTGTTGCATGGGAACAGTGTTTCTTCTGATCACGACAGCATGATGAAGTAGGCAATGTTTTAGAGAATATCGACATTCAGTGTTGAATTTTGTGCTCATGTTCTTTGATTTCTTTTATTTTGTTGAGATATCTGCATGCCATTAAAATGTGGTTCATTTTCTTTTCTCATTAGTTCATATATATTTTTTTTTCTATGTGAAGACACTGTAATTTATTTTTCTTCTGTTCTCTTATCGTTAGATTTTCTTTTCCTCTGTAGTGACATGTTAGAAAGGTATTTTTGGTATCATTCGTTGAATTTCTCAGAGGGTATTAACAAACTGGTGACAGGGACAAAAAGAACTTGTTCACATTTGTCGCTTATTTATTGCACATCTCGATACAATTATAATTTCTCTAATTTGCATGTTACAGAACTGAAGCGAGGACGAGACAATATTAAATTAAAGAGAGAGAACATAAGCAAACAAGTGGTCATTGACTGAAATAATAATGTGCATGTTGTTTTCCCCCCTTCTCCCTCCTGCATGCAGGGATTTGGTTTCGTAACTTTCGAAAATAGTGCTGATGCGGACAGGGCGAGGGAGAAATTACACGGCACCGTGGTAGAGGGCCGTAAAATCGAGGTGCATGTTCAAAATATTTTCCTTTTCATCTTTTTTATAAATGTCTGCTTCACTCTCATTTGTTGTTTCAGATGCATCATTGGTGTCTTCTGTGTGCTCCCCTTTCCCCTTCCCATTGTTTATATATATATACTTATATATAAAGAGAGAGAATCTGGCCTTACTTGGGTTTTTTATTATTATTTCTTTTGTGATTATTATTATTATTATTATCATTATTGCTGAAAGGTGGATGATAGAATTGAAAAGCAAAAAAAACCATGCAAAACCAGTGAAAGCTCGCCTATTTTGAAGTTATTATTTTGGATGTTTTGTCAATCAATGGGTGCAGTAGATTTCCAAAAAGCAGCCAACAACAACAACAAATTTCAAAAAATGGACAAAAATGACAAAATTGAGAACAACAACAAAAAAAAAAGTGTGACAGACAAAACAAAAACAATCAAGAGGTTGGTTTTTTTTTTTTTTTTTTTTTTTGGTTTTTTTTTTTTTTTTTTTTTTTTTTTTTTTTTTTTTGGGGTTTTTTTGG
>VXBP01008813.1:0-31710 GCA_013400115.1 Rhinopomastus cyanomelas
CTCCTACACTACTCTCCAACAGATCAGTCCCCATCTTCACCATAAAAAGTTTCTTCCTTATATCTGGCGTAAATCTCCCCTCTTTTAGTCTAAAACTATTGCCCCAGGCTATGCTAAAATAAATAAAATTGTCCTCATCTTTTCTGTAGGGCCCCTTTAAGTACCAGGTCACAGTAAGGTCTCCCCAGAACCTTCTCCTCTCCAGACTTAAAAACCTCAACTGTCTCAGCCTGTCCTCACAGCAGAGGTGCTCCAGCCCTATGTTCATTTTTATGGCACTCCTTTGCACCTGCTCTAGTAAGTCCCCCAGCCTGTATTGGTAATCAAGGATTGCCCTGACCCGGGTGAAGGACCTTGAACTTGGCCTTTTTGAACCTCAGGAGGTTCACACAGGTCCACTTCTCTAGGACCCTCTGGATGGTATCCCATCCCTCAAATGTGACAACTGCACTGCTCAGCTTGATGTTGTCTGAAAATTTGCTGAGGGTGCACTTGATCCCATTATGCCATTGATTAAGATAATAAACAGGACTTGTTCCAGTGCTGGACCCCTTAAGGGACACCACTTGTCACCAGTCTCCATATGAATATCAAGTCACTGACCACTGCTATGATTCTATGATTCTATGCCACCAGCCAGCCAATTCCACCAAACAGTACATTCCTCAAATTCTCTCCAATCTGTGGAGAAGGATGTTGTGGAGGACCACATCAAAGGCTTTATAGAAGTCCAGATAGATGACATCCATAGCTCTTCCCTTGTCCACTGAAGTAGTCACTCCATCAAAAAAGGCCACTAGGTTGGGTCAGGCAGAACTTGGCCTTGGCAAAGCTATATTGGCAATCTGAAATCCGAATCACCTCCCTGTGGTTCACTCTTTGCACTTCTTCTAAGAGGACCTATTCCATGATGTTCCTAGGCACAGAGGTGAGGCTGTTGGGTTGGTGGTTCCCAGGGTCCTCCTTTCTACCCTTTTAAAAAATGGTTGCAATTATTTCCCTTCTTCCAGCTGCCAGAGACTTCACCTGACTGTTAAGACTTTTCAAACATCACAGAGAGTGTCTTGGCAACCACATCAGCCAACTGCCTCAGGACCTTGATACGCATCTTCAGGTCCCTTAGACTAAGTTCAGGGACTTCATTACCTGCAATTTATTAATTTCTTCAGCCTGCTCAGTTTGAACTTGTAGCTGGTTTATAGATCTGCATTAGGAAAAACATACTTGATAGCTAAAATTTCAACAAGACAACCTGATTTCTCCACACGAAAGGCTAATCGGATTGAGGTGCTTCTCTACTGCCCACACAGTTTCACCAGCAGAACTTCCATTCCTCCGGTCCAGTGTGCAGCTCAGCTTCTCTCAAGGCAACAACTGAGAAGGCATTTCATTGTTCAGTGTTTCACTGATCTCCCCTCACAAAAACAGAAACTAGGATTTCTTTATGAGAATAAAGAAAGTAACAACCCTTTTTACACTGCAGCAAATGCATTCTTGGCTATAAAATTTGATGGGCTATTCTCTTTGCTTTCCTAAGGCTGAAAACTTGGTTCCTTCCTTTACCTTCAACCTGCAGAGGTCCATTGCTCCAATATTCCTTCCTATCAATGAGCATCTTGCACTGAAGCAGTTTCAGTACCACTTTGCTCTCAGTTGCAAGGATGTAAAAAACAAAAAGCTATGAAAGACAATTCTGACTGCTTCTGGGGTAGTATGCAGTAACGTGAAAGAGAAATCAGGGCTAAGTGCATTTGAGCCATTTACAGGCTCTGTAAATAGATGACCTAATCAGTCCCTCGGGTAATTAACCTTTGATGTGGAAGATTGCTTCCTGGCTCAAACTCTAAAGTACGCTTATGAGAGCTCCTAAGAATGGCCACAGCAAACAGACAGCAAGTTTTGTGATTTTGATGGGAAGGCTAAAGTAGTCCAGTCAAGGTAGCTTGTCGCTAAACCTACTGCAAAAAATGCCAAAAAAGGGTAAATGCTTCTGTTTCATTTCAGGTTTTCAGCAACAGTCAGCACTGCTCAGCAAGATACAGATGTGTTTACAATTAATTTCTTGTTACAGTTTACATAACTTTAGTTGCAGCACTTTGAGTTTTTACAGTGATTATTTTCCATCCACCCACCTGCCTAGAAATTAAAGAACCACACGTAGAGAAAATCATACAGAAGTCTCAGTCATGTGCTGGTTTCAGTCACCATAACTCTTTGACAGTCTGGTTTCTGTACTACAGTGTGAAACTACAATATGGAATTTGGGAAACTTCCCCACTTCTCTAAGAATCTGGCTACCTTATTACTGGAGGAAATCTCTTAAATCTGAAGCAATTCAGCCTACTACGAGGGAGGATATGTTTTCCAAATTCAGCATGAAATGTTAAGTCTCTCTTCTGTCCCTTCACATGCATAGCCCAATATGATCTGAAAGATTCACTATCACAGTTCAAAAGGGCTTTTTTTACACTTTCACAGCAAGAGAACAATTCAACTATTATTTCAGATGAACCAAGACACTTTACAGGTTTTAACTCTGAAAACCAGTTTATTTTGGCAGAAACCATTACAAAGCTCTTAAAATCTTCACTGAGAAACAACATGCCTTTACTTGGAAACCTCCACCCAAACAATTACAGCATACAGAGGAAAAATAAGGCCTTCTTTAAGAGGTTATGGGGAAAAAAAAGGGCAGATTTACAGTCTTAGAATCATTAACTCCTTCAATTTATAGTTTGCTAATTTTAGCATAAAGTCTATAAAGTGAAAACAAGGAGATATGTAATAACAGAAACAAATGCCTACTTCATTGTACCAGAAACATGCTTTGACTCAATAAACTAAGCAACTAAACCAGTTTGAGACATTCAAAACCAAGCCATACACTCTTCAAGGTAGGAAATATTTTTATAAACATAGTACACACTGCTTCAGATCATGAGTAATATAAAGGAATATTAATATAAGAAATACATATTTTAATATATAATTAATATAAAGGAATCTACTATGTAAGCAAACAAAAATCAAGCTTACCTTTGTCTGATGTTACTGTGCAAGGGCTGGTCATTCTGCAAACGGATTGGTGAGGCTGCTCGCTTCGGTGAAGAAAGGGACTCTTGAGTTGTTTGCTTTGGTGATATTGGCACTTTGTTGTAAGAAGATTCTCGTCCAGAAATTGAAAGGGTGACAGAACTATCCAAGACTGTTGAAGAGTCAGTAGTTTGTCTAATGGCACTGTCACCATCTGCTTTTCTAACACTCTTTTCATTTGAGAAGCCTTCATTATCTGGAACACCATCTTTTTCATGGCTGGAATACTCTTTGGATTCAGAAATCACATTCTTTGACTCTTTTGTCTCAGTCCTGGACAAACACTGGGAGTTATAGTCCTTATTTTCACCATCATGCCTTTCATTTTTCACTCCTTTTCTTTCCACGCTGTCTGGATCTTTCCTTGACCGCATATATCTGGATGAGTAGTCAGAATCCAAATCAGAATCAAGAGATAATCCATATTTTTCTGCCAGCTGGCGCCGCCTCTCTGCCTTGTACCTAGCTATTCTTTCTGCTTTTGATTCTAGTTCCTGGACATCCATGTTTCCTGTACTATACGAGGGCTCTGTATTACCTCCTGTGGTTTCTGTTCGGTATCTGGATGCTCTGGGCTGTTTTTCTACAGAAGAATCTGAAGTTTCCTCCTCTTCATTTGATCTTCCTACCGAAAGCACAAACATACATGAGCAAGTCCCCTACAAAACTCTAAGCACACACAGAGTGAACTGTAAGCTTTCCACTTTCTTACAACTCAATGTGTACTAGTGGCTGCACAAACACATTACAATTTTGCATTTACTGTACAGATGGTCATGTCATTCAGCCATGCTAGATAAACTGATTGCAGGATTGTAAAAGGTGGGATTTTTTTAAGGTTCTGTTTAACATATATTTCAGCTTTTCTTTCAAAAAAGACTCACTTCATGTTTTCAAAGATCCGTGATACAGAACAGAACATGTAGCAAGTAATTCAATTGGCTTTTTGTTCAAGGTAACAAACATATAAGTAAATGAGCTGTCAAGTAATTTTAAAATAATTTTTATAATAATTAGAATAATAAATAATAAAGTTTCTGTCAAACTAGTTAAACTCTCATATAGTAATTCCTGATACACCTGTATTAGTTACTTGAATTGAAACCTGACCTTATAGCCCTATACTTTCAGCATCTGTTTAGTCGAATCTGTACTGCTTCTCGATCAATTCTTGCCAGTGCTCACCATGCTACCCAATGCTGTTGTCAGGCTTTGATCCAGTCAGCGCTTACTACAGACTGTCAAACACTGCATTTCATTTAAAAGCACCCTCGTTACAGTGTGAAGACAAACACAGTCTATAGGAGGAGCTTCTAAGTTAGTACAGAAGGGGCAAGAGATGACTATATACTCCTTACCTAAGTGGGGACTGTATGGATCAGTTGCACGCGTATACCTTGGTGCATCTTCCTCTAGCAAACGGTGTGTGACTGATCCTGCACAATTCTGTAGAAGCATAGGTTGTGCATCATTTTCAATTCCCTCTAAGCGTCTAGCTATTCTCTCCTTTCTGAAAAAGATGTGAAAAATGTTAAATCTTTGAAGATTTGAAGGCGGAATTTCTAAAAGGGAGTAACAAAACAAACTGTGTGTTTTGTTTTACAGGCCAAAGATTTTTTTTTACCTTTTCATTTCCAAAAACTCTTGGTTGTTTGGTTCAAACAGTTTTCTTAATTCTGAAACTGAGACAACAGAAGATTATACAATTTATACAAACTACTAAGTTTCAGAAAATCACAGAAATTTGCTAAGAGGTTTGAGAAAACTTTTGTGGGGGAACAAGCATTTTCCTCTTGATTTCTTAGTTTACTAAGCTTGCATTATCCAAAGTGCATAGGTACATAGGTGCGAACACCAAGGAGTAATCCTCTCCACACACCTCCAGGCCAAGCTAGAATATAGCAGTTTTCAAGCTTACACTAAATAAGTTGTATTTTGTTTAGCTGAGGTCAAACACTACAGTAATCCATTTCAAAACCAGGTAGTATGGATTTATTGTTTAACCTGTGTAGACAAAGGTTGGAGACTAACTACGTTTAAAACATCAGTGACCCCTATTCCTCACTTTCCTCTGCTCCCTTATATTGAGCAAACCCCAAGAATTCCGGTGACCCAAAACTGGAGTGAAAATTACCACATATCCTCAAAATACTCCTGCATGGCCAATCACTTTTCTAGTTTTCCCTTATTGACGTTGGCTGCTGTATCATTGTTACATGCTGAAAAGCCACCAGGGCTCCAAGTAAAATGTCTTGAATCAGCAAGAACTAATGTACTCCAACCATGACTACTCAGAGAAGTAAATGACCAAGTTCTGAATATAGTGTCTGAGGCTACAGATGAATGCCTACCGAGTCTGTAGCTAAGAGGAGAAAGGAATCAGCTCCAAAACAACTTGTTTTACACAAAGCCAACTCAAACTATCCACTTCAGTTTCTCAAGCCAGGTTAGCTCAGGTTGTGGTCATGCTAGAAAAAAAAATCTAAAGCATACATATTTAATGCAACCAGCAGTGCAGAGTAGCTAAGCATGCAGCTGCATAACAGTGCTAACACAAGGGACATGCCTTCCAGGCCTACTTTCAGCATCTGCAGCAAAGCAGGTAGAAGACTACACTGCTAGTAAGGTTGACAGTCCAAAATAGTCACTGAAAAAGAGAAGCTCCAGGCACAGGTCTCCAGGGACAGATGGAAACTGGACTTGGGCAATGAAAAATTTGCATCCTGAACCAATATCAAAATGAAGATGGGCCCTTACATTATGTTTTCATAGACATTTCTCTCAACGCATGGTCAGTTTCCACTGCTGCCCTGCCTACTCAAGCTGTGCTAGCAGTGGAACTGTATTAAACATAGAATTTACTCACATGAAACCGGACTGTGTCTCACATTCACACCAAAGGAAATGATTTCTCAAATACTTTGCTTTCACCTCTGTCAAAACTACTTCTGTGTAAGTTTGTTCCTCTGGCTATTACAGTTTTTCTGTAGTGTCTGTTGGCTCTTTCATACATAAAATGGTTAAAACAAACCCTATAGTTGCTCTGCCACTTCAGACAGGTCAAAGGCCTCCACAGCTCGCAGTTAATAAAAACACACTCTAGCCAAACCATGATCATTTTTTTTCCCCTAGTCACTGATTTATGTGGTTCCTAAAACCATCATTAGAGATCTAGTTTTTTCATACAGCTTTAGTCAACTCCAGAGTATAGCTTCATATACTAAAGTCTCCTTTGCTTTTTCCCCCAAAAAGAAAATTACTAAGTTGCTCACATACAAGAAATGTGGAACATCCAACGAACTCCCAGCAGCATTAGCTCAACACCCTCTTGCTACATGTTAGCTGAAGTTCCAGAGATTTTAATACTGCTTTGCAGCCCCCAAAAGACTGCTGGCCTCATGAAACATCTCTCTAACACCCTCCCAAACAAGAAAGATTGGATGAAAAGAGCAAATAGCATGTGACTAACTCTACACTGCACTGTACACTTTTTCCACACTTTCGATTCCAGACAGTAACCTCTGCTAGGTTGGACAACACCTGCAGAGCTCTTTTGTGAAAGGAGTTTCAGCAATATTCTTCATCTGGGGATGTGGAGAAAAGAAGCATTGACTTTTTTCTGCTGAATAAAATGCTGGACTTTGAAAGCCACTTGGAGAAACCACTCCCAGTGACACATTTGGTCTTTGCAAGCTCAGGTAGTTTGGTTTGTCTTTTTGTTTGCCATTTGAGTACGTTGGTGCCAGTCTCCCGTCTGTTCATGGGATGTTTTTTCCATATGACCACAGACTACACTATTTCAAAGACACCTGTTAAAACACCTTCATCTAAAAGGTAGCACAAAGACAAGTTTCTGCACACAATAAAAGACTAAGCAGTTTAAAAAAAATTTATTTCACAGCAAGAGGTCTTTGTCTGCGTTACTTCATGCCAGCACCTTTTGCAAGCACCTCTGGTCAGTGTAGTTAAGGGGAACAGGAAGAACAGTCACAGTCCAGGAATAATTTCAGACTTTATTTTCAGATGATAAGCAGGATGCTGTGGTAGGACACACACTAAGGTAGGATGTCAAGAACCATCCTAATTTTGGTAACCGAGGACTTTATGAGTAGAATTTACCTTCCGATACCAGTATTTAGCAAAAGCAGTGGTTTTGCTAGCAGATTCCATTTCTCATCCCAGAAAAAATGTCTAAGTACGTTTGAAGTACATTTTAAAAATTCCTTACATTAAGATGAAAAATGTCTTACAGAATTCAGAAGTCTTTCAGAAACATTTGTTGCAGAATATAAATGTTTTTCCTGAAAGCCCTCTTTGATAACAGCACAGGGGTTACATGTGGATAAAGCTGCAGCCATATGACAGTAGTCTTATTTTTAAAATACAGAAGCTATAAAAACTAAATAAAGCCTTCCAAAGTCCCTAGCAGAAGGCAAGCACATACTTTTCTGAAGACTGAACAGAAGGGGATAAAAAGTTTACCTGCCAGAGGCTAAATTTCTCAGAAATAGGAAATAACCACTGCAACACAGATATATACATTTCTGAGAAAAACACAACAGTTCCTACCTTCTTTCTAAAAAAAAGGCTGGAGAAGCATTTCTCTTGTGTTTATGCTAACAGGGGCATACTAACATGTTCAATCCTCAACTGCAGGCAGTAATGTAGGAGACTTCAGCTAGGCTCTTTGAACTCAGTTCAGTCTGTATCAGTTGAAAATTAAATATATTCTGTCCATTTTCCAACATGAGCATATCTGGACCAAAGTCAGGCCTTGGATGGGACAAATAACCTGCATTTTTCAGGTGTTTGGCCTCAAGTAGTCCCTTCAGAATGTAACAATCAGATCTCACTGCTTTTTCTTAAGTCTGGTACTCACCAAATCTCATGCCTTTATTACAAGAACGATTTCTTATGACATAGAAGCATCTTGGAATAAAAGTTAGTTCAATGAGAAGCAACTTACAAAGAAGGTTTCTCAAGAGAAGGGTCTTACTACTAACTTGTTGGCCAGCATGATTGTAAAGCTAAGTATATGGAATAATTAGGGACCATGTATTCTGATTCACTAGTGCTCTCAGGAAGTCTTTACTGTATAAACACTTATCATTCTATTTCATTACAGTGCCAGTGAAGTCTGCTTCTGAACATCTGTAATTCCTATATTATGAAAGCAAGCACACAATGTAAACATTGTGCTGGAAGAAGGGCTCCTTTCTGAAGGAACTCTGCATCAAAATACTTCAAAGAGCAAAGCAGTTCCTTTACATTGGGACTGGTACATCTAGCCTTGCAGTTCTTCAGACGACATCATCAAAACACCCACAAAACAGCAATCAAAGTTCTGAGACCCACAGCATCCCTGAGAGAAGAGAAAATCTTTATACCAGTTACACATAGCTCTTGCATCATATGTCACCTTTTACTGGTGAAGAACTAATTCCAAGCAGGTTGTGATGTCTTCTAAAAAGTTCAAAAGAATTATCTTTTCTACCCAAGTTGTACCAAAAGATCAAGATGGAACTCCAGAATCACAGAATGTTTTGGGTTGGAAAGGATCTTCAAAGGCCATCTAGCTGAATCCCTCCTGCGGTTAATAAGGACAGCTTCAACTATCTCAGGTTGTTCAGAGCCCCATTCAAACTAACCTGGAATATTTCTCATGACAGGCCTCCACCAGCTCTCTGTTCCAGTGTTTCATCACCCTCATTATAAAATATTTCTTCCTTGTGCTAGCATAAATCTCCTCTTTTTCAGTTTCAGTGACACCTCTTATCCTGTCACAACAGACCCTGCTAAAAAGACTGTCCCCATCTTCCTTGTAGTTCCCTTTTAAGTAAAAGGCCCTATAAGGTCTCCCTGGAGCCTTCTGCAGGCTGAACAAGCCCAATTCTCTCAGCCTGTCCTCAAAGGGGAAAGGCTTCAGCCTTCAGATAATTTTTCTGGCCTCCGTCTTGTGCTTATATCCACTGTTCTTTTTATTAGTTATTCAGACTAAAAAATAAATCATCCCCACACCCACATGTACTGCAGGTCTTTTGGCATGCAGGACTACAATCGAATGTGTAATCAGTTGGTCACACAGGCACAGCAATTCTACCAGCCATCACAGGGGACAGGAAGGTGCTATGTCTGTACACCAGTGCCTTTGAACTTAGTATTAATCTTCACAGGACAAAGAAATCTGCATTTTTTAAATTTTAACTCCTTTTTAGCTCATTGAAAACTATGTAAACACAGCTGAATGTTACAAAGTTACAAAGGCTTCGTTAAAAACATTGTGATTCATCCCTGTTTCATCCCGTATACTTCACAGAGAAAAGAAACCACAGATGTTTTTTGAGTTTAAGTGATTTTAACTGTTCTTTGCACTTGCATAGACTAAACTTCACATGCTGACAAATTGCCACCCGTGTTATCAATGTGTGTCCCCTACCTACCTTTTGGAAGTACTGCTAAGAGGCTAGCATCAATATCCTTTGTGCTGTTTACAAGTTCTTCTTTATCTTCAAACGAGAACTCCTTCTGAAAACTGAAAGCAACATCTGGTTTACAGAACTGTGGATGTTTTTGCTACAAATCAAACAAAGCCAAGATGTAAGCAGTTTAACGCGAGACAGTCCAACAGAGATACCGAAGAAAATATGTAAAAACCACATAAGGAATAAGCCAAAAAAACTTCACAGAGCCAAACCTAATAGAATTTCCAATTTGTTTGGAACTGACTGCAACAGATTTTTGCCTCAAATTACTAACAAGAAACTGCCTTCAAAATGCTCTACTAGCAATGACATGTGAAGTAGTCTGTGTCAAATGGTATTTCGCAAATCCTGTGTCAGATGTAGTGCTGTATGAAGCCCTTACAGGGTGACAAAACGTCAACGAAACTAAACAAAAACCCCACATAAAATCAAACAAATAGCACACAGCAGCCAGAAGCCAATGTTTGTGTCATCTGAGACTGGGCAGCGACTCAGACAGTTAACCACATGTTCCTGCATGCTTAGCCCCATATCATCAACACGTGATTCTTAGCCTCACAATGTTATCTTCTTACAGACACAACTTCTGGAGAAGCCCTAGGTGGAAAGTTTCCCAGTTTCCACATGAAAGCAGCTTCTACTAGCTTTGGCTGAAGATAACTTTGAAAAATGGGAATAATATTGACCTAAGTCTACAAATGAAAAATAAAATTTATTTGGATGAATCAATTTGATTACTTTTCCTCAGGACTAGTTTCAGAAGTACAGAGCAACTTAGCTCATGATTTTTGAATACCTGGGCTTTATTTAGCAGCATCTTCAGTTGCTCCCGTAACACTTATGGCAGTGCAGCACCTTAGGTTTCCATAAACTCGGGACTCTGTACAGAGAAGCAGCCACTCACACAGCAAAATTCTTGTTTAAATTAACTGTGCACCAACACCCACAATCATGCCTCAGTGTCACGTGGATTTCCAAGGGTAAAATTATCAGGACTAGCCTGCTGGTTCTAAAGAGTCGTATTATGGGATTACTTGCAGATCTCCAAAAGAGTTTTAAATAGTGTAAACTAGTCAGGTTCATTCCTGCTCCTTCCTTCCAACTCCAGGAAGTTACAGGGATTCTGAAACCAGAGACCCTCTAAATGCAGTCTAAATGTCTTTCACTGGTTTCCATCCATTTGTTCTCATGCCAGTGTTGTTGGTTACCCAACTTATTTTTATTAACAGAAGTTTTCTCAAGACAGGCTCTTGGTTTCACTGATTATCTGTAAAATTTTGTCTACCTATTCCAGTTTTAAGTCAGCTTTTTAATGTGTGGTGACCAGAATCGAACAACGTTGACTGTTAGTTCTTAAGAGTGTCTTACAAAAACACAAATTTTAGTAGAGAAAGCATTATTATACATCCAGTCAGATGAATGCTAGGATCTACAACACATTGGACTTTTTACAGGTACAATATATGTGTTGCTCAATTCCATATGAAAAAACACAAGCCAAGGCTTTGCTTTCATCAGTTGCAAGTGACAGAAAAATTTATCAGCCCTTAGTGCACAACTGTGCACTTGGCATTATTACATTACATCCTTTTTCTACTGCTCCTCAAGGTCACCTAGTTCTTCCTGTATTGTAAGCTCCCTTCTGCTTTGTACTGAGGGTGGCTTCCAACCTGTGCTCACTGGCAGATTTCATTAAAATTCTTCTAATGACCACAAACTTAAGCTTAACCCTTGCAGTGCTACACAGGATCACAGGTATCTGCTTAGTGAAAGTCCCTTCAGACTCCCTTACGGTCTCATTTTCCATTTCCCTCTGGACAGGATGTAATATTTTATTTACTTGTTTAGTTTTAAATTATTAACCATTTTATCCACAACACTGGAGTTTTTCCTCTTCACAGGCATTTTTCCTCTCTTTCAAAAAGGTGCTCACTTTAAGTATTTGCATATTAGAAACCCAGAGTTTAAACCCACGTATCAATTACATTGCCTTCACTTGCACAGTGCACTGCTCTGAAGATTAAGCCAAACAATTGGGTATTTATAGGCACAGATACTAGTTCTAAAAATAAAAGTAGGTACATTTAGGACATGTCAGAGTGTTCAATATGAGCATTCATTAGGAATGTTCTGTGAATCTAAATTGAGTCAGAATGATGTTAAAGCAAATTTCAAGCAGTAAAAAAAATATTAAAAATATTATTACGGGACACTCCTCATAAATATTTTTTAAAAAATCTTAAGTAATTCCTCACCAGCATTTCCTTTTTCCTTAAAGGGATCCATACAATCGTCTGTCTGCTTTATCAGTTTCTACTAAAGGAGTTGCTGCATCAATATAGATGCTTAAGCAGGGTCAGACAGTCAGACTTAGATTGCTAAGTATATTGTACCTTCAAACTAATTCACAACTCTGTTCTAGGAGTATTACAACTATATTTACTCACCTTTGCTTTTTTAAATTTCTCAAGTCATGCTATAAAATTAGATGTCAATTCCAAGCAGGAAGACCAGGAGCTCCTGCACTTAACAGATAGGCTATGCACATTCATTATTGAAGAAACTTAAGACACATGTGGGTTTCTCAAATAAAAAAAATGAAAGTAGGCGTTTGCAAGGATTCTTTCTTCTTAAAGTCCCTGTTAAATCAGAGTAGTGAAGGAGGAACTTCTCTGTGTTCCTGAAATACAGCCTGTGATAACGGTCCATGAAATGCAGTCAACAGTATAAGGACCAACAAGACTGTTTTGCACTGGATTTGTGTGTGGTTTGGCCTCAGGTTCCAACCTCATCATACTCTCCAATATGCTGGAATTCATGTTTCCTATTAAAGCACAGGCAACATTTTTCACAACTTCAATAGCTTTTCTTTAAATACAACATATAATGCAGCAGTAGTAGACTACCTGACAACCTCAGTAGTTATACTGCTCTTGTAACCGCCAATGTAAGCGTGAGCTGCTTCTATACCTCAGGGATTCTAGGCTGAAAACTTCACCTGGTGCTGCAGCAGCATACAGTTTCTAAATAGCTGACCCATTAACCTAGTTACATACCCAAAAGCAATCAGAAGTTTGATCCAAATGCCACTGATAACACTGTCCTGTCATCTGGATTAAAGCTATGGGATATATTGAGGTTTTGTGACCGACTCATGCAGAAAAATCCACTTGCATACCTAGCAGCTGGGCGCTTGATGTTCATTTTTCTTCTCTTCCTCTGCCTCTGGGACAATTTTTTTTCCAATGGACATTTATGTAAAAGATTCAATCTACTACTCTCACTTCTACTTTCCTCTACCTGCCCTTCCATAACACAGTGCACCTTGTACCCCTATTCCCACCACCTCTCTACAGAATTCTGAAACTACATGGCAGGTGTGCTCCACAAGGTGCATGCTGACTGAAGAGATGCCTGTACACATGAGCTTGGGTGCTTAAAGCTGGTGGATTCCTGTGTAGCTGAGCCAACAACAGCTTATTGCTGGGGCAAAAGTCAGTGCCCAGCTCCCCAAAGTCTCAGCACCATCATGAATGAGGCTAGAGGACTGGAAGAGAGGTGGATTGTGACCTGCCATATTGGTTAACTGTAAGCTGCATCACCTTACTCAGACTTGTGGAACTGTGTCCTAAAACAGCAGGAATGAGGCAGCATGGCCCTGCTAGTAAGCCATGTTTGCCTCCCTTGTGCTGACAAAGTTTTCTGCTCAACTGTATCATTAATTGGCCAACATGTTTTTCAGACAGAGCAGTTTTCCAGGCTGTCTGTACTATGTCTGCCTCATGCAAAGGCCAAAGAGGCTTTTGCAGGGGCAGGAGACTCAGTGCAGAGTGGGACTTAGCAACGCCAGCTACAAAATTTCAGCTTGCTTAGGAGAGAGTGGGTGCATTCAACACTGTTCTGAGCATCTGCTTGATGCCAAAGCAATTGTACAGTCATCTTCAATGGGCAAATAAAACTTGACCTTACCTTAATGCTCTCTTCCTTTGGAGCAAACGTGAAGGTTTAAATCTGATTGAGTTTTCTTTGTCAAAACCTGTAACATGGAAAAAAAAGAAAGACACAATAGTGAAGATGCTTTAATGAATAGGGAACTTCTAGGAAACTAGGACATAGTCTACAATTATAGTTCTTTTTCACTGGAAAAGACTGTACAAAGGCCTTCCCTACAGTCAAAGAGGCATAAGCTGGCACGTTCAAGACATAGATCATAGAATCATGAGGGATTGAAAAGGACCTCGAAAGATCATCCAGCTCAGTCCCCCTGACACAGCAGGATCACCTAGACCAAGTCACACAGGAACACATCCAGGCAGGTCTTAAACGTCTCCAGTGAAGGAGACTCCACAACCCCCCTGGGCAGCCTGTTCCAGTGCTCTGCCACCCTCACTGGGAAGAGGTTCCTTGTGATATTTATGTGGAACCTATGTTCTAGCTTACAACCGTTGCCCCTCATCCTATCACTAGATGACATTGAGAAGAGCCTGGCTAGATCCTCCTGACACCCACCCTGCACATATTTGTAGACATTAATGAGACCACCCCTCAGATAAACCAAATAGATAAACCAAAGTCCAGCAAAAATTAGTGAAGACTGCAAGTATATCAAAAGAACCAATGCTTTATGGAACTGCCCTGTTGTAATCCCAGTATTTATGGTGTAGCACTGCAGCTGGGGGCTACCTTGACTCAGTTTCCCAAACTAAGAATAGGGAGTATGTGTTTATGAAGAATTCTGAAAATGAGAAACGCTGTAGTCAGCAAGAGGTTTTTTTGCCTGCAGCCTAGCAATACTATTAAAAATGTATATTCACTGCAGAAGTTAAAGATGCCCAGCTAAGGAGCTGTTGCAACTACAGTATTAAACCATTAATGACAGAAATATATCTGAAAGTTGTTTACTGTTTGGAAGCTGACATATGTCTTCTGAATATTCTTAGAACGTGCTTACTTTAAGAGAGGAACACCATGTCAGACGCAGCCTTATGCTCAAAGAGTATGTATTACAAAGCCAATTGGTTACTAAACCTTTGTGAACTATAACAAGCACATTGCAGTCTCCAGTCTCTCTCCCCAGGTGTAACTTCTTCAGTTTTGTAGTTAAGAGTCTCATCAGAGGATCTAAATGATGACCAGTTGCAAGGGGGTACCAGTGTTCCAAATAATTACTTCCTCTATTCAAGAGCAATGATGCTACTAAGAGACCCTAGAGAAGCTGTTAGCAGGAAGGAGTGGAACAATCAGTTTGTGACTCACTTTGAAAAAATACATGAAGCTTCTAAACATTTACTCCTAATGAGAAAATTGCCTCCTGTCCCCATCTGCACTAGATCAACTATCCCAAGACTCTAATTAATAAACAATAGGTCACTGATGAAGCACAGCATTTCTTTTTCAAAGGCAGATCTAGATATTAGAGAGTCTGGACTTCAGAACAATTCAAAAGCAACAACACCTCTTTTGCTCCACCTCTGAGCTAAGATTTAACAATTTCAAAGAACAGGTAACTGGGGGAAAAAATGCTTTTTTTTTGCTTACATAAAATATTTCAAAATCTATGTGGGGCACTTGTTATTTCTGCAGGAATTGTTTAAATAGTTCTGTAGCTGACAACATGGGTCCTAATTTAGAGGACATATCTGTCTGTATCTTTCAAAACTTTTCACTCTCCTCCTCTTCTGCCCCCTTTATGGCACCTTACTGTCAAGTATACAGATTTTAAAAACAAAGCAACCGACTCATGATTTTAACAGCTTCAGAAGGAAACTTCAAATGTGCAAAAAGGCTTTTGTAGACATCTGCTACAAGTCAGTGCACATTTCAGCCAGGTTTGCTAATACCATTCTACAACTTTAATAGGCAACTTTTCTCTGTTTTTGTTAACATTTATTTTTGCTCCCCAAGTCTATGGAGAATAACGCATATCGAGTACACAACCATCTTGCTAGGCCAAAGCACAGGTTATAAGAAATACTGTACCAATGTTAAAGAAATCAGTATATTTTACACCAAAACATTAAAAAGAAGATTCCTTGACACAAATATAATTTTAAAGGGCTATATTTGCATTCCTGAAAGAACAGAATGCAGCAGCTTTAAAAGCACAGCTCACTATCGGCTTAGCTAATCAGAACCAGGCATATCTTAAATTTACAGCCTTTCTAACAGGGTATAACCCATCCCTGCGTTTTTGGCACTGAAACAGCAGTCCACCATGAAAACCACAACTAGACCACAGAAATTCTCCCTACCCTGGCCAAAACAGAGGAGGAGATATGAGAAGGGAAGAAAGTAACTTTCACTACTTTTCTGGGAAAAGGGACCGTGAAGGGCTGCTAAGGGGGGCACACGCAAGCTGACCTGACCTTTGCTACCCATTAAACACATTAAGTAATATTCATACATAACCACACCTATAATGCATCAAGAGCATCTTAAAACTGCTGTATTTCCTAGGGGCAAGCTTCTCTCTTCCTCCACGCCAAACACAGAAAACCCAACCAGACATTCTGTTACACAGACATTCTGTTACAGAGTTCTGGTATTTTGCGTCTTTCCTCCTGTTCAAATTAAACCCCACGCAGGAGGATTAAAGTCCAATGTAACTTACTACAAATGGCAGCATTAAAATTAAATAAAAAATACAGGAGAAGCAATAAAACAATTCTGCTTCAAAAGAAAAATAAATATGCCCCAAAAATAAATCAGTTTAACACAGTCTTAAATGGTTAAAGAAAAAACCTACTCTCCCGGTAGCTGACATACAGAAGGAAAAAAACCCAACCTTTGATACAGCATTTTGTTCCTTCTTTCTCTAAAGAATTCTAAATATGCTCCTAACCACATTTAAACAATTTTAAATGTTTGCATTTGAGATTAAAAGTGTATTTACTGACGTGTAAACCAAACTTGCAAGCAAGTTTAACCATTTGTTCAGGGTAGTTACCCTCCCTTTTTGGTGCAAACTACTTGGATAAAACCACCATCTATAATGTAAAGCATAAGAAATCAAAAATGTTAATTTTGAAAAAGTAGATGCAGCATTCCTGTGCTACTTAGTATATTTAAAGGCCCTAAGTCAGTGGCAAGCTAAGCTAATTAAAAGATCCATCTAATCGGATCTTTCAAAAGTGTCCTTTAGGAAATAACAAAATAGCCTAAGTGACTAACTGCACACTGATTGCTAAAGCAGCTAACATAGCCGCAGGAGATCCAGTCAAACAATATTTATATATGCACACATCTACACGAGACAGAGATTAAACACACAGAAATGAAATGCATTTGCCTCTGTCTACCTGGAACACTTACCTTGTTCCTCAGGGTATTTAACATTTCCCAAATAGCTGGAGATCCAAGGATTTCTGAACATGGTTGCACAAAAAGGATTCAGCAAAGAGAAACTACAATAGCAGCTAATTCTCAAGCAGCCACAGCCCTAGGCCTGTCTTAGCAATACCGTGTAGAGATTTGTCATAGCACAGGACTGGAGCTGTCAGGCTACCACATCCCAGGGAGTACAGTAAATGCATAGCAATAGGCTGCAAGCTGGAGCAGCTCAAGTCAGTAATCAGATTACAAACACAAATTAGGCACATGAATGCTAAAACAGATTGGACAATGGTGACTGGGAGATTTATAAAATTACCACTTCAAAGATCCAACCAGATCACACATTTTATTTCTCAAAAATAAATGCAGAACTCCTATATGCTCACATTAAAAAAAACCCCCAAACCTCAAAAAAACAACAAAACCCTCCATGAAGAAGAATACTTCCATCATATCTCTAATCAGGATAAACTTGCTTAAGAAAAACAGCATCCAGGCTGCCAAAACAATGGACTCTGTTAATCATATCATTATGCTACACGTTTTGCCTAACTATTACTTGGAACATTTTAAATAGACAAGATTTATGGATAACATATGAGCACAATTACTGGTGGGGGTGGGGATTTAAGCACACATACCAGAGCTCCAGATATTTTAATTTGAGACAGAAGGTGTAAAATTGCACAAAAATGCTGTCTAGCTACCATATTTTTTTATTAAACACATTTGATGGGTTTTGGAACATTTGGAACATTTCAACATTGTGGAAATGTTGAAACCATTTATAGGACATTTTGAAAGTCTGGAAATATTTGCTGAAATGGTGCAGCCTGGTCTCTCACACTGAATTACCTGTGTCTAACACAAACACACATGCAGAAGCAACTAAATGTGTGACTGATACGAGTCCCTGTACTCAACCACATCAAGCCAAAGGCAATAACTGCCTACTAAATTCCCTTCAACAACATTTCAACTAGTATCCATTGAAAAGTCACAAGGCTGGGGTTGCCAGGACTATGAAGAAGCAGCATAGAAATCCAAGACTGAAGTCCTTGACTTTTCTTACCTGTTTTTATGATAACTGGTGCAACAGTACCCTGAGCCATGCTGGGAACCTCTACGTACAGGCAAAACTTGAGTAATGATGCTGTGAAAGAGACTGCTTAAAGTGAAAAATACAATCCATCAAAGACCTATTAATTTCTGTTGGCTCACCAAGAAGTTGTATTTAGCCTGTCTAGGTCATCAAAACATGTTTTTAATGCTAACAAGAACTTACAATAGATAGAAACGTATACCCTCCATCTTGTCTACTGTCTCTGCTATTTTTATTCATTTATTTTTGAACTTGAATAATATTGGAGTCATATTAACCGCACCACCTTTTATTAGCAGATCTTTGAATAGTGCAGAGCTCTCTGGAATGAGAGTCGTCCAACACAGGAATATGGCGCTCAAGCCTGTGACTCACCAAGTTACATCCTCTGTTCAGATACACGTGATGTTGTGCACCCCAGCTTTTTCTTTGCCTTTAACCTTTCTACCTCTTATGTGTAACTCTAACCACTTCGCAGTGCTACCCACAGAATGCAGACCAAGCACTGCTGTGCTCTCTTGACGAGCTGTAAAAGTATACACGTACTCAAGGCTGGAACATACAATAGCAATACCACCACCTGTAATCTGCTCACACTGGTCCAAACGTCATTTAACTTGAAAATCCACTTTTATCACCCAAAGATAAGTGCCAATGTGCTTTAAGCACGAAAATGAGGCAGCTCAGACATAAAATAAGCTCCCTATTATGTCTAATAGGGATAACAGGGGCATGCTGGATCAGTATCTATGTGGGTGCATCAGTACAGAGATGCCCAGTTCTGAAGAGGTCCCTTCTTTCTGAACTCTGCTTGTGTGAGGACTGCTTCCTTGATGTTATGAATAGAGGCTTTATTAGTTGGATGACTTTTAAGCACTTGTAGCTCACCTAATTCACAGTAAGGAAACTGTTTCTCAGAATGCGCAGATAAATAACACCCATCTGATAAATCTCATGACCACATAGTCTTTAGCAAGATGAAAAGAGAAGTTAGACTTGACATCTGAGCTGAGGCAATAGCGCCTGGCTGCCAGAAGGGGCAGTTCTAGCCATTTCTCTCTGCAGGACCTCTGCTAGGTCCTGCTCTCCTAGTGACCCTGCCAGATGACTAAACTGGTAGTAAATAAATCCTTTTATTTTTGCTGGGTATGTGCTTCAAGAAGTGCCAGAAAAAAATAAACACAAATAGAATCTTACGATCAGAAAACAGATGAACCCTTCAAGCTTACAAGGTAGGTTAGCTCAGTTGGACTGCCATCCCCATGTCTGGCAATGTCCTATATGACAGAGAAGAGGAGAGGTGTCTTCTTGGAGGGAGGAGGTTCAGGATCCCAAATTCCTCTGCTGTACATCATCTCCAATATTTTGTCCTGAGCATCCCTGTGGTCAATGTGGTGCAGAAGATAAAGCGCACAGAGCTGCAGAAGACAGAAGAACCTATAGTGCCTTCCACAAATGTGTATATTTTAAACAGGTTCATTCTCACTTATGTGTTCAAATTCTACTTGCAGAACATAGTTTCTTGAACATCCCTGGCTACAATCTGGGAAAGTATACTTGTGATAGGCTTTGGTCCAAGGAGAAATCCCTTCCCTACTATTCATGGCTGGCAGCTAAAGAATACAGGGGCAACTTCATAGGACCCACAGGAATCATTATAAAGGAAAGTAAAATATCCAATAAAAGTAACATCTGTATCAAGGTCTTCACAAAGAATCTTACTCTAGTTCTCCTCATGTTAGATTGGAAGGTGATCACCAGTCATTGCTTTGTGCCTAGTATTTATGAATTTACGTTATTGTCACTAATGTTAATACTGAAGCTGCAGTACTGTGCAAGAATCTGTGAACCCAGAGTTTGTTCAGCACCACTTCCTGACATAAGATAGGTGACAACACAGTTTCTCATATTAAGACTCTTAAAGCCATAAGCCATTGATGTCTTAGGGTACTACACCAACACTATACACTTCACACAGATCACTGGGAAGATATAATCACAGGTAACCAACTACTTCCCTCCTTTCCATCAAAAGAAGGATCACCTAGCACAGAACAGGTCTGCTTCAGCAGTGGAGAACATACCTTGATAAAAACAACAATTCAGCAAGGTCAACCAACACTATAAATAAAAATTGTTAGATTTAGCTTTTTACTGTTTGTTTGGAAACAACAGGTTTAAGAGCAAGGCTTTCCCAGAAGAAAAGAAATCCATCTTCAAATGCCTGATGAGGGGAGGAGTATTATTTGGTCGTTCAAAGAGATACAGTCTCCAGGACATAAAAGCGAGCTCAGCCAAGCTACATTATCAAGGCTGTACTACAAATGGGTAGTAATGTTCTTGTCCTCCTCTGCCATCATTAATTCTTGAGCATTAGCAGCCCCCAACATAAGCAAAGAAAGAGATCAACAGTTCAGCCATTAGGAAGGGGTGGGGGGTAGCCCAGCTGGAAGTTAAGTTTGCAGCCATCTAACTGGCAGCTAAACGTTGTTCTGAAGTATCACACAAGAAGAGAAATTAAATATCTTCCTTTTGCCCGGCAAAACTAATCACAGTAATTAAAGCTGGAGTTTAAAAGACTTGCAAAACTGTTCCAAACTTACAAAGCTGCCCAATCCCAAAGCACTGAAGAATTATGAACCAGGACCCACAAAGACTAAGTTGGTTTCTTTTTTCTTCCCCTAATTTTGATTGCTTATGGATTTATATGTAGAAGTGTTCTTCTGCAATAAGGAGAACTAGATAATTTGTTGTGCTGCTCAGCTGTTACAGAAACAAAAATCAGAGAAGCTGCTTGAAGAAAGCCTAAAAATAATTTAAAACAAATATTCAATTATGCAGATGAAAGAAAACCCACAGTGATTGCAAAGAAACCTTCAGCAAATGTGATAGTTTAGTAAATAGGAGTCTAAGCAGCACAGGAAACAGATGATCAACATAAATAAGATGATTACATAATTTTTTGTCCATAGTTCATGGGTAGAGATCTAAAAGAATCTCATGAATTTTACTTCACTGGTCTTCTTCAGGACAAGCAAGCATCCTTGGAATAGCAAGACAGAGTGAGCTGTGCCAAGATCTGAGATGCTGTGGACGATCGCAAGAATGAAGGTCAGAAGAGAGGGCTAAACCAGACTACTCTCTTCCACAACTCCATCTGACCTCCCCTTCCCAGGCTCCAAGCCACTCGCTCACCACAAGGCACCCTGTCAGTTTTTAGCACGTAGACATGTGTTTCCAAAGGTAAGCTGCAAGGCACTAGAAGAGCCTCCCCTTTTCTTATTTCTCCTTCCTCCCACTGCCCAGTACTTTCTGCCAAGATGTTCAAGAAATAACTTATCCCAAAGCTAAAGAAGCTAATTAAACACTAAAAAGAGAGAACAATAGGTACTCATACACACATGTACAAAACCCAAAACAATTTCAGTCTCCAGATTACTCTTTCAGATTTAAAGAAATGTTACTCATTAATTTTTAGCAATAATCTACTCCTAAAAAGGAGATTTTGGGACTTTTCAATCTTGCAACACATTCTCAGAATAAGGAACGTGACTGTACTGCATCTCATATCACTATTCACAAAACTGTATGGCAAACTGCAGCATAATTATAAGATCTTCAAAGTTTTCCTCTTTAGGAGTCTAGGCCAGATCCTTAGAGGAAGTTCAAAGGCCATGCACCCCTCTCATATGAAGTAATGAGATGTGCCAGTGAGGCACATTATCCAAATTGAGCCAGACCTATTTGTCTGTGGGCCTGAAACAGTAACAGAAGACGCCAGAGTTTTATCCTGGCCGCTCATGAACACATCTGCACTGCCATCTTCGCACTCACGAAAGCCCAATAAAGGGAGCAGTGAGAACCATACATACCACAAGGAAGAATTCATAACAAAGTTCTTCAGCTCTTTGCAATAGTCATCTAAGGAGAATACCAATTCTGTTTACCACTGTGGTGTGACATTGTACAGGCCCCACCACATCCCTGCATGCTTACCTAGGAACAGAACTGTCATTTTCAAGCCTCAGGCAGACAGCAAACTTACAGACAACAATTCCAAGGTCCCGGTTTCTGTTTACAGCATGTTGCAATGCTTTCCCAGAAAATTAAATGTTTAGTTAAAAAAAAATAGGAATCATGTGCTTCATTCAAGAGTTAATGGTCAAGGTAAGATAGCTCAACCGCAAGCACTGTCACTGACAATGATGTCACTATGAAAAACCATGTGTACCAGGCTTAATTTGCATCCAGCATGGCTAAGCAAAAAATTTAGGAGGAAAGAAACTCTGGTTTAGTATAGTGATGCTGCAGTTCTGGAGCCTGTTCTCTAAAGAGTGGGATTAAATTCATAGCAGCCACAGTCTTTCCTCTTTATTGTCCTCACACACTCCCAAGGTCCCTGCAGAAATCACACATGTGCCTAGTGCACAGGAGAGTACACATCACTAATATCAAGTTATTCACAAGTCAGATCTGAAGAGCTTTCCTAGAGCTGTCAGGAAAGCATCTGCCTGTACTGTGCTTGTCTAAACCTAAGAGGATTGTACTAAAGGAAAAACATACCAACTTTTTTTTCTTTTAAAGGCCACTTGTATGCGAAGGTCAGATTTTATGAGGTGGATACACAGCAACCTAGCCAAGTCCTGGTCTGTAACAAAGGTGGTGGGTGGCAATATTTCCTTTCTCCTGGAAGCAGGATTGTTGCTTTAGTCAGTTAAAAGCCTTCCAATAAAGGGCATAAAACTATACAAGAAGAGAGAAGAAACAAATTTTTTTATTACTTCAGGACTTAAGTAAAATAATTCCTCTTCGTTCAGGTGTGTCCCTGAGAGCAGGCAGCACAAGGAATGAAAACACTTCCTAGCAAAGGCTAACACAAGTTATCCCAGTGTGCGGAATGACAATGTGAACCAGAGTTCTAAGTAAATGAAAAATACATCAGGGAAGAGAACTCCAGTTATTAACATTTACACAAATTACTTTATCTTCCAAAGCCACTTCTAGTGTAATTCTTCCTATTTGCCAAGCAGAGTTCAGTCTGACAGCCGGGCTCAGCCAGCAGCAGCTTCCTCGCAGTGCTGTCAGCGCCGCAGTACCGAGTCGTATCTCCCGGGGTCTGGGCTGGATCTGCTCTGGGCTGCGTGCTCTCTGCCTGCATGTTCTGTCCCAAGGCACCGCTCGCTGCTACTTGCCTAATAAGGCCATACGCGAGTTGACTGGCTGGCTTCTAGGTCACCCAGTGTTTACTTTGCGAGACGGCCGTGGCGGGAGCTCAGCCAGGCCTCCGCAGCAGCTCGGCCAGCAGTCTGCTATCTCCGCGCTCGCAGAGCTGTGGCCATGGCGGCAGGGGTGCTGCTCTGGAGCTCTCACTGCTTTTCACCCAACAGCCCACAGCTGCAGAAAACATACTTCAGTTTTACCACAGGCAGCAATAACCTGCAGCAAGTTCAGGAACAGTTTTCACCAGAGCACATTTTAGGACCTACCAGCCTTAAAAACTAATCAGGCTCCTCACTGCACAAACTGCTGGAAAGTAGGCCAGCAGTGTGGCTACAAACAGCCTCCCGCACAGCCCCAAGACAGCAGACAAGTACTCGTCAAACACAAGAACTGAGTGAGCTAGATGAAAGCAAGGTACAGATACTCATTTGAACAGCTGTTTAATTATCCAGCACTTTTGATCAGCTGTGGCAAGATTCACTGCAATTCAGACAGATGGCTTCAAAAGTAATGATTTACTCTCCCCAAAATAGCTACCTGGCAAAAAACCCAAAACAATCCCTGCTTCTCCTGTTTGCTGCCTTTCTTGTGATTCAAGCCGATTTTTCCTCTATACGTCTCCAATATGATTTCAAGCTACTAGATTTGGACACCATCCTATCCTACTTACCAGCACTGTGAGTTATATTTGCAGACAGAGGAGAGTATCAGGGGTCACCTCCTCCCACAGTGCTGTGTGAGAGCCCCCTCCAAAGGGCTGTTCCGAGCTGCTTTTCCCCTTGCAGATCTGCAGACAGCAATATCTGCCTGTCACCCCCATGCTTGGCACTTAACAATAACATACCACGACAGCTGAGCCAGTATTTGTACCCTAATATTTCTGACATTCAATTTTCCCAGCACTTTGCTACTTTGAATGAAGCAACCCCAGCGAGTGCACTGTTTGAAGGGCTGGCAGAGACTGCCAGGTCAGCAAGGATGGACATACAGAGCACAGGCCTGCAGGAGGGCACTGGAGAGCAAACAGGATCCTGCCCATTGCTCTAGAAACTTACAGCTCCTGCATTTTGTAAACTGCTTAGTACTAGAAAAGCACCTCCACCCTGTAAGGCTTAAATACCTGCCTGGTACTACAAGATCTACCAATACATTAACCAAATGAGTCTCAAAGCTAGAAATATCTCTAACCATGCAGGGAGTAAAATTAAACCATAATTATTACTCCACTGAAAGAAACCAAACTGCCACTTATGTCCTGTTCCTGCAATGAACCCAGGGTTCACAGTGTTATAAGTGACAGCATATACAGCCAAATTACTCTTTCAATAGTGCACATTAAACAATGCAGCTGGGAAATCACGTTGACAGTTTGCAAGATTAGCCATTATCACTTTGAGGTGAAGCTGTGCCCAGATGCATACATAGATCTTGGCTCAGAACTGCTGATTCTCTGTTGAAGTCTGTTCTCGCCCAATATAATTTCACAAAGAAATGAGCGCACACATTCAACAAAGGGCCGGTCAGACACAATTGTACACAAGTGGTCCTAACATTAGGTAACTCGCTTTGTCCAATTTGGTTACATCAGCAGCACAGTATGCTCTTAGGACTATTTAATATCAATGCTGAATGCTGCAGGAAACTACACAACACACTAGGAATGAGACAGACTGGTGCATGTGCATTACACCTGTTAAGAGAATTTAAGGAAGTCAGTATAGCCCTGAACTACCAGAATCAGTCACACCTCTTGGTTATCCAGGCTTGGACAAGAGAAAACAGGCAGCTGGACTACATGAACTTCCTAGGTTTGCTTCTAACCCTTACTATTCTGTGATATGTGTCAGGCTTGAATTACTGACTCTAGTCAGTAACGAAACAAGAAACTGGTTCACCCATTCTAGTCTCTCAGAATACACAGTAACCCTCTCAAAGTAACACACGGGACATCATCTCTTGGTTAAAAATAAGAATTTCAATAAACATGAGTACATCCAGAGTAAACAATGCAACACCCACATATTGTGTGTAATTATTGTGTAACTGCTCACTAGCAAATGCTTTCACACTTTTTGAGTTTTAACAGGGAAGTTGACTTTTCTCCATTCTTATTTTCCACCTTTGATCACAGACAAATTCTAAGAGGCAGGCTCCAGGCAGGAATCTTTTTTGGGACAGTTTAGAAACACAGCAGTATTTCATTTACTGTGCTAAAAGTGGGACAAACTTAAAAAGAATTAACATTTTATCTGTTGTCTGATTATCTTTAATGCAAAAGGACACCAAAATGGTAGAAAAGTCAGGCTCCCAAAGAAGCATGGCTTTTGCATTGCTCAGGACAAAGCACAGTTACTGTACTCAGTTATACCTGACTGATACCAAGCTACACAGTAAAATTCTACCCTGTTCTTAGAGTTCACTGAGAAAGATAATTTCAGCAAAATCTAGGCAACACCAAAGGTGGTGCCAAAAGACTAACGGCTCACATAATACATCTACTTTAAATCAAGGCTGGTGCATTTCTTTTCTGCATGAATTCCCCAAACAGGGCACTTCCTTCAGTGACCTTACAAAAGTGACCTGCCACCCCAACCCTTGGTCACATAAGAGGAAAACCATCTGCCATGTAATCAGTAATGCGGTGCTGCGGCACACAGTTACCAAGAACACAGCCGGTGTGTCAGGGTGGTAACGGGAACATGTTCTTCCCCTGGCCTACATGTGGTCAGCCACACACTCAACATCAAAACATCATAGCTTTGTTCAAGCAACGCATACTTTGCCTACAAATGGAAGAACAAGCACAGTTGCTTGAAGAGCTGAGAGGTTTGTCATAGTCCAGCTTCGTTGAGCCACCTCAGAAACACACAGAGGACAGACCCTAAGGCAACCTTGATGCAATCTTATGAAAGGTGGCAAGGAGTGCTCTGCCATACCATGGCTTGTAGTGCCACATGGGAGAAGCTCAGTCGTGCCCCCAAGTCCGCATAGCTGCCTGCAACTAGAACCGCCATTCCCAGCTCTACATCTTCTAGTGTCCCAGCTCTCATGCTTGCCAACCTCTATCTTCTGTTTTTACTTCTGCAAGCCCTTTGCATACTTCCACCCTCCTGTCTCCCATTCTATGGGTAATTGCACTGTACTCTTCAGTGTTTCCAAATCAACTTCCACTCTCCACAAGCTCTTCTCCAACTCTCATGGTAGACTCTATATTAAAGACTCAGTTCGACTCCAGTGGCTCTTTCTACCCACTCCACTCCATTCTCAAACCAGGCCACCTTCTTCAGCAAGGTTTTGAGTTCCTTCTCCAGGCAGCTTGGTAAAGGTCTATCTACTACCCCTTTACTACACAAGATCTGCACACAGGAATTAAGGACGTGCATTTGTGAGAGTGAACCAACCTAGAGGACAAACTTCACTTGAGCAGCACAGTGTGGAACAGGTCAACAACTGGACAGTGGATAGTGCAAGCGTGCAGCTAGTCTTAGACAGGTCTTTTGCTTTTGCAGGTAAATTCCATTCATCAGTCATCTTGTTTGCCCCACGAATAGCATCCAAAGAATGTTGTGCTGTTTGAAGAAAGCCACTCAGCACGTGTAATGGAAAAAGAGACATCCCTTCAAAGCAAGAAGAGAGAGTAACAGACTGCTATTTAATTGGCAAGACACTATATAGGGATTTCAAGTGGCAAGCATAGTTTCATTTTTATAGTAAAATTCTCACTTTCTTTCCTCAAGGGTGTGTGTGAAAGTATTTTACTGAGCAGTTTGTCATGCATAAGTTCTCAAGTAGTTCTTTTTTTTGGGAGCTTTCTGTTTGCAAAAATTATCTTTATTTCTTGCAAGTCATTAATAGGACCAGCATAAGAGCATCCAGTTTACAGTATTTCAGAGGTCTGAGGGTGCATAAAAAACATTTGCATAGAAATTGGATTTTATATAGGGTTCACAGGAAAAAAGTTTGGTTTATTTCAGTTTATTCATTAGAAAAAAAAAATTAATCTACTGATTGTAGTAAATTTTCCGTTGAAATAAACACACAATTCTTGACTGCAAGATTCTTATTCAACTATCCTATATTTTCGTCCTGTAACAGGGAAGCAAAGAAAAGCAGAAAGCTGGCAGCTTGGTAAGAAACCTTGAAAAATGACATTCAAAGATATACAAAGTCAGGAAGAAGAAAAGAGAAGACACCAAGGGAAACCAAGGTGAATAGGACCAGGAATGCCAGAAACCTGCATCAGTGCAGAACACTGCCTTAGTTAGAAATTCAAGTAGTTGTGTCTGTGTTTTAAAGTAAAAACAGTTATTTGGGGTGTTTTTTCTTCTAGTAGGGGAAGCATGCCATTGAGGGTGTTCCATGTTTACTACTTTGTGGCGTGTATCTTGAGAAGAACACCCAATTACACACACTGTTAAATCCTGCAACAAGTTTATCCCCCTCTGAAAAATAAAATTTACATTTTATTTCTGTTTCCTTACCTAAAGGCTTAACTGCTCTTCTGCATAGACATATTTTGCCCCATTAACACCTTAGGTTGTGAAGGGAATAAACAAGTCTATGCTCCGCACAGGACACATCAAGTTTTCAAGTTTAGACACCGTAACAGGAATTTTATTTCCTTTCAGTACTGCTTAATAAGAGTTAGGATGTGGAAAATAAAAGAGCTTTTACTTTGAGTGTCATTATGTTGGAATAATGCATAGTTGTCTACCCAAATCCATCTACTGGAATTGCTAAAAGTACAAGTTTTTCTCCTCCCAGTTTTTAACTCCATCAAGTGTTATGCCAGTTTATTTACTCTCTCTTTCCAAACACTGCTAGCATGAATGCATCAGGATGGATTTCTATAAATACTTTAATTCCTACTTTAAAAAGCATACTGACTACCTTTGCCATAAATTAAAGCTAACTATACAATATGCAGCAAACATACAAACAAAGCCCATATCTGTTAGAACAGAGCCACCTCACTTCACTAAGCTCCAGCCAGATGACAGTTTTTATTCAAATAAAAAGATACTTGAATGCTTAGTGCTACTACTCCTTTTTGATCAAATGACATTTTAATTCCAGCTTCTAACTTGCTACACAGAGACTGTATTTAAGCCATCTGATTCTTCAAGACCAACCTTAAGATGACCTGGTACTCAGCTCATTTTTTTCAGAAAATCTCCTAAAGCAATGTTAAAGCAAGTTACTAAGGCAGTGGTAGTGGTAGAGAGTGTTCACAACTGATCACAGGTCATTTATTGAAAAAGTTGAAAGTGAAACACAAGAACCTTAACTCCAGTGCTAGCCACGTGACCACAGACTTACAAGACTGAAGCACCATGTGAAAGAGGTATTTTAACATCTTTGAAAGTTTCTGTAAAACTGCCTTCAAGGAAGCCAAGCAGAGACATGCCATGTACCTGCACCATCAAGGATCATGAAAGATGCTGCAGTTTCTCGCTCAATATATCCTACTTGCTGCCAAAGTGCTCCCAATACATGGCAACTTTTTTCAAACCGTTGGTTTAGCAGGTTGGAGGAAGCAGTCTTCCGGCAAAGACAAATGCTAGCACAGCTATGCCTCTTTCCTACCAAGCAATTTAACTAAATTAGATTAAGCTTTTCTAATCTCCTTCCTCTATCCAGAGCTTGGGTTAAACGCCAAAGCTCTACAGCTCCTTTGTTACTAACATGACACAGCTGAGTAAACAACTCTGCTCCCTTAACATACAGCAGCATAACTCGGCAAAAAAAAGAACAGCTTGATTCCCTGGTATCCTGACACCACCCAAACACCATCACTTGTTTTGAGCATTGTAACTGATACTGAAAGACAGTTTTGCATGATAAAACCAGATAGCATAACTTTAAAGGCCAATGTTAATATATGTGCAGGTTAATTTAGAGGGCAGTTGTACAGACAGACCATTAAAAAGTACTGAGAAGTCATATGAGCAAGTTAGAAGATAAAAACTTCTACTTTAACATGGTTGATTAATATTGTAGTTAAAACAATGTCAAATTACTTTAGGATACAGCATGACAGAAAAGTAGTGCAAATCATTAGAAAGAGCGCTAGACCGTGCTCCTCTGCTCTCCCGCATACATTGAAAACGCAACGCCAGATGTGTATTGAAACCACATTAATAAAACATTCTAATTCAAAGGTTAAAAACAGCACAGTGCCAATTCCATTAGCAGTACAAGTACAGCATCTGTGGTTCTGCAAAGCCTTGAAATGGTGGGGTTTTATATAATTTCAACTCAGTTTGTTTTCTTTTTGAAAAAAATAGACTAAAAAAACCCGTAGCATTCAGAGCTGCTTGTTAGAATAGATTTGATCTGATTGCAAAGTAAACACTTTGTGCCTTTGATTAAACAACCGAAAAACCAATAGGGTTCTGTTTTTTTTCCTTTCTGCCATTACCTTGTCAACTATGAGCATACTAGGCTTAACCAGTTGACAAAGAACGCCTGAAACTAGATTTGCCTGATAAAGTTCTTTTGTGATAAACCTGACTGTCTACAATGAATGACCTTGAAATCTCGATTCTCCAATAAACCTACAAAAATAAAACCTTCCAAAGAGAAGACAAGGAACTAACATTTCCTAATTCTTCTAGATACTAAGAACAGCCTGGACACTAAGATCATCAAGTACTGTTTTCATAGCCTCTTCCTGTTTAATAGGCTGTAAATGATTTTTTTTTTCCTCTAGTAAAACAACTGCTGACTGGACCTTTGAATGCAAAATACCAGTGAAAACTTTGTCCCTTGTGCTGAGAGACACTTCTCCCCACTGTAGGACTCTGGAGATGTCACCAGTATAGTACTTCTTTCCCACTCCTTCCTTTCCCTCCCCCTCCTTACCCTTCTGTGTGTAGTGTGATAAAAGTTACCATGGATGTGAGGACAATCTGGCCGTGACATCTGTCACTCCATTATGGATTGCCAGGGTTGATTCGGCTGATCTGGCTGGCTAGGCAGGTGTCCCCTTCCTCCCTCTCTGCTCCATGTGCATCCCTCCTGAAGATGTGCTCTCGGTCAAAGAGGATGACCTTCCCCAATAGATCAGTCACGGGTGTATGGTAGCTGTGCTCCCCTGCTAGGACCTCCAAACCTACCATATGCACTTGATCGTGTAAGTTTATAGTAAAAGAATTTACTAACCATATAGAAAAGGGGGGGACCACAAAGAGGCTTTGTATTAGCTGTAGAGACTTCATGTAAGAAGTAACAAGTGTATTTTCCTTACAGCTGTATGTACAGAACATTCCAAAGAAGACCTCTTTCCCAAGCTGCCCAGACAAGAATTGATACATAAGGCAGCTTCAGCCTCTCTGAGAACAGAAAAGAATATAATGGGATGCATCTTTGGCCTTGGGCCTTCAGCACAATTTCAACAGCAAAGATACAGCAAGAAGAAAACAAAGGACCTTTTGAGCTGTTTGGGGACTGATGGGAGCCCAGTTGACCAACTGATCGACAGCGGGCTGGAGACTGACTGAGAAATCTCAGAGCCTTTTTTCCCCACTCTTTGCCCCTCTTCTTTTACCCTTTTCTTCCCTTTTCTTGTTTCATTAACTACTTCAACTAATTAAGCCCACATAAATGTAGACAGTATGAGCCAAGAGACTGAGCTGTACTATCCATGCTCTGTGTAGACAAGGATGATGGAAATGAGTAGAAAGAGCTAATTAACATAACCCTCCCCTCTCTAGGAAAATTATGAATATGTATGTTTTATTTGTATATAATTTGTGTGTTTTGTTTTAAAGAATGCACAATATTGGAGGAGAGATCCCCCATGTGCCCAGTGCTGCAATAAACATACCTGCTTCCAACTTCTTGTGAGCTGGGGGTTCATTTCCATAAGTCAGGATCATCAGGTACTGGTTTTGTAGCCTCCTCCTGTTTAACAGGCTGTAAACATTTTTTTTCCTCTGGTAAAACAATTAGCTTTTCATCCTCCACTGAAGTAATATAATCTCAGAAAGCTGCTCTGTGATCATACAATCATAGAATCATTACAGATCGGAAGGGACCTCGAAAGATCATCTAGTCCAATCCGCCTGCAACAGCAGGATCACCTAGACCAAGTCACACAGGAACCTGTCCAGTCGGGTCTTGAATATCTCCAGAGAAGGAGACTCCACAACCCCCCTGGGCAGCCTGTTCCAGTGCTCCGTCACCCTCACTGTGAAGAAGTTCCTTCTCAGGTTGATGTGGAACCTCTTATGTTCCAGCTTACAAGCATTGCCCCTCGTCCTATCACTACATGACACCGAGAACAGCCCAGTGCCATCCTCCTGACACCCACCCCTCAAATATTTGTAGACATTAATGAGGTCACCCCTCAGTCTCCTCTTCTCCCAGCTAAAGAGACCCAGCTCCCTCAGCCTCTCCTCATGAGGGAGGTGCTCCACCTCTCTTATCATCTTTGTTGCCCTACACTGAACTCTCTCCAGCAGCTCCACATCCCTCTTG